>OZ026526.1:92269413-92869413 GCA_964019695.1 Loripinus fragilis | reverse complement strand
CTTCTTTTCTTACTGACAATCCATTCTCATAGCATTTTGAACACATCATGCGATAACCATGTAGCCGACCAGACCCTTCTAATTGAGCTTCTATAAATTGAATGACATCAGTTAAGTCATCATATCGCCTGCGAGCAAGATTTAAACCCAATAAAACTCTCTTTAATTGCCGTTCACTCAGAGTTATATCATGTTTATCAGTCAAAATAGTGATAATATCTTTATATTTCATCCCTAAATGAAAATACAACTCTACAAGGCTATTACGCTCTTCCACAGCGGCCATAGTCGACACTTCGGAACAGCCAATCGATACACAGGACTAACTCGTGGGAACGACTTAATAACTCGTTGCCACGAGTTAATAAGACCAATCAGAGGTCCGCATTAACTCGAGGCCACGACTTAGTAAGTCGTGGGAACGACATAATAACTCGTTACCACGACTTAGTAAGTCGTGGGAACGACATAATAAGTCGTGGCCACGACTTAGTAAGTCGTGGGAACGACATAATAACTCGTTACCACGACTTACTAAGTCGTGGGAACGACATACTAAGTCGTGGCCACGACTTAGTAAGTCGTGGGAACGACATAATAAGTCGTGGGAACGACATAATAACTCGTTACCACGACTTACTAAGTCGTGGGAACGACTTAATAAGTCGTGGCCACGAGTTAATAAAAATATTGCACATGTCCCTTCCGGGGTTCCGTATAAAAACGCACGGGTCGCTTAAACTGTGCAAGCAAAACATCAATCTTCGACAATGAAATCTACATATTATTTTATAAAAGATCTGTGTACCCTTTCCCTGTGGCCCAGATATTGAAACCTAATCATGCTGAATTTTAATGTGTGTTGTGTGTGTAGGGAAGTGGGTATTTATATGTTGTTGTTTTTTGTAATGCTATTTTTTCGAATTCAGAGCTAAACACCAAATTATTTTCTTGCCAAACAAACAGAATTTGGAAGAATATTTTCATCGACAACATATAGGTCTATAACGCGAATATTTTCCAAGTAGCATGCTAAAGATAAACCTGTGTACCAGTAGACGCATACAACTGCAGCAAAGTCTATAGATGAGTGTCTGTTTTGTTATTTTGAGTTGATTTTGTTTGTTTGCACTGATGTTTTGCGTCGCTGCCAACATTTTTGCAGTCATGACGCGACGTTTCCCTGTCCGCCTAGGTTGAACCAGTACTACAGAATAAAGTGTCTTGTTTAGGACGTTACAAAGTGCTTCCAGTGAATCTTTTCATAACAGCAATCCTTTAATCACAGGTCTAACACACTAGCACTGAGCAACTGTAGACCTCGATTATCCGAGTTGATACTTTACATCCCAGTCAAGAAATTTTCAGTCATGTTGGGACGATTCCTGGTTTGAACCAGTACTAAATAGAGCATAGCATGTCTTGCACAATAGGGTGTTTCATTTTTTGGACTTTTTCTCTGATCACCTATATAATTAAACCAACTGTTCTCTAGTATAAACAATACATCCAGACCAAATTTCAGCTCAATCCATCACTGTTTGAACCTCCCCCTACCTGGTTTAATTTTTGACCCTTCGGCTGTCTGTAGCCAGTTTTCGCTACAATAAGGGTATCATTTTGAACATATTCCACCAACATTCCTTTGATGTAATTGTGCTATACCAATAATTTAAAGTTGTTTCAACTCATTGATGCCTATATTTTATAATAGATATACCGAATTAATATAATGATTCAGTTAATTAACATTGCCAAGAAGGTGTGTTTTTCCTGAAAATTGAAAACAAGACAATTTGAATTGTTTTATCCATTGACCGTCTTGAGAAGGCTCTTATCAGAGTCATCTGGTAATGGCCTAAACTGTAATATATTTGAATACCTAATGATGTACCAATATAATTTTACAGATATCATTATATTTTTTAAACAATACTTTACCATATATTTTCAAGATATGTTTGTCTAAGTGATGTGCTAATGATGTCTCATATAAATAGTCTGGAAATAGGGATCCCTCAGAAATACAGAGAACCTAAAATGTAAGAAAACAGCAGAGTCTCTGACTTGGTTTTAATTGAGTCTGTTCATGACAACTAATGGTAAGTGCTACAGTTCTCACACCCCCTAGCACCGGCTTAAGCGGTATACTGTATTGTTCTAAAAGGTATAAAGTGATTGGTTGAGTGATAGTGACATTCAAAGACATCAAAGAATAATTTTTGATATTACAGGTCATCCAAATGAAAACCAAATACTCAGCATGCTCAGGGTAAGCATCCCCATGGATCTCTAATGAGATCTTGAGAGCATGCTCAGGTATTGGAGGATACAAATGAACTTGTGTAGCCATAACTTCATTCAAACCAGGAACCGCAGACTCATAAAAAGGCAGGGATTAAAAGGTGCTCAGCAAGGTACCATAGGTGTTGTAGAAGAGACTGTCTAACTACCCGTACAATTGTAGCATCAATGTCCTGGTATGTACACATCTGCTCCCATACAATGTAACTCGAAGTTCAATTATGGTGCCTCAGCAGCCAACTCTGGGTTGAAGGAACCCTGGTCCTATACTCATGGTGATATATTTTGGCAAGCATGTTTGGTGTGAGAAAGCCTGGGGTGTTACATTGAACAGCAACATAACAAGCTTCATGATATACAAGCAGGAGCAAAGAAATCTGGCATGGTGTAATGGACCAAGAGTCTCATTAAAAGTCTCAGGGGAATAAACATGTCCACCCGGACTCTTGATGACAAGTTCACTGTTCTCTGCAGACGTCTCTTCTGAAGTCATCTTCAGATAGGTGCTGCTGTAAGCAGTTATGCACATCAAATGAATGCTCTTGCTATCAGAAAGGTGTGAGGGCAAGAAACTTCATGCCAATATCTGTCTAAGCTGTAATGGGTCAACTTGTGTGTGAGGGAACCTCTTTCAAAACGCCCAGAGTATGTCTGAATTTAATGAATATGGTATTTGTTAGGTATACGTAGCTGATGGATAGAGATGTAAACAATGAACTAAACAAAGCACCCAGTTAGGTTTCCATACCCGTCAGAGGACCAGGAGCTTCAAGAATGTTGAATATGCATTATGCAACTCCCCATGACAACATGCTTATGACCTGATGCCTTTACCAAGCGTTTATTCGAAAAGTGTTGTGGTGCCATGATTCTGTCTAGTGTTTAAAGCTTTTGTGTTCTAACACATATGAATAATGTTGTTCACGGGTTTGCATGTGCCTTACACGGAGGGTTGATCATCAAAGCACTTTTCTTACTCGGCTACCAGACAATGTGTGTGATGTTCCAGCTATCGTGAGCTGCTCGTCAGCTTCTTGGTCGTATCGTTTGCATACTTTGGTACCTTTCTGTCCAAGTGGAGAACATTGACCTGAGGAAGTTGAATGGCCTGGAATTACACTTAAAGATGGACCAATTGTATTCTCCCATATATTAGCCTGTTTAGATGATTCTCTGAGTCTTTGATTGTATTCTTATTTGATGACTAGTTGTTGATGCTGAGTCGCCTTGCCTGTGGGTGTTTTGTGTAAAGTCCTTCTTTTGTTTTGCAGAACTTTGTGTCGTTTCTAGTTTTGTAATCATGGCACTGCAGATGAGAGCTGATTGCTTTACTTTTATTGTTTTCTGAATGGCAATCCCCTGTCATTGTTCTATGCTTCTATTGATCTGTAGTGTATGATTGTGGCATTTCCTGCTCATACTCACTTACTTTTTGGCATATCCAAAATAACACAGTGATGTCTCACTTAACAAATCACTTTATATCTATTAGACCAATTCAGTCATTATCGCACAAGAGTTCGTCATTAAGAACAATCTGAAATATATGGTATTGTTTTCATTACAATCAAATTAGTACATGTACGCCATTAGGAATTCAAACATAACAGTTAAGATCTAGACCAGATGACTGATGAGAGTCCTATGCTTTTTGCCTTGAATGCTTGAAAATGGGAAGAACAATCCAAAATTATCATTTTTCCATTTTCAGGAAAATACATCTTTTTGACAATGTTAATTATCTGAATCATTATATTAATTTAGTATATCTATTATAAAAAATGGGCATAAATGAGTTAAAACAACTTCAAATTATTGGTATTGCACAGTTACAACAAAAGAATGTTTGTGGAATATGTTCAAAATGATACCCTTATTGTAGTGAAAATTGCCTACAGATGACTGTAGGGTCAAATATTCAACCAGGTAGGGGGAGGTTCAAACATTGATGGATTGAGCTGAAATTTGGTCTGGATGTATTGTTTATACTAGAGAACAGTTGGTTTAATCATATAGGTGATCAGAGAAAAAGTCCAAAAAATGAAACACCCTATAATGCACAAGGACACACCATGGTGTCTCAAGAGAAACTCAAACCAACGACGCTTTTATCTCAAGTAGAGCACTCTACCACTGGTTGGCTCTACAGGTATTATACAGCAATTCGCTCACTGTATCACCACGCGGTATGCGATGTAACGGTCTCTTGTAAAGCTAACGGAGATAAGAACCAGTTGTGGGCGTGGCTAGACAGTGACCCAAAAGCCGAATAATTAATAATTACTGTTTTTGAAGGCGTCATTTATGTTAGCCTGTTTGTTGGGTTAGTTCAATAATGTGCAATCACTAAATCTATATTAAATGTACGCCGTTTGTATCCGTATCTCATGTATAAAACATTTCGAGATCCCTACCAGTGTATGCAGCTTTGCGTGGTAGATGGTTACTGGAGACATGGCTGTGTAGTAAAAACAACACCAAAGGAAATCACAGATAAAACATGCTACATGCAATCAGATCTTCATTACGCTGTGCAACCTGACTCTGTATCTTTATACATGTAGCAGCAACAACCGTTCTAACATGGACCAGTCTACCTAGCCGATCTTGACTAAAATACATATACATACTAGAAGGCACTGGCCAGTGAGCAATTGTATATGCCAATGTGTCTGTAAACAAGTAACTTAGGTTTTCTATTTAGATTTGCTTGCGAACGTTTACCAGGCATACTAATGCCGTATAAAGCTGGTCGTCTTTGTCGTCTGCGGTTCAGTTGTTTTGCACGATTAAAGCGTACCTATGCTGTTTTACCAAATTTACTGTAGACCAGTCTAAATTGACAGTGAATGGCAGTGTTCTTTCTGACACGCCCAACGTCCGTTACCTGGTCGCACTATACTAATGCAGATAATGAAACGTTTTGTTCCGTCCTACTGACTGATCAAGTGGTTATGGTACAGAGTTTACACCCAAAAGGTCGTGAGTTCGAGTCCACGTCTGTTCTTTTTGGGGTTTTTTTTAACTTTATTTGATATGTTTAAGTTCGTTTATTATAGATGTGCCATGAACTCTAAGTCATGCCCTATGGATCATTATATTTCTAAAGGTTGATGCGTAACGCGTAAAATTAGCAAGTCTGTCTGGAACATCTACGTGCGTCAAAATATAATAGTATATGTAATAAAACACCTGAAACTCCTATTTCTAGATGCGTATTTTCAATATTGTAAATATAGTTACGCTTGAAAGCTTTTTGTTTATCTATACTTGTATTTGTTATTGTTATTTTTGTAGGATTGTCACCGAGAACGCTTACTGTACGCCCGATATGTGGAATTGAATCTTTGTGCTTTTGACATCTTTTTAAAAGTGATCGCAGACATTTAAATTAAGTTGTTTTGCTTTATTTCCAAGGCGTGCTGCGTTTTTTCCTTCAGACATTTTCCCACTGAACCTAAATTCAAACAACATGTATAGTGAATGAATTTTAAACGTATGTTTTGGCTGTAAATGGAACGATATTATCACTTGATTCAGACATACAAGCTCATTTTACGCATTGCGCTTTAACAATTTGAAATATAATGATCCAAATGTCATTACGCAGAGGTCGTGGTACACCTATAAAAATGAACTTTAGCAAATCGAATAAAAGAAAGAAAAAAAAACACACGTGGACTCGAACGATCGACCTATTGGGTGTAAACTCTACACCATAACCACTTGACTAGTCATTAGACGTTCTTAATTTAATCTTTACTATTAAATTGGACAATATTAATGACACTTTGAAAAGATAGCATATAGAAACTGCAGCAAAACCCATTCACAGGCATGCCTTTATCAAATGTATAGCCTGCCATTAATAAAATGAGTAAATTGGGCTAGTAGTGTTTACATTTTGTCAAAAACTTGATGCTTTTCTATAATCATTTGAACTCTATTAAAGACAAGAGGGCATGAGTTGTAGAAATTGTACCTTTCTAACCAATACTTGCTAAGTGACATTGACCTTTGACCTTGATACTTCCCTTTCACTGACCTTGACTTTGCAGCATCCTGGTTGTTGTAGTTTGATTCTCCAGCTAGGCCTTTGAAAAAAAATAAGCAGTCAAAATGCCATGCTTGTGACCATAGCCCCTCAGCATGGAAAAAGGTATGCTCTTCACCACCTCCGATTGTTACATGATATCATCTTTTGTCACCTAAATTATCACAAATTACTCTATTTTGCACAAAGTATTTTTTATATGATTAGAAGTCAATTTAATGTGAAAAGAAAGAATTATATGTCCCATAGCTAGGAGCCATTAATGTTGGCCTCGTCAAAGTTGGTAGTTTGGTAACTCCACATTAGACTCATGATGGTATAGCACATCAATCTTCTTGCTATAGTATATTGTAAAGTGGTGTTACAAGATTATATGAGTGAAGTTTAAGGCATTTCTGATATAAAATTAAAAGATATTTAAGAAAATGAATAGTTTCACTTTTCAATTTCCCGTTTTGTTTTAAGATGGTTTTACCAGTAATATGTGTAGGGTCAGGCTTGTTAAAAGGATTCCCTAGAATAACTTTGGGGTAAAAATGCAAACAAACAATATAAATGTGCTTTAAATAGTTTATAGGTTTATATTAATGGATTTCTTAGTTCATTTATCTTTAATGGGCTAGGTCTTTAGGCCACAGACCTGTAAATGTAAAAAGAAAAAATTGATGGCTCCAAATGTGTGTTGAAGCTCAGCACTTTATTTAAGTTGTAAAGAGGTTCGTGATTGGTCAATAATAAACATCTGGGACAAATCATATGTATTAGACGGAAATATTTTTTGCTGCACTTGTTGAAACAGCATCTTACTGCTTTTGTTGATTTTGTTTACAGACTTAGAGAAAAAGACCAAGCATTTTTTTTTCAAAGAAATGTTCCTCCAACCACCACCATGCACCACCTCCTCCAATTAATAAAGAGCTTAATAATTATCATGACCGCTCTGTACAAATACATAGCTTATCATCACGAAAATATTCAGGATCGCATCCCAGACATCACACATTTTTTTTTATTATTATGACAATATGCATTCAAAGACACCAACTCCCCTTACATTTACACTACCTTAGGAACTGTTCAGATCCCTACCTTAACCAGTTATTTCTTATGATAATACCCATTTATTGACATGGACCGCCTACAAGCCCTATACTGTAAAACACTTAATATTCGCGGCATTAAATTTGAGGATTTCAAAACACTGAAATATCATGCATATTGGCGTAATTTAATTTTGACGGTTTCTTAGTTGAATACTCTTTAAAGTTTTTTTATTCGTATAGGGGCTTGTCTTAAAGGAAATAGTTTCTATTCTTATAGGGGCTAGTCTGTAAGGAAATAATGTAAGACAGGAGTTTTCATGACGTGAAAAAAGTCTCAAACAATCTTAAGTTGCTTTATTGACACAGATGTTATGCATGAATGTCCATTTATTGCTTATTGAATGTGTAATTGAATTCGAAACTGTATTTCGCTGTCTGTTATTTTGGTGATTTTGACTTATATTGCATTTAGCGGCCATTTAAAATACCCACCAATGTAGAGTATCCTGTTTTACTTATATTTCACTTGCTACTGTTTTATAAGGAACCACATTTACGATGAAAGATACAGCAACAATTTGAAATCCATCAAAGTACAGTAAAACATTTGTTAACCGGCCACTCTGAAACAGACCGAAATTTGGTTTTCAAGACCAATTATCGCTTAATGCAGATCAGAAGTATAGCAGAATGCTCCGAGGGGAACATTCTGCAATACTTTCGACCTTTATTAAGCTATCATTTGTCATTAAGATCTTTGTTTTTTTTATTTTTGAGTGGCCGTTTTACACAGGTTTTATTGTAAGCATGGCGGGACCCCCGCCGTGCTAATGTTAAGCTATGAGTTCTGAGATTTATAGGCATCTTTCGTGCGCATCTGTTTATTGATGCCTTGTGGTCACCTGCTGGAAAAGGGCTGACCTCTTGGCTCTAATTTGTGATGTCTAATTTTGAAGTTGTCACTTTCCCATTGGTATCCTGACTCAGGTGTGGTGCTTGATTGTATCGATTCCTGATCTTTGCCTTTTTTCTTACTTTACCTATTAAAATGTATCTGTGTATCTTATGCTCATTTAAATAATGGCAATGAGTTTATATAAAAAAAACATCTTGCTCATAAAAATGCTTCAAGACTTTAAAAGAAAATAAGTTCCACATGTGACGGATGATCTGGCAGAGTGGTTATCAATAAACCGCACATACAAATCGATCTCTTCTACGGGAAAATAGAAAAATGTGTGAAAATTGATCTTAGTGATTCGACGGAATTTCCGGTGTACCCAGGGCAAGTCATTGTGAGACTGTTGATATACAAACTCTTTCAAGTCCTTTCTTCTGTCAAATCAATTCGAGATGAGTAGAGTCACATAAAAAGTACCTTATATATTTGACATAAGTATTGTTACAGATAAGATTTTACAGTCAGTCCTGCCTAGTATCTTCCATTATTTGGTTGAACGTGACATAAAATTATACCTGTCATTATCATAATTATTTGAACCTAAATGAGTTCATGTTAATCATTGAATTTCTTAGATAAACATCCTCTCGCATCAAATCAATTAAAAGGGGCTACACCATCGGGGGCGGATTCAGGATTGATTTCTGGAAAGGGGGTTCATATGTGTAAAGGTGTGTGTGGTGGTCGCTTTGCTGATTGCATCTGGGGTTGTTGGTTTTTTTTCTTAAATGTCCCATGGAAATGAAATAATTTGGTCTCACTGAGATCAAGTTATATCATTTTCATGATCTTAAATATCCCATGAATATGAAATAATTTGGTATCACTGAGACCAAAATATTTCATTTCATAGGATATTTAAAAGGGGGCGGGAAGAAGGGTTCAAGCGGCCCCCTCCGGAACCGCCACTGACCATGACAACAGATTAAATGTTCTAACCATGGAGCTTGGAGCGCACATTTAATACACAATTTTTAAATGAAGCAGCACATATTAGTTTGGTACTTGTTGACAATGCGCAGCAGCCTCTTGTAAACGCCCATTGTGGTGTATCCAACTGGCTAACATAGTTTGTCATGAATCTCCATCTGCAGCCATGTGTTATGTATGTGAGGGGACAATGCTCTGGAGAGTCTGACCGTTTGCTTAAACATTGTTAAAAGTTCCAAAATCTCGTTGCTGGCTCAAATACTGGATCCCTTTGTTTGACACCGATGTTTGCTTCACTATTGTGAACACTTGTAAGAAGGTTATTCTGTAAGAGGACTATCCTGTAAGAAGGACCCGCACACCTGGGCAGAATCACAAAGCTATAGGGTTCCTTAGCAATACTGGTCCAGATTCCCCTGGAAAACTACAAGGCTACTAAGCCAGCATTCAATGTTTGGCCATCATCGGCTCGCCAGCGAAACGCCATTTTAATGACGTTTTGCTGTCGGGCCGATGATGGCTTGCTTTAAGTTGTAATTGGATTCTTTCTCTCCATCAACTAAAACGTTCTGGATACGCACAATGTATTATTATTATTATTATTATTATTATTATTATTATTATTATTATTATCATTATTATTATTCAGTGTATCTTCCTCTGTACCGTAATTTGGTCTGTAATCTGTGATTGTGACGTTTCCTGGTCAAAATCAACTACTTTATTGCTTACAGTCAGTACAACGCAATTAGAAAATTCCTGAGACAATAATTGATAGAGATAGAACATCTTGTTTTATGACTGGAGAGAATCTTTTCTCCTGATTTGTCTTCATAAATCTCAATGTCTACCTGAAAACTGTTCTAAACTGGCCTAGAAGTTGGTATTGGATGAAAAACAACTCAAACTAGTTTCCAGAGGTTAATATTATTGACACTTCTGCAAAATTAACCTCTGGAGAGCTAGAAAATATCATGATGAGTATTGAACTAGCATGTGCTGCATGAAATTGACATGATTTGCTGTTTCACCTTCCAACAGGTAAATTAAAGACCTTAATGGACTTAAACAACAATTTGTTTTGTTGTGTTTGTTCATTTTTCTTTGTTTGAATAAACAAAATGTAAAAAAAGTGCTTTATGATTAATTTTTACATTCCACATTCAAAGAATGAATATACATTTCGAAATACAAAATAATATAGTAAAAAAGTTTAATAAAAGTTGCAAAATCTTGTGAGAAAGTCCTTAGGTTGAACAGGACTTCAGCAACAAAAGTGAAAGTAGAAAAATTCATCCATAGTTAAAAAGTCATATAACAAAACAGTTATTTACTTCAATGAGGTAGACATGAGGATATATCTTCCCTTCAAAGTGATATTCACCTCGGCATTACGGCCTCAGTGAATATCACTTTTTCGGGTAGAGGCATCCTCATGTCTACCTCATTTAAGTCAATAATTGTATAATACTATATACGTATCATTGTTTTGCAGTGAGATACATTTACGTTTGTTTTTGTAATAGCTTAAGTATCTTGAGCAGTGACATATTTCACTAGTAATGATATAATTTTAAGACTCGTCTACGAACTAAATGTAGCTCTCTAAATCATGACATATTTCTCAAGAACTAAACTGACTCACCTCTCTGTAGATGTGGCAGTATTGAAAATGCAGAACACTACCTATTACAATGCATTCTGTACCACCAGTGTGCATTCTGTCCCAGATTGAAAAAAACTTGATTGTTGAGTATAAAAAAGCACGTTAGTTACAATATTCTACAAATACAGACCAAAGACCAACCCAAGGCACCACCCAGAATATTAATAAGAACATAGTTTTAATAATTAAACCTGATCTTTCTCTTCATCAGCGATATGATTGTAAAACCAAAAACACCAGATCACTAAGTACGTCATTATAAAACAATGACCAAACACCCCACAAACAATGGGAGCATCAATAAATACTGACTAAACAATAGAAACCTCGTCTTACTAGTTTGAAAACAGTCAAGTAAAAAAGTCATACAAGCGTCAGGTGTTATAATGGTGATTATGTTAATAAAATAGTCATCGTATTGTTTCTTTTATTTTTGTTTCTACTATCAGATGTTAGGGTGTCGACTTAGGTCGTGGATCTGTGATATAGTTCGTGTTATTTCGAGCTATGTGGTTATCCCGTTTTGGAGGAGGGACCGATTGCTTCGTTTGTTGCGGTATTAATGTGTGTGTGTGTGTGTGTGTGCGTGCGTGCGTGCGTGCGTGCGCGCGTGTGTGTGTTCTGGGTCAATATCACTATGGTGCCCTGGTTTGCTCTAAGGTTTGTATTGTAGGGGCATTGCCTTATACGCAGTTGGCAGACATAACATTTCGCTGATACGCCAAAACTTACCATTAATAATTAATCTACCAGGATCTGCTAGCTTGATAAGATAAAACACTTTCTGAACTTTTCTTATAATTGAACAATTGAACATCTTCATTAGAAACAAACACTAAGAGGCACATATAAAGCAGCATATTGCAAGCCATATTCCCCTGCCGACTAATATTTGCTCCCTATAAGTTACTCTTGAATAACCAAGAGTCATTAAAGTCTTTATATTGATTGACCAAATGTTTCTAACAAGGCTTACACGTTTGCTCATCCTGACACTTTGAATGTTGTCAAAGGGCCGTTTCGGCAAGACACAGTGAACGATTCAATTGATTATTTGATTTTAAAGTAGATTAATTAGGACTAAAGCCATAACCTCGTAGAAATGGCGTGATGAAAAGCAATCTGCTTCTAAGTATGTGATGTGCAGCGTGCACTTGTCTAGAAGACCTTGCAATACAGAGGCATTCAGGTATAATGTTAGCTGCTCGACCAGTTTTGGTACTAGGCTCATAGGTGATCAACGATGACTCAGACGAATCTGTACTTCTCGCCAGAGCCTTCATTGCTGATATGCCCAAAGTATATAGGAAGATGATGGCTCAAGTCAAATGCATTATGCCGCTATTCCCACTGGTTGCCTGTGTGTAAACGTTTAACCCATATAAGCATAGTGTCCGTTTGTGGGACATAGGCCGCAAGCAGTAGAGACCCAGATCAGACGCAACAGAACGCGGCGTCTGATCAGGGTCTCCACTTTTTGCTTAAATGCTCTATTACAACTACCATGGTCTCATAACCTGAACCAACTATATTTAAGAAATTGATCAGCTCTAGCAGTGAATTCACTATTTGGAGGTCAGTTGTAAAGAAGATCAAATCACGAGTTATCAACGCAAGTTATTTATCTTCGTACAACTGACCGACAAACAGTGAATTATTACTCAACATTTCACGCACTAGAGCTGATCCATTTCGGTTCTAACACAAATAAACGACGAAAACACATTAAATTTTGAAGTATGCAGCTTCTTCCAACTTTCCGCCATTGCACTGAAGATTGGACTGTGTCGGATGCAACCCACTAAAATAAAAGTGTTCTGTTACAATATAAACTTAGAGAGTGACCTATCAAAAATGCCCCCTTGTATTCACCTAATTTTAGTTTGCGACCAGGTAAAATTCAAAACTAACACTAATCAACTGCAGCGTCAAGCTAGGTTGCTAAATTTAAATCTAATAAACTTTTAAGAGAGTAAATGTAAACTGCTCAGGTTGTTTGCTTTTTACAGTCTGGTTTGCATTTTATTGCTTGAATGTGCAAAGTTAAACAATGGTAAAGTTCAAGATTACAGCCAGTCGCTGTAGCTAAGCATGTTTGGATTGAGTCTAACTTGGTCACAGTTTTCTTGCAACATGGTCCATATAATTTGGGCCACGAAGTGGGACAACCTGTTTTCGGGGACTGCGGCTATAGGAGACTCAAACCAGAGTACTCAGCTACAGAGACTAGCTCAATTATAAACATTTTGCATGAAGCCAGTTTGGCTCCTAAACGTTCCATACAGCGAACAAAAAGGCACTGATCAGGCTGCGTTGATGCGCAGGTTGGCCTGCGCCTTTGTTGTTCGCATACAACAAAATCAGACCTCGAGGTTATAAAACTCAAGTTCATTCTCAAACTCAAAATAAAGCGCGATGATTGGTTACTTGCGGACACGTGTCCGCAAGCAACCAGTCATTGCGCTTTATTGTGAGTTTGAGACTGTACTCAAGTTTTATCACCTCGATGCCAGGTTTTCTTGCGTCAAGGCCCACTTCACGTGCAATTCACTTACCTGATGGGATCAGTCACTTTCTCTACTTCTCTTGTCTTTTCTCTTTAGAAAAGTGTGACTCCTACTGAGCATCAAAAGTCTATGTTTGAAACATACCACTTTAAAATTAATTAAAATTTAAAGATCATAGCAACTGAACTGTATATACGCACTGGGTTACCGTCTCGAAATTCCCATGATCTTTTTACCCAGCAATTACTGGCTTACAAAGCTTCCGTGCTTGCGGATGGCCTCTAACAGTGCTTATATTCCACATGAATTACGCCTTTTAAAATATCAAATGAGTCTGAAAGAATAAAACGGGCCAGTCCATATGATAATGCCTATTACCATGTAAGCAAACAGGCGATTTTAAACATATAGCGACGTTATAGCTAATATTTTTTGGTTAAAGGGACAAATATTTGAGCAATAATACTGGTACCACTCATTATGACTCTCTCCAGGGGTCATACTGGGCAGATCAAAAGGACAGCCATAATGAGGTGATTATGACTTCCTTACTGGGGCAACAAAGTGGTCCCATAAAGGGAATAGGTATTTTATGATAAAATATTGATCTTTATCTTAGTGAATGAAATTGTGTTGCATACAGGTAAGCCCCCTCTTGAGGCCCCATTAATTTTGTGAGATACTGAAACTGTCCCTTATCAGTTAATCCTTTAATGATCTCTATTGGACAGTAACCTTTGTCTTTAACCGTTTTCCTGCTCTACCCGGGTGCGTCCTTTTGAAAACGCTATAGACACAGTTAAACTGGTTTTTCTCATGAAGCCATCTGATAAAGATACACATTTTATTCCACTCTTATTGAGAATACACGATAACAGCTAGAATGATGAGGATGAACATGGAGCAAAAACACTCATCAGGGCAATGGTAAACAAGGTACAAATACATTTGAGCATTCGAGGGATGACTATCCAACGAGGACCACTATCGCATGCTTGCACAAAAGATACGCAATGGCACGCCTTTTGGTAGAGTTTGGCAACATAAATCGTCGTTTCCATGAACAAAATGTGAGTGGAGTATGCTTTTGAAATACCACAATCACACACTGCAGATCAACCCAGGAAGAGCCACAGAACATAAACAGTCACAATACATCAGGAAGACAATTAAAGCAAAGCAACTAGTTCTCTCTCTTCCTCGTCAAAATAATTAAAAAAAATAGAAAGGACACAAAATATCATACCAAACCAAAGATCAAACACAGGCCCCCACCAACAATGTGAGGTACAGGCTTTATATGACGAAACAATTAAGCCTCATTTGCTGAATTATGACGTTAGTTTGGCAGTCGTCAGCTTCAATCTGTAAAACCCCACAACTGCAATGGTGACAGGCTCATGATTGGCCCTCGTGACGAGACAAATATCTTTAGGGAAGCAAATCCCAACCTGTTCAATTGTAGCACATGAGCAGGTAAGAATAGATTGTTTCGTGCGTGCGTGCGTGCGTACGTGTGTGCTATCGTACGTGCGTGCTATCGTACGTGCGTGCTAGCGTGCGTGCGTGTGTGTGTGTGTGTGTGTGCTTTTATCTGCGTGTGTGTTTTTTGTTTGTTGTTTATGCGTTTTTCTTTCATGTAATGAGTTAATCTATTATACATTCTAAAGAACGAATAATACAGGTACTTTTCAGGTAACGGGATGTGCAGGCTGATTTGTGCCTTTGTTACACGTGGGTGAAGTTAGCAGTTGCGCAGTAAAATCAAATTGTGCAGTTGGCAGTAGCGCAGTAAGAGAAAATTGTTCAGTTGGCAGTAGCCGATAAAGTTGTGAAGTTGGCATTAGCGCAGTAGTGCAGTAAACATGTATTTTTATGCAGCAAAATCAGATATTCTTGCGACCTGAAATATTAACCAATTATAAGGAGACTGAGCAGAAGCAGATAATAGGTTCAGATGTATAAGGGGGGAGATGTTCGCTTTGCTGATTTTATCTAAGACCAAATTGGATATTTAAAGGGGGGTCAAGTAAACCCCCTGAACCCCCTCTGCTTTTGCCATTGTTTAGTTCTTCATATAGAGTATCATACGCTTAGTCAATAGAGTTGTAAATTTTATACAAATCTGATATACATTTCGTTGTAAACCAAACATTTGAGATTAGTCCAAACAGATATGATGTTTTTTTTTTCTCAAAGCGCTTATCATTAAAACCACACCCCTAAACATACCTCTAGGGTATAAATTGGTTATGTTATGCACGAGATACACTACAATACGAGTCAATATACAGTTTCAGTTATATCCATACGCATATATGCTCATTTAGTACTAATTATGGCTTAACGGACATATAACCTTATTTTGAAGATAAAAAACCTAAATAAGCCAGCGCATAAGAGTTTGGTACGCAGCTTTCGAGCAGCCTGCGTAAGATCAGCCTTCGTTGCTAGACAAGAGCCTTCGTTGCTAGACAATTGTCTAGCATTGAAGGCTCTTGTCTAGCATCGAAGGCTCACCAGAGCATTCGTTGTTTGGAAATATTATAGTATTGATGTACATATAGATGAAGACTCTAACCAAAGTTTTGACATAAAGCTACGCTGATTACGTCAGCAGTGTCGTTTAAATTAGTTTTTTGCGCATATGCGAAGCGCGACAAAATCTCATGCGCAATCACAAGTATATTGTCAAATAAAACAAAATCAGTCCCCTTAATTACTCCAGCACACATAAAGAAACCATCAGTTGGAATCGTGAACTTCACCAATATAAAGAGCCAAAGTCAATTGTATAACATACGTGCACATGAATCAATAATTGACTAGCATCAATCAGAAGCAATCAATCTGACATTACCACATACGTTGTTCAGTCTGTGTCAGCCCATTAGATAAGGTTACTTATCACACTTGTGTAAAGCTATACTTTACCCTTTCCTACATGAATATTCATGCTAAGCTCCACCCACTATGAATAATTATATAAATGAACTTCATGTTTGTACATATAACAAAGAACGTACTTGTCAGGTCCACGTGTGTATCATAATTCCATAAGCAAATGAATGATTATATTGTTCACGCTGGTACATAGGACAACGAAATTAATTGTCGGGTCCACTAGTGTATGATCAGATATAATATATCTTATGAGCAAACAGAGTAGACCGTGATCTTCCTGGTCCTACACTGGGTTTAATCTGTTTGCAAAGGCGTTAAAAGGCGTTTCTAACTTTCTATGAGGTAAAGGATTAATACATACTCAATACCTGGATGCTATTGTAAAGATTGTTTAATTAATTTTAGTAAATAGTATTTGATAGAATTATGAGAGGGTCTAAAAAATTATTTATAGCCAAAAAAGATGACAGGAAACCCGTTTAACAAATGACACTTTAAACGCCCTCATACTGAATTTAAATTAATGCAAAATAATTGCCTTTTCGACCAGTGTGAGCGAAATAGATTCTTATAGTATTCTGTATTGTCTTAATTGCACCCTTTACTAACTTAACATGCTCAAAACTCATAGCTATGTTGTATGGGCCAGTTATCGAGTTTGCTACTCATGCGCATGTGCGCAGATGCCTCTTATAGACGCCAGTGTTGACGTTTCCAGCAGGACTAGATGTCTAATATATGGTCTAATTCTTCATCAATAACCATACTTTATGTATGCAAGCAGCGAATATTCTGGCGAGTCTGCATATATGAGCAAACTCACCTGAGCCTTTGTTGTTTGCTGATTAGGAAATTACCTAAATCTCGTGACTGTCTCATATAGACAATTTCCATGAGATCTTTAATCTTTTGTAAACTAATGGATGCTTCCTTCTGGTTTAATACAATAAACTTAGGATAGCCCAATGTACATATCTAGGAGTGTCAGGTTATAATTTTGAAAAACGTATTGTATAATTTTGTCTGATGATCTTTTTACCTTAACAAACAGCACAGTATAGCATCGTACAGCGGATATAGCGATTAGTGAAGCGAGGACATTTCAACACGTTGATGTGCGAGGTTAGTGTTTATCCATTTTCTCATTTAATCATGTGAATTGACATTGCAGGCACATTTTGCTGTCGTTGCTGATACATAGAGGATATTTACTTTTTTGGGGTGAATACCAAATATATTTCATCGAGTGCGGTGAAAAAAAATCAGTATTTTTCACAAGTGCGTAGCACGAGTGAAAATGCTGATATTTTACCGCACGAGATGAAATTAATTTGGTATTTGCCGAAAAAAAAGTAAATTTTCTTTTTATTTTATACTCAACGGAAATACAGAAATCGCAACCTTACTTTTTACGTGGTCGTTTCTCGTTCGATTTGGCTTTTGCAGTGTGTTTGTAGGGTATAACATTGGGTGTAAACGTAGTTTGGACCTATAAAATGGCTTAGAATCATATTTTAACGAATGAAACGCAAGAATCAGCATTTAAAAATGTCTATTGAGTGTGCCTTAGGATAGGCGTCACGTGCAAACTGGCGCTACCCAAGGTCAATCAGTGACGTCATTATTTTTAAAGTTGACGTGACAACATGCGTAGCGTTATTTTTGACAAATATACTTCACTTATAACCTTATAAAATCCCCAGTCACAAAATTGCCAAGAAAGCCTTGTTTTGCTACAGTTCTATTCTATTCTACAGTGAAAATGTAAATCATATCAGTCACTAGTGAAAAAATACGATATTTTTTCACTGTAGAAAAATTCCAATTTTACTCACATTTGATATGCGTTGAATTCACTGCTTGTGACAAAAATAAATCGATATATGATCCTTACTACAGCAAATGGTCAGCTAAATCTATAGCAGCAAAACTGTTACGCTAGTCCCTGATGATTTTCTTTTACAAAACTGTTCCGCTAA
Source organism: Loripinus fragilis (assembly GCA_964019695.1). Classification (NCBI taxonomy): domain Eukaryota; kingdom Metazoa; phylum Mollusca; class Bivalvia; order Lucinida; family Lucinidae; genus Loripinus; species Loripinus fragilis. Next base: position 92,851,065 of record OZ026526.1, on the reverse strand, counting down.
TCACTGATGATTTTTAATATTTGTCACGAAAAATATGTTTAAAGGCTGTTTAAGTGAAATATTGATACGAAATATATTAGGAACCATGTGTATATACCCCCTGAAAATCATAGAAAGCCACAAAAATACCCAAGCTTAATTTTAAAGCTGCGTTTGACGATTAAATCTTCTATTTTTTAGTCGTTTAGTGTACGGTCTATAGGAGGGAAGTGTACGTTTTATAGAACTCCTGCTCCTAGTGTAAAGTCGATTGCCAGACAAACTCATTGTGAAAATTTTGTCCAGTGCTATAATTTGAAGAGATCTATGTACACAGACAAATTACTGTCTGTCAAATGTAGCACAGAGTCACGCCCAATAATAATATAAGTCTTTGTGATGTCTTTTTGATACGTTTACAGTATTGCAGTATTATTGTGGCCCATCACACGTATGAAAAGACGCACATACCAAGAAATAAACTGATTGTAGCTCGTTTCTGCACCATGATGCATTTTTTTTATTTAACTTGGTATTTTAATGAAATGAGCCAGTTGATGAGATCATCTGAGAACACATCTGCAGAAAATCACCATAGACTCCTCACATACATATGAAAAGAATAAAGATCAAGATACAAGCCTAGATATAGGGTTATAGCCCCATTAGGTGGTTTTAAATTTGAAAACAGTATTGACATCGGAATTTATTTATCACAGGCTTTTAATAATTCTTAAAGATCATATGTACCTTGTCACGAGAAATCCGGCTTTGTTACATGTAAACAACAACAGTGTAGATCAGCCTGTGCACTGGTTGCTGTCCGTTCTGGGGCGGTGGTTCTGTTGTTGTTGACTTTTGTTTATTGTTACCCCCTTTGTGGGAGTCTGTAGGTGTTCTATGTTTTGTTGTACGTTACTTTATGTCCATTCTAGTATTGCAATAATCTTGATGGGGAAGAGCGAGCTGGTTGCTTTGCTTAATTTGTCTTCCTGGTGTCTCGTGATGGTTGAGCGGCTCTTCCTCGCGGGTTCACGGGGTTGTCTGCGGTTTGTGATTGTGTTATTTCCTGATCATACTCACTGTTTTTTATCAGCACCTTTGTTTCTTGAAAGTGTATATGGCAAAAATGTCTGACTAAAACCATCAGAGATTCAAATAAGTTGGATTTGTTGGGCCAGATCTGTGTCTGAACTGTCTGCTAATGTCATCTGCCGACAAAAATGACAGAGTGGTAGGCCCCTCCCCTGAAATCTTTCTTCAACTTATTTAACAGATTGGGGTCCACTGGCTTCTTTCAAAGTAAACTTTATTTTTCGAAGGTTCCACCAGGTCAGCCTATATATTCCAGGGGGGTCAAACTTTTTTCTAGCGAGTGGAGTCGATTTGCTTATTGACAGAACTTGTGATTTCTACTAGACCCTGTCCCCCATCTAGATCTGGGCAATTTTCACTAATTTTATTCAACTACAGTGATTCTCTTTTTGGCTGTTTATTTTCGTCTTTCATCATGGACACACTATAGATGTATGTTTAACTCTAATTTAAAAGTGGGATGTGGTTGGGTCTTAATTTCATATGTGTGTTTGCGTAATATGTTTCTGTGCTTGGATAAAGGGATTCTGTAGTTTTCCTGTTTGCAAACTTGGGTGAATTTCCATACGTTTTCAGAAGTGTGTATGCTGTATATGCCATGCCCAAAACTGCAGTTCGAGACATTCACAGAAGGTACCAAAATAAAACAGACAAATTTGGCCTCGATGCGAGAAAATTTGCTTCTTAGCTTTTAAACAATATTCGCGCAGTCGTATCAGCGCATTTGTTTTTCACTCATTGGAAAGTATCATATCAAGACTTGCTAAGAGATAAATTTTGATTTTCAAGCTAGTCTCTGTAGCTAAGGAGACTGGTTTGAGTCTTGATTTGTCGGAAACCCCCACAGACAGGTTTTGTCACGTTGAGGCCCATTATTATTCTTGGTCCTAGCTTCACAGCAGCGTTTTTCTTTTGGATCTTTTAAGAGATTCTAAACTGTCTTCTTTAATTGCACGACGGTGGGTCAGGCCCCAGACTCTATGACGGCTCTGACGTAAAGCTTTAATAGGTGGGTTGGTGCCTGATGCTTATCTGTAGCTGGGCCCACCGTGGCTCAACTTGACGTTTTCTTTAGCTCTGACTATCTGTGAGTCATGAGCCCTTTTCTTTGTTTCATCATGGTGTATTAATTTGATTAGATGTTTCTCCATGATGATACTTTGCATTAGTTAGATGACCTCCATACGAGCTGAACATTTCTTGTACTTCAACAACAGCAGAATCTAGGGCGAAGAATCGGTACCAGTTAAATGCATTTAAGCCCCCGGTGGCTTAGGCTGCTATCCGTTCTAAGGCGGTGGTTCTGTTGCTGTTGACTTTTTGTTTATTGTTACTCCCATTGTGGGAGTCTGTGATTGTTCTATGTTTTGTTGTACGTTACTTTATGTACATTCTAGTATTGCAATCATCTTGATGGGGAAGAGAGAGATGGTTGCTTTGCTTAATTTGTCTTCCTGGTGTCTCGTGATGGTTGAGCGGCTCTTCCTCGCGGTGCCACGGGGTTATCTGCAATTTGTGATTGTGGTATTTCCTGATCATACTCACTTACTATTTTTGCTTTAGAATGAGAATAGTAGGGCCAGCTAAACGAATCCAAAAACAGTTTAAATGTTAACAGAATGCAACAATCTTGGGTTGGGTCTAAATCTGTAAATGCTCAACACTTCAGATAAATTGTAGAACAGTTGCAATCATCTAGGTTAAGGTTTATGTCTCCTGATTTCCGTGTATTCTTCATCAAACAAAAAAAATCTAGCGACCAGTAACATTACAACAATTTTTTTGGTATGCAAATATATGTTGACCGGATTTTTAGACAATATTCCAATTTACATTGGGAATGATTAACTTTAGTATCTTAGATATAGTCCGTACACTTATTTTGCTATATTAAGGTCACTTATGTGTCAACAGACTGCTATAGACCGTACACCAGGAGAGTTTTTTGATGGAAGCAAATGGAGTTGGGAAGTAAAAATTAGCTGGCAAGTACTTATGACAATGTAGAAGCCACATTTAAGCGAATATTGGTCTTTTTAGCGGGACATTTGATAAAATAAACAGATTTCAGGGAAGCGAGGCAAGAGTCCTGTAAAATACGAATTATTGGGCAGGTCATTTTGTCAACTGTATTGCTGACCGATTATTCCTGGTTATTTCTCATAGCCACCGGTATACACAAATGTCCAAACGATGTCATTGCTATAACCTCTAAGCCGAATCTTATAAAATATGGAAAATAATAGAAGAAACACTGACCTTGTACGTAACTCAGCGTGTTGTGATTTCCTTGCTTCACTAATCGCTATGTGCGGTGTATGATGCTATGTGGTGAACAGTGTAGACACTGATAAAATGCAGTATTATTCTGCATTTCATCTGGGTCTTCACTGTTTGCAAAAGTACTCGTTTAGGAGTTCCCTAACGTTTAGTACATAACCTTTCCATACTTATGCACAAGAGTCGACCTCTTGGTTCTTATAACTCTATTAACTTTCTAAATCAGCGACAACGTTTAATTAAAACACATTATAGTACGTTGATGAAGCGATAAATGGGGTCGATTTTAGTTTATAAGCTTTCTCATAAAAAGCAATTACAACCAGCTCATACGGTTCTGGTGCGCTTGCACTAAGCAACCATTGAAGGCTCATTCGCAGTCTTGCAAGAGTGTTTTACGTTCGGACTCTCAAACATAATAAGAGAACAGATCAGAAGTTCTAGGACGTACCTTTACACATCTAAAATACTATAATGTTATTACATGGAATCTTTATTATTCGTATTGAGCAGTTACCGATTCGAGGTCTGCTGTATTGACCCTAGGTCAAAGGTCAAAAACCTCTACAGCAGATTGGGGGACCATAGCTGATCCATTGAGTACGTACATACTTGATAAATGACAGTTTTATTAGTTAACTGAATTAACGATCACTATATTACTAGAACGTGAGCTGCTAAAAGACCCCCTCCCTCCAGGGGGAATTTTGTACACTATAAATTCCTAAAACTACGTTATATAAGAAGCAAAATAGCTCATGTTGGCTATCTGGTAGTAGGGGCTTTACCATGTAACAGTCATGTTAACTACGTTACCCTAAAACATCTCCAAATCCTATTGTTCAAATACAAAGCTTTACATAATTTGTATTTAACGACATGCTGATTGTCATAAATCAATTAATTAAATACAGCTAATAGCCAGTGTTCGCTGAAACGACATATGCCCACTAAATTGCAGTTATATACGTTACTTTATTTCAAATAAACTACTATTTAGCCCTGTGCAATCACTAGACCATCAGCTGCCAAAATACCTCCGAGGAGGAGTTTTGTACACTATAATTTTCTTAAACCACATGATATAAACCACAAAATAATGCATGTAAGCTTTTTATGGGTTGGGACGTTACCCTGAAATTGCAGAGTTTACTATGATACCCTAAAATAATAGAAGCTCCTTTAGAGTAAATATCAAAAGTATTCCTTATTTTTACAAATCAATAAATATCTTTTAATCGAAAGTAAATAACTAGCAGTATAATTTAACTTATTTAGGTACCATTTATTACTGTTACATACGTTAATTTCTTTTGAATACATTAATTTAATGCAAAAATAGCATTATATGAGTTTAAACTCCTAATGTGCATAAAATACTGCAATTTTATGACTCAATAATTAGAGAAATAATAAAAAGTATATTTTAACATAAAATATAAGTGAAATTAAACTCTGACAAAAGCAAAGGCGATGAAAAGGAAGAAACCTGAAGTCAAAGCACATAAAATGCTAATGAGTTTTATATCAAATATGTAAACATCACTTATAGTAACTACTTACTCTAGTAATCAAAGTGAGAAAGAGGGCAAAGATCAGCAAGCGATCAGCAATCGATACAATCAAGTACCACACCTGACCCAGGATACCAATCGGAAAGTAACAAACTCACAATTAGACATCATAAACGAGAGCCTAGAGGTCAGCCCTTTCCGAGCAGGTGACAACAAGGTATCAATAAACAGACGTATACGAAAGCATAACTAACACAAGACAGAAATAACATGAATGATCCACAAAAGAAGTACCGCCTTGGAACGGTCAGTAAAAATATTTTACTGGAGGGCTTTAACCAGTTTCACACAAATCATGTGTCTTAAATGCTTGAATAACAGCATTTATCTCTGACATTTGTATGTGTTAACTTAAATTAATAAATGAAATGATATATGCTGTACAAGCCATTTTTCCATACTGTCTACAGTTCCGTTTAGACGAAGCAGGATTTTATACATGTAGTAGCTTAATTCATTACCAAAAGTTTGAGCCAGCCAAATACATATACAGCTTATCAGCTATTGATTTCAACAACTATTTTAATGAAAACAACTAGGGACGAAAACTTGCTCACAATTTGTAAAATTTTAAGTCATTTCAGGCATGGTTAACATTGAGAATAAAAAATATGTATAAAGGAGTTATCCCTGGTCCTTTCAATGAAAACGGAAGTTCTATTTAATTATAACAATTTCTATCCCAAATATCGTACCCAACATGCCTGCCCCTTTGGTTATAATACCCATTGTAGCAATCAGCATGTCTAGTTTGGCGAAGAAAGAAATACTAATCTTGTTAACATGCATAACAAGAATATTTAAGGATATTATTACATTTACCATCTGTTTTGCCTGTTTCTACAATTTTGTGAAGCATTTAAACAGCTAGCTAGGACAGCATGTGTTAAAAATATTCAATTTAGTCGTATATTTAAAAGAGATATGTTAATGCTTAGAAAAGATCCCTAACACTGTTAGTGTTGTATTGTAGACATGACTAAATAAAAGGACTTTAACAGTTCATTGGGAATTTTTATTTGAATTATTTCGGTCAATAAGACTAGGTTTAACATGTGTAATTTTGTTTTGTATTAGATTTGGTACTAAACATGCTACATGGGACCATTATCATTGTTATGAAAATGCATCCTATTAATCCTTTGGCTATTTTAAATCAAGCTAAATACACTGACCCAAAATAAAAACTTTACACTTTATTTCTTTGAATAACTGTTTTGTTAGTATATATGTCGATATAAGATTTACGCATGCTTATTGAGACTTTGTCGCAGATAACGATTATGCAACTTTTATAAAAAAAATCCCAGGTCTATTCAAGTGTCAGTGCCGAAAAACGTGTTCCTAACGTTGCACGTGCTGCGGAACGGGTGGTTCGTTAACAGCTTTAAAAGCGACAAGAAAACATTTGCAGCTGAGTCCTGGTAATAAAAAACAATTTATTGTTACAAAACGCTTCAATTTGGTGACGGTACGTCTTTCAAAAGATCAAAGAAACCACGTTATTGATGTGCTAAAGGCAGGGTCTACGGTAAATGACATTGCGCATCGTTTTGGGTGCTCTAGACAGACTATTCATTATCTTATGGATCGGTACAACAGAACTGGGTATGTCAGAGTTCGTGCAAGACCTAGTCGCGCAAGTATAATGACGTAACGTCCTTATCGCATTAACACGTTAATTCGCCCACGTAATCGTTTTAAACGGCTACCCTTATTGCTCGTTTTTACGGGGCTTATGCACAAAAGATAATTAGTCGTTTCCTGCAAAATAACGGACCTGGCATTTTCCAGCATGACAATGCAAGGCCTCACACAACACGTAAATAACCACACAATTCCATGCTAAAAATAACGTCAACCTCTTGCCTTGGTCTGCTTCATCCGCGGTCAGGAACCCCATAGAACACGTATAGGATGAACTGAGTCGGAGGGTCAAGTCCAATCATCAAATGGATGCGTTAAATGACTCCAATATGCACCTATGTTAGCATTACATACGTATCACTAACGTGCTCATACAACGATACGTAAATTCAATGAGGCGTCGTATTCTGCCAAGCATTCGTAAAAATGAAGGTCACAGTGGTTACTGATGATCTTTTTAACATCACTTAAAGCACGCAATCAGCTATTTCTTGTTTCCAAAATCTGTGTGACTGGTTTAATTGATTTTTGAAATTTTCATTTTGACCCCTCTGAACTGAATAATTCATGAAAATTATGCAATTTATGATTTTTATCCAATAATTTTTTCAAATACATTAATAAGGCATTGAAAAATCGATGACCGAAAAAATTAACCCCGAAGCATAATTTATTATCAAAATATATGCTTTTGAATACTATGTAAAGTTTTCATTTTGGGTCAGTGTAGGTTACAACTATTAAAAAGAATAAATCAAATGAATCAGCACATTTCATTTGGTACTAGTGCCCACTGCAGTGTCAAGAAATGAGGGCTCATGCAAGTCTTGTAAATGTGCAGACTCACCAGAGCCTTTGTAGTCTGCATCCACAAAGTATGGATATATAGATGCAGACATAGACCAGAATTAATATGGCTAGCTCGACTTCAAGGTGTTATGTTCAACATTTCCTTAGTCCTTATATCGATTCTGAGGTCAACCATAAACGACATTTTATCAAAATTCCATTCATTAACAAAGGTATTGAGTTTATTGATTTACATAGTATCTTCAAGGATAATTCAGTGATTTCATCTATTCCAAATTACTTTAATAATTCTGAAACTCCTATCATTTGTTATAAATATAACAAACCAATAAGGTCTACAATATTTAACTTTAATAAAATTGTAAATGATTTAGATATAGATTCCAATACTCCTGCCTCCTGAAATTGTAAAAATTCAAATTATTTATATCCCTCTGCAGGGCATGTTATTACAGGTAATCTAAATGTCATTCCTGACGCTAGAGTTCGCAATATCATTTCTAAAGGTCCTAAATATAGATTTCCCTCTAATATTGATTTCTCTAAACGTCGTAGAGAGATCGCTGCTTCTTTAAATGACTTCAGTAATCGTAGGTGCAAACGGGAAAATGTTGAACCTGATGCTTTGAAGGAATGGAAGATTAACATTTTTAAAATTATTGATACTCGTATTTCATTTTACTCTCGTAATACACATCTTTTGCCCCCTAAACCTAAATCTTCTTTTAGTCATCTTAAACGAGGTATCCAGGATTTTCATATGAACTATGTTTTGGTTCCAGCAGATAAAGCTGCTAACAATGTTGTAGTTGTTTGACGATTGTATTATATTAATACTCTTAAGCGTGAGCTTGTTGACACTAATGCCTATAAACTGCAGCCTTCTTTAAGTGAAAGGGTGATTGTTGATGGGCATGGTTGTCATACAGCCCTACATTTTGGTGTCAAAGCTAAAGAAAATCAAGACAAAGTTCCTACGTTGTACTGGTTACCTAAACTCCATAAAAAACCCTATAAAGCAAGATTTATTGCAAATTCTAGTTCTTGTACAACAACAGAACTTTCTAAATTGTTAACCTCGTGTCTTACAGCTGTTTTAAAACATGTTATCAAATATTGTGAAAAGGTATATGAGAGATCTGGTAAAAACCTATTTTGGTCGATTAAAAATTCAGGTGAAATTTTAGATAAACTTAAAGCTAGAGATTTCAATGCGACCAGTTTGTCTACTTATGATTTTTCTACTCTTTACACTACTTTACCTCATAATTTAATTAAAGATAAACTTATTGATCTTATTGAAAGTACCTTCCAGAGAGAAGGCTCTCCTTACCTTGCATGTAGTGACAGAAATGCATTTTTTACTTCAGAAAAACCTAAAAAATATCATGCATGGTCGTGTCAAAATGTATGCGATGCACTGACCTTTTTGTTGGACAACATTTTTATTCGATTTGGCACCAAGCTCTATAGACAAGTTGTTGGGATTCCTATGGGCACTAATTGTGCTCCCCTGGTTGCAGATTTATTCCTGTTTTGTTATGAAAGGGACTTTATGATGTCTCTTTCTGATGATAAGCAGGCTGATGTTATTGATGCGTTTAACACTACTTCCAGATATTTGGACGATATTTTAAATATTAATAATGTTTATTTTGACAATATGGTTAGTCAAATATACCCTTCAGAGCTCCATCTTAATAAAGCCAATGCCTCTGATACCGAAGCCGCGTTTTTAGACTTGCATTTGTCAATTTCTAATGATATTGTTTCTACCAAAATTTATGACAAACATGACGACTTTGATTTTGAAATTGTCAATTTCCCATTTTTAGATGGTGATGTTCCTCGTTCTACATCCTATGGAGTCTATATCTCTCAACTCATTCGTTTTGCTAGAGCATCTAGCTATGTTGTTGACTTCAACACTCGCAATAAATTGTTAACTCAGAAACTTCTTAAACAAGGCTATCGGTATCATAAACTTCGCAAAACATTTTCAAAATTTTATAGACGATACTATGATTTGATTTCTAAATTCCAAGTTGGACTTAAATCTCTCTTGCGCCAAGGACTTTCGGAACCTGATTTCTATGGTGACTTGGTGTATAAGTTGAAGAAGATTGTTGGCTCTAATAATTTTTCAGCGCAGTTCATTAAAATAATTTCCCATTATAAAAAGATTGGCTATAACATTAATGTATTGCAACAGACTGCATGCTTGGTAGTCAACCCAATCACGGTTGGCAACTTTGCTTTCCTCTTTAATTGCACGCCGGTGGGTCGGACTTCAGACTCTATGATGGTTCCGACTTAAAGACTTATCTATTGATGAGATGGTAGGGGCCTGATGCTTTGGCTGTTTGTCGGGCCCACCGGGGTTTACCTGTTGGATTTCTTTTGCTCCGGTATTCAGTTTAATTTACTGTTGAGTCCTTATCCTTGCTTTATCTCCTTGTTATATCTTGATTTATATGTTTTAGGAGATGATGCATTGATAAGTTAGGGGTCTTTCATGCAAACCAAACATCTATGTGTCTTGATCCATATCTGAATTAAGGGTGAGGTTGGCGCCGTTAAACCGGTTTTAGCCCTCCAGTAAAATATTTTACTGACCGTTCCAAGGCGGTACTTCTTTTGTGGATCTTTTATGTTTTTGTTCTGTCTTGTGTTTGCTATGTTTTGTGCGCGTCTGTTTATATGTGCTTTTTGGTCACCTGCTGGGAAAGGGCTGACCTCTTGGCTCTCGTTTGTGGTGTCTTCTATGAGTTTGTCACTTTCCCATTGGTATCCTGGGTCAGGTGTGGTACTTGATTGTATCGATTCCTGATCTTTGCACCATTACTTACTTTCATCAGCATGAGCAATCAATGGATCTGAGATATTTGCTAATATGTGATAAGTACCAAAATCTCACGTGCTGGTCAAATCTTTATTTGGGCACTTTATCAATTACAATAAATGAGTTCAACAATTTTTTATCGAAAGGCAATACTGTCAAAAAAACAAATCTGATATAAGGTTTCAATATTTGTGATACTATATTATACACACATGTAACATTAATGGCAATAGAGTCTTTAAAGTCACACCCCTGTTAATATCTGAACTGGATTTGTTTAGGAGATAATAAAGTTAAAAGACCCATGGTAATTAACAATGTATAGATACGTACCACCAAAACCATGTACATGTATACTTTGTTAACTTTGCATGTAAATCTATCATCGATAACAATGTTTATACTGAGTAGAGTGTTCTCCCAATACCTTTTTTGTCAGAACAGTTGACTTTTTGCATATGTCTTGAATCCATACCCTGATTGTTATTATCCATATAACGCTTTGCTATAATTTGGTCATGTCACATTCTGTATAGTGGAAATTAGCATTAGCTATTTTAGTATTGATCGCTTAAAGTACCAATACATGTAAGTAAGATTTCACGACTGCACTCTTTACTTTAAGTATTTTACTTTTCCATCATGGGTTCTAAAAGAATATTGGCACATCTTTTTTACATCAACTGGAATGTAAAATTCGGTCTGGCTTTATTCTGGCAAATAAAGTCCTATTTTAAATTGGTATCGTAAGTAACAATTGGCTTGTTTCTTGGATATCACATTTGATTTTTGTCATGTAAACTCTGCCATTATCACTTATTGTTCCCATTCCACAGAAATGTTTGTTATAAATAAACCATGTAATTATAAAAATTACAGTGCTTAAGCAAATGATCAGAAGATCTATGTTGATTTAATTATAAGTTTCGTCCATTAAACAATGAAAGCTTTGGTGAAGATGCACTAAAGTCTATTTAAAAGCCAAAAGTAAACAAAGGCATGAACATATGTTTACGCAAATATAACAATGTCAGTATAAAATTTGATTTGGAGACAGCCTCTTTAAACAGTACGAGGGTCATTTGGAAAGTTCTTAGCATGGCATCATAACTCCACAATGCGTTGATAAAATGCTATCAAATAATACATTTTTGGAAACTAGAATTCAACGGCTAATTGGTGGTTTGATTTTTGTCGAAAAAGGACTTGGCGTGCACGTGCAGCGCATGCTCAAAATGAGTAGGGATTTATATACTGGCGGAAATTTTAAGCAAAAGCGAAGGAAAATTGGGGGCCTTATTTGCGATCATGATTTGACATATTAACGAGTCGGTGCCAACTTATTTTTTATTAGAATACATCATGCGATCACTGCTTGCACGACTACTACCTTTACATTCCAAAAATGTTGACTAATAGAGAAATGGTAAACTTTAAAAAATTGGACTTTTTTCGAATTTTCTTTATACTTTTACCATAAATTTGTCACTTCAGGAGCACGAAAAATGCGTATTGAGTATATGTGTTGCTTTATTTGTAGCGACCAATGCATAAAAATCATTTCTACGCGCAAAAAGTGTGGCTTGTCTAGTTCTGTATTCAAGAAAATTATTCCTAATAACACTACCCCTACTTTTAAAGAAGTGGATGGGGTAACTTAACACCTCACAAGTTGTCGATGGCATAAGACCTTCTCATGGTTTCGCGTTAACCATCACAAAATTGATTGATTTCTACTCTCAAGGTATTTTTACTTTTTTGTTTGTCACGGTTTTCAATTGAAATGAGCCAGAACGTCAACTTATAGCTAAACTTACTCTGCCCCTTGACACGATTATACGAGTTATCTTCCCTTTGTTCTGGTTTACAAAATTTATTTTGGTTTCAATACTAAGAACATGAACTGTGCTTGACAAAAATACCAACGCACGGCATTTTTAAACTACTGTCGGTTATATATTTTCAAAATATGTTCATTGTGACATGCGATTTTAGTCGAAAAAATTAGCGCACTGCTTTGCTTTCTAGATGGTTTAGGTATTGCTGTTCTGGTATTTAGTTATTAGAAACATCCAACTCGGTCATTAATTGTATAATTACTGTACCAGATTGTGGCCTACAAAATGGCACAGAATTATGAAATATTATGAACTAATGTTAAGGTTCTGCAAACTTTTCAAAAGGTAAAATGATATATTTTCTACTGAAATTTTGCGTTTTCCAGTTTACAAACAGTACATTTATTCACAATAATATTTTTCGTGTCTGCATTATAATATCCTCGTGAAAGTTGTGCCATAACATAGAGGAAAGATATCTCTTTAAAATGATACCAAACAAGATAGTGTTTGTAAATTGGCTACTGAGATAAAATACCATGCTAAGAACTTTCCAAATGCCCCTCGTATATGATTGCATACACTTATAATGCATGATATCTATGTAACATATTTCAATTTTTCTCCAGCAACTTACAAATGCATGATTCTATCTGGGTTGTAATAGTACAAATGTGTTGTATGCTACAATCTACCATGCAACATTTAGTAAAAAAAAGTATTTGTTATTGCAGATGAATCAAAATATACAAGTAATACCAGCGTGTATTGCGTTACTGACTATGTTTGGATAATTTGAGCAGCAGTTAACTTGGAACACTAAAATATTTTGGCTGCTGTAAAATAAGTGACTAGATAAAACTTAGTGTTCTTCAGATAAGCAATAAAAATAAAACAAAATACACCATGCATAAACATTCAGACTCAATTTAATACTGTCGTTCACAGCATTTTAGATATACATAGTACCTTATGATATATTATTTGTTATTATATCTTACTCTAACAATCTTGACAGAATATGGTAATTTATTCTTATTTAGCTGGTACTTGAGAGCAAAATTGTCTTTGTTTATGAGGTGTAAGAACTTTACGTTTGGTCAAATCGACATTTTTTTAAAAAAATATCTAAAATTAACTATTTCACAAAAGTAAATTTGCTTTAAGGATTGGACATAGTCTCTTAATAGGAACTGATAAATCCTATTTCGGACAAACTAGTATCTTGATGTTTATTTAACACAACGATCAGTTCTGAATTTAAATAAAATACCATTTGATATATCACTTAGGGAATTAAGCAATATATAGAAACCCTTAAAGTGTGTATCATACGTCACATATTGCCAACAAGCACAAACTGATACTTTACACCATAAACAATGTTTAATATCCCCTCTCAATCTTGTTTATCAACATAAAGCTCATATATGGTGTTTAAAAGCTACAGATAGGATTACATGCTTCGTTTTAAATGAAAAGGTTCTCACACCACATATCGTTTTCTTAGGGGTTGTCATATTCAACAGCTTATAACTCCTAAAGTTTGTTAGCGATAGAAACCAGCTGTTTACAGTTTTGAAATTGTAAGTTAATTGTCTTTTAGAGACATGCATTTTAATTTAAAAATATTTATGAAAAATTTACAAAAAGAAACTATATTACAAAATATGAATGATTTTATAGGGTGTAGTTGTAAAAGCTACGTAAATGACACCATATTAGGTCTTAATTATTCTAACAAACATCAGTATATGCCAAAAATTGGCTGTTCTTACATATTACATGACTGTTTAGCCAAATTTAATAGCTCAATAACCACTTTAATAGCCTTAATTTTATATTTTTGTTTTTCAAAAAATTAGGGGTAACGTATTTTACACGCTGTAGCACACAAACGCATCTACCGCCAGATAACCAACATGTTACAAAAAGCTTGTTAGATGTTATGCTTTAAGAAAACCATAGTCGACAATATCCCCCCTTAGGGGAGCAAAACCTTTAGTCGCTCATGGACTATACATATATGTACATACTAGTGCACAAACTTCAAATACGTCACGTAAACGTTTAATGCAGTCACTTTAAAGCACAGTTCTACATGAAGACAATATAACTTCTAAAGGCTCAAAGTCTAGATGCCTGGTCATATTATGTAGGTGTTCGATTTGTTAATTCTTGTTTTCTCTTAACCATGATTGACATTTTTCAAATAATGCATTGTGTTCCATTTACGAAGTCGTTGCTGGAACGTAACAAAAACTTGTTTATACTCACTATGTGTTTATTATTTGTCTTCTCATTAAACAAGCACCTAAATGGGTTTAATCCTTTTCATTCTGATGGATTGTCCCATACATATTGTTACAGTGAGTATGGGATTGTCTTTTTTGTGTTTTAAAGGGTTGCCAGTAACAAAATCTTTAAGATTTATCTCTGTCCCTGTAGATCTTTTTATCTTGGAAAATAGCACCACCTTATGCTCCTCACTTTTGGTCAAAGTATCTATCAGTATCGAGGATTATAAGTGTACTTAAAATACTCGGCAAGTGTCTCGTAAGCATTTGTTTGTAGATGCAGAATCCGCTAGATTTTTAAGCACAAGTGGTGGAATCTTATCTGAATCTTACCTGGTCGACTAATTATATTTGCAAAATCACATGGGCTACTTCCATCACAAATCGACACTCATATCAAGGGGCGTAGCAAGATGCTTTAACACGTTGACGCCCACACAAAATGGGAGAAATAAGAGATATCTGACCTACTTGCTTTAATTTTCAGATGGTAAACAACAATGGCGCTGATCAACTTGCGCAAATGAGCAGGCTGGTATGCGTCATTGTTGTTTTCAAGCAACGAAGTCGTGATTTCTAGCGTCAAGGCCCATTTGGCTTCACAGCCTCCCCTTGGCAACCCGCCTGTTACCTTTTGTAAATATGACAGAAAGATGGCTATAATATTATTCGTATTCAATACATTTGATGATCTGACCAGCCTAAGTTTACTCGTAGACTGTTCTAGGCATACACGGTATGCAGTTAGTTTATTTCAAGTCGGATACTGTAAATCCGGAAATTTTCGCGAGAATTTTATTTCGCGAATAGCTTTAAAAACATATTTGTGACGCTTAAAATTCGCGACTATGCCATGATTTACGTATATTAGTAAACGACAGAGTGATTTCGGCATTTCGCGAGTATTTTATTTCCACTAAACTTCGCATATGCGAAGTTTCGCGAAAATAAAACCCTCGCGAAAGTTTCCGAATTAACAGTAGTGTATTATATACCATGTCAGAACAACAGTAACTGTCTAATCATTAATTTCATTTTCGTGACGACGAATGCTTAGAACTCCTTAATATCAAGCGTTTCATGGATTTATATCGTCCAAAGTATTTGCTAGCATATACACGAGAAGAAGTACCTTAACTTGTTAAAAATATAGACAAACATGAATGTCTGAGTTGGTCCTCCATACAAAGCCATTGTGTGCATATACATGTAGGCACGATACAATAAAATAATGATCGAGTCCATGTCAAGCCAAAGGTATATGGAGAATTATTTCTTTTACATGTTACTTGTTTGTGTTTTGTTTGTTGTTTTGAATTTGATTTATTATATTTTGTGTTTTTACTAAGTGTACCTTAGAACAATATCAGGCTTCCAGATTAGAGTGTGTAATTGAAAATTAGTTTTCTTATTTCTCATCCAAATCATTTGTTAACAACAAACAAACAAACTGACTTTTATTTGCGCTCAGATAACAATATGTTACATATGAGCAGATATAACATGCATAATAATATTTCATATCGTGGTGGTTGTGCCAAAAAATAAATTTTCAGAGTAGACTCAGCAGACACGCAGCGGCGAAAAACCGTCAGCTCAACGTCGTCTAATCGACGCCGAGTCGACGCCTCTTCAACGCTGCGCGCCGACTGGGTTATAATTGGAACTAGTTACAGATAGAGTGATTAACTCTTTTGTAAAAAGAGTTTAGGGGAAGACTTGTTTGTATTTTAACTTCTTAATTTGCAATTTTTATCATTTTAAGTAATCTCGTATTTTGTTAAAGATCAATAAATAGACGGGAAAAATGGTGATAATAAGTAATAAACTTAATAACTTCATGTACATGTTACAATAGCTTGCAAAAGCTCAATGTCTAGTTTGTAGGCGTGGATCAACATTGCGCATGCTGTCAATCAAGAGTGACAACTTGAATCAATCACGCCTTCACTCACAAAGATTTATGAAACTAGCACGTGCTGCATATGCTCGTGTCTTGATCATTCCACATAGTGTCAGCGTTGAACACAGAGCAGATCAGTGGATTACATTTTTCAAATTTGCTAAAGGTAGGAGTTTGAGCTTATTTCACCAGTGCAAAGCCTGGTCGAGTGCCGACAGGCGCCACACCCGATCAGAGTCTGCCCTGGTCGTAGGGGGGCAATTGTTATTTCGCAACATTTATCTGTGTCCTATGTATTTCTATCTCAATTTCTTAGAAGCGGGGTTCCATGCAGGCAGCCAGTGCGGTCCAAGGTCAGGTGTAGCCAATGCTACATCTGACCAGGGTCCGCACTAGTCGCAAGTGGAATCATGCTACTCATCAGTGCATTTTTTTTGCTTTGGCAACCCGGCATACGGTGTAGACTCCTACCAGAAGCCAATTCAAGCGGCGTCCCACCGTCTGCATATCTTCCACCCATCCGGTGCTCTGCCGAACACCATACCACAGATAATGTCGCCAACACTGGCGTAACATCAAACAGTGCAGGCCCGGATCAGGCGCCGCGTCATGCGGCGCCCCATCCGGGCCGGCACCGTTTGTATATGTCTCACATATGGAACGCTCTGCTCAATTTGGCTTGTTTGGCTAGTTGAATACGATGCTGCAACTAATGCTGCTGTTACTGACATTTCTACAAACAATGCAGGCCCAGACCAGGCGCAGCAGTATGCGGCGCCTCGTCAGGGCCGGCACTGATTGAATCTGTATATATCCCACCTGTGGGTAGCTCTGTGCAAAAGGGCAAGATGAGCACAATATAACAAATATTTTTTTTTCAACTCTGACGTTTCAACAAACAATGCAGATCCAGTCCAGACGCTACATTATGCGGCGCCCCATCAGGCTCAGCACTGATTGTATATATCCCACCTGTGGGTCGCTCTGTGCAAATTGGCAAAACAAACACAATATCACCATATCACAACTAATTTTGTCAACACTGTCACTTCAGTAGACAGTGTAGGCCTAGATCAAGCGCCTCAGTATGCGACGCCTCATCCGGACCGGCACTGTCTGTTTATGTATACGTCCCACATTTGGGTCGCTCTATTCAAATGGGCATGATAAACACAATATCCCGACTAATTTTTCCAACATTGACGTTTCAGCAAACACTGTAGGCCCAGGCCAGACGACACGATTTATGTGGCGCCTCATCTTGGTCGGCACTGTTTGCACATGTATATGTCCCACCTGTGGGTCGCTCTGCTCAAATGGGCATGATGAACACAATATCACAACTAATTTTGCCAACAATGACATTTAGGCAAAACAATGTGGGCCCAGACCAGACGCTATACGATTTTGCAGCGTCTCATCTGGGCTCGCACTGTTTGTTTATGTCCCATCTATGTGACGCATAACTTGAATGGGTGTTATACAATTGTTTATCCATATTGCATTGCCTATTGTACAGTGTACATGTATGAAATTTAACCAAGTAATGAATCATGTATTAAAGTAAGATGGAATAAAATACATTATACAGTAAGGCAGAATAAATAAATAAAAAATAAATAAATAAATCGATAGGTGCTGTCCCGCCAGCCAAGAGTGACAGTGAGGCCACGTCCTGCCCACAAAGCCACCAAAGGCTTAGAATCGAAGTATCAATTGTGTACCAATCCTATCCACAGGATAGTATTAGTGCACAAGTGATCCACCAAGTGGAGTGCACACACCAATGTTCAACCTAGCAATTGTAAACAAAGTATAACGTCACCGTCACCCTTGGATGGCTCGACAGTAAATAAATGGTTTAAATAGTAAATAAATATAAGAATAGTAAGAAACAGCGGGCAGTTTATAATTTGTTGTAGATTATGTCACGTTGTGAGTGTGTGCGCTTCAGTGATTTTACGGCGGGAAAAGGTTCGTATCAGTGCATTAGTAGCCGTGTTTTGGAAGAACTGGCCCAGCATTGAAATACGTAGAGGGCCGGGCAAAAAAAAAAAACCAGTGCGGACACAGGTCAACTGTTTCAAGATGAGGAGTCTGGTCAGTGTCTACACTGATGTTATCATTTTTGTATCGTTTGGATGCATCCGCGTATCATCAATATTATGGTATTTTTATGAATATATTTGACATTGGGTCGTAAAGGTCATAAATATTTCGTAACCGTAGGCTTAAGGAACAACATATGATAATGTTATTGCCTTTTGAATTCTTTCATTATGATGGTGACAAATTTACTCAGATTTGACAGTTTTTCCTGGGATTTCGAGCTAAATAGGCCTTTGTATTTTAAGATATTTGGTCTCCTGAAATAATATGGTTTTATATACTGTTTACGTTGGGCATCGAAATATTTGCATATGAATAAGTAATGGAATTCGTCGGCGGTGTCCTGGTTATTATCGCATAAAGTGCATTTTCTTTCCGATATGTCGATACTTTGCCAGCGTAGTGTTTCTACTGGCAAAAAGTGGTTAGCAGTCCTGTATTTTAGCAATGGGATATATTTAGCTCTTGGTAGTATCATTAAGTATTCTTCAAGGCTGGGATTATCTTTTAAGAGATTGTAGTTTCGTCCCTTTGATGATTGCTGTAGTGAATTATGCCACTTTTGGACAAATTGGTCAAACAATATTTTCTTAACTAACTTATGTGTATTGCTTGATATGTTTTCATTTTGGTTCAGCCAAATGTCATTTCTACCCACCTCTTGGAGGATTGCTTGAACATTTCTAGTCCATTTAAACAGATGGGGACCGGTTTGAAGGAGTTTTTTATAAATGAGATTTACGAATTTCGTGGATTTTCCATTGATAATGTGTGTCCAAAAGCCAATGATTCTTGATTTTATGGTAATGCTAATGGGGTGTCGACCTAGTTCGCCATATAACATGTACATCGGCGTGCTTTTTCTGCATTTTGTAATTGTTCGCAAAAATTGGTTATGAATTCGCTCAAACATGTCTAAGTTCTCATAGCCCCATATTTCACTTCCATATGTTATGATGGGCAATATAGTGCTATCGAAAAGTTGCAACTGTAAATCTAATGGCAGGTTTAAATTGTATATTCTTTTATATAGGAGGTGCATTGCTTTATTAGCTTTTTCATAAATAGCCTTTCTGGCATTTAAAAAGCTGCCATTGCTTGAAAGTAGGACGCCTAAATACTTATAGCTATTTGAAATTTCGATTTGGACACCTTCCATTTCGAAACGATATTGATCAATATTTCTAGCTCCGAAAATAACTACCTTAGTTTTATCATAGTTGATATTTAATCTCCATGTTTGGCAGTATTCAACAAAGTTATTCAGTGCGGACTGGAATTCATCAGGCGATTCACAGACGATGGCAGTGTCATCTGCATAAAGCAATACTACGAATCTTATAAAAAAGAAAAGGTCATCATTTTCTAGTTCAAATTCAATTCCAGTAACATTCTTTTCTTCAAGGAAAGGCTCGAGATCGTTCAAAAAGATTGAAAAAAGCACAGGCGACAAGTTTTCACCTTGACGAAGCCCGACATAACTTTCAAAAAAGGTGGAATTGGCGCCGTTTAGTGTAATACAAGATTTGATATTTTGGTATAAATTATATATAACGTTAAAAAATTTTCCGTTAATTTCATTTCGTAGTAATTTATTCCATAGCGCAATTCTCCAGACACTGTCGAAAGCTTTAGAAAAATCAACAAAGGCGCAAAACAGCTTTTTCTTTTGTTTTTTAAGAAGTTCAAATAGTGAGTGTAGCACAAAGATGTGATCGCTTGTTGAATAATGCTTACGGAAACCAGCCTGGTTTTCTAAGAGGATTCGATTTTCATCTAAAAAAAGAGTTAGACGTTCATTCAGTATAGCCGTGAATAATTTTCCCATACAGCTAAGTAGCGTTATAGGTCTGTAGTTTTCAGGTAGCATAGAATCACCCTTGTTTTTATATATTGGCATAATTAGACCTTCAACCCAATTTTCGGGTATTATTCCAGTATTTAGTATCAGGTTAAAAATACGGACATACAAGGGCAATAATTGGTTTCTAGAATATTTGATAAATTCATTTAATATTTGGTCAGACCCTGGAGCTTTAGAGTTTTTTAATTTTGAGATACATTTTGATATTTCCTCGCTTGAAATTGGTGCATTCAAGAACTGGTCGTCATTATCAAGGTTAACATTATTTACTATGTCATCTGTTGAGTCGTTATCTTCAGTATGTTTCCTGGAGTTCAAATCTTTGAAAAAATCAAGAAAATTATCTAATCCGGGGGCATTAGGCTTTCTGCATTTATTTAGGCTATTTAAGTACTTCCAATATTCCTTAGGAGATTTTTTGTGCATTTTTCGAAGCTTTGCTTGCTGATTCTTTTTAAACTGATTTATATATTTGTTCATGGTATTTTTGTAATGTTTGCTCTCAGCTTTCAAGTTTGCTTTGTTTCCACTGTTTTTATGTATCTGATATCGCTTTCGTGCTTTATTGTATGATTTTCGTGCCTTTTTACATTTTAAGCCAAACCAAGGTTTATCATATTTGAATGTATTCATGCTTGTACTAGCTCCTGTCTTTTCTAAGGTTTTTTCTGCAGAATCTAGAAATAAATTATTTAATTTTAAAGTAATTTCATTCATGTTCTCCTGTGTTATTTCAGGCCCAATTGTATCAAGATAGGAATCTAGATCTTTCAACTTAGTAATATCTATATTTTCATTAAATATGGTGGACTTTTGCTGTTCCCATTTGTATCGTTTCTGGCTAATTGGGTTATAATTTTTTTCATGCAATGCGCAATTTGTTTCTGCTGTGTGCTCACTTAACGTGATTGCAGTGTTTAAATGCATATTCATTTGTAGGAGGGAGTGGCCATCAGAGTAAATATCGTCTAGCTCTTGTATTTTAAAGTCCGTTAGAAGACTGAAACCTTCACTTGATGAAATCGAGTAATCAATGACTGACTGATCACGAAAGGTATAGTTCCCTTTCCCCGCATCTTGACCATACCTGCCATTAAGCATGTATAAATTGTTATTCTTACATATATCAATAATTTTATAGCCTGTGTTATTTGTATTTTTGTCTTTTGATACCCTTTCGACTTGAATATTGTTGTTTTGCAAAAAAGCCTCTTGGTCAAAAAAGTCTATGGTTTCTTGGTCTAAGTCTAAATACTTATCAAATGAAGCATCTGAGCGTGTAAAATCTTGCATGCTCGCAGTTTTGGCATTCAGGTCCCCAGTGATGAAAACATATTTAGATTCACAGCAAAAAGACATTATCTCCTGTTCAAGTTGGGCAAAGTCATCTTCGTTATAGTATTTAGAATTTTGCGGGGGTACATAGCATGCCCCAATGATAATATCATCTTCTAATTTTGTATACAGCTTGGAAATTTTGATCCATGCTGAATAATCGGACTGAGTTTCTATTTGCGATATATGTTCTGATATGTCATTTTTTATGTATATGCCAATGCCTCCGGACTTGCGGAGAACTATTTGTTTTCTAGGATTGCTTATAAAAGTATAACCTTGAAGGGAGATAATGTCATGTTTATCCAACTTTGTTTCCACCGTGAAAAATACATCAAATTTAGAGACAAGGTCATTGAAATCTGGGTATAAAGATCTTCGTTTTAACCCACAAACGTTCAAGGTACCAATTTGTAAGCTTTTTTGGGATTTGTCATTGCATATTAGATGTTTTTGGATAGTTTTCGAGTCTTTGGTATTCAACTGTTCATTTGTATATTGCTGGTTATTTGCTGGGGTTTTGACTTTGCTAGCTTCCCCTACGAGTCCCTAATTTGATTCTTTCCGGGCAGGTTTTTGACCTGTATCAGTCTTGGATTTATCAATATCACTTGCATTTGCTGGCTGTGTCAGTCGTGATTCCAAGCGCTGCATTTCTCTGTCGTAGGCTGATGGGTTATCACTACAGTTAGGTTGCTGCTCTTGCTGTTTTGCAAGTGCAGCATTCACATTTTCTGGGTTAATGGTTGCATCTTTATCTTTCTGTGTACATTTACCTTTGTCTTTCTTGCTCAAATCATTTCTTTCCGCATACACGTTTGCCCGACTCACTAGTTCATCTCTGATGAAGCTATCAATTTTATCAGAAACACTGTCTCTAGATAACGACCTAGTTCTCAAACCAGGTCCCAACTTTGACTGTGGCCTTGACCGTTCACCTGAGATAGACCTTGACCTTGATCTGTCACTTGACATTGACCCGACATCATCAAAATTACCACTGTGCCTCTCTTCTTCCTTGCTGTCCCCTTCATTAACGCCAATGACCATTGGCTCGGGAGCATTGGCACTATCTGCTGCGCCAAGCACACCATTTCCACTAGGGCTGTGATCAGGTTCGTTTGTAGGCCCCTGTCCCTGTACCCTGGAACCCCTTAACACCTGTCTCCAGTCTGGGAATTGATCAGCCACTACTTTCCTGTTGACTATGAGTTTAGCTGGGTAACCAATGTAAACAGAACCTTTTGAATTCTCTTCCCTAGCTTTTTTGAACATGGGCCATAACTTTGATCTTGCACTGACTATTTCTTTAGGGTAGTCCCTATTGATTCCGTAGGGTGTGTTTTTGAGTTTCTTAGCATTGTCAAGAATCAATTCTACATCTTCATAGTCCCTAAAATTCACAATGATAGGTCGGGGTTGAGTACTTACTCCACTACCTCTACTTCTCCGTTGTTGGTTGATGCTACCAAGCCTATGTGCTCGTTGGATGCATATGTGTGGATTCATACCGAGACGTTTTATCAGGTGATCCCTAATTATCGAGACACAGTCATCACTCTCTAGATTCTCAGGATGGCCTCTAAAAATCAGGTTATTTCTACGGCTCCTCGCCTCCATGTCTATACTTTTACATGTATACTCCATTAGCTGTAAGCGTGCGTCATAGGCTCTACTGCTTGTCTCTAGCTTTTCAACACGATGCTCAACCTTTTGGACCCTAGTCTGGGATAATTCAGTCAAAGTTTCAAACATGGTTACTAATTTCTCATCTGTTGACAATCCTCTGAACTCTGATTTACTCATAATTTTATACCTAGCGTTTTGAGTGTCTGTGTCCGTGTCCTCAAACTGACCTTTCTGACTGTAAGTACCGCCAGTGGACCTCCTTTGTCTCTTGCCCTTCCCTTTACCATAGTCAACTTTGTTGTAGGTACTCAGCAGAACTGTCTCAATGAGATGTTTTTGAGCACACGAAACAAATGTTTAAACTGATGGCCAAGAAAATAGTTATATTTTGCTTATCTAGAATTATGCGATAACGTTCAGTAAAATTATGTTGTGCATTTTTGTACATATTTTGTTCTATTCCAATATAAGATAAGAGGCTATACCTGAGAGGGTTCACAATGATTGTGAATTAACCTGTGGTGGTTTACAATATTTGTGAATGATTGATCTAGTGTAGTTGCAGGTGTTTATTGCAGGAGCGATGTTGACACTTACGATTGACAGGTTTAAGTTTTGATAGGGAATTCTGACACCAGTTTATTATCATTGCTTAAAGGCCATGTTGATAAGACTGTCAATTCTGATCGGATAGTTTAACACATTTGAAAGTCGTGTTGGTATATGTTTCTTTGTTTAGTAATATTGCATCAACTAAATAAAAAGATCATGTCGTCTGACATTGATTGTCATGTCTGCGCAATAAACCCAGTCATGTGACCCTTGGTATGACTATGAGTCACTTTGTGTATCGTCCTATTTGTTGATATTAATGGAAGCTTTCATATGTAGAGGACGCTTTACTGATAAGTTGGAATATGATTTGTTAACGATGATACCATAAGATGGTGCTATTGTCGGCTTCTGATATTTGCCCTCTTTCGTACTTTGATTATCAGAGTTGTTTGTTCTGTGCTGCGTGGTGGCTCTAAAAAGTCTCCCCACACTTTCATTTAATGCTCTTATTATTCCAATCCTCAGGATTGTGTGTACAATCACCTTCCATTATTCCTTTCCCTTGATATACTCTGTTACTTTCCCATTGCTACCCTGGGTCAGGTGTGGTACTTGATTGTATCGATTCCTAATCTGTGCCCTCTTTCGTACTTTCTATCACGTGGCGTTATTGTATATAAGGTTAATTTCAGCGTGAGAGTGTTAGATTTTAGAACTTTGGGTTTTGATTAGTTTCTAGAAGTTATTTAGTTTGAATAAAGAGAATTTATTAATTGTAAAATTATAGAACTTTTATCCCAGGAAATCATATTTCA
The DNA here is from genome assembly GCA_964019695.1 of Loripinus fragilis. Lineage (NCBI taxonomy): Eukaryota > Metazoa > Mollusca > Bivalvia > Lucinida > Lucinidae > Loripinus > Loripinus fragilis. The sequence goes on along the minus strand of OZ026526.1, from coordinate 92,826,493 downwards.
ACAAATTCTAAAGAGACTGGAAAACACAATACGAATACACAAACTCAGTATTATACATATTTTTTATAAGTTGAATAACGAACCCTCCTACTGTAATTGTCCGTAAAGTAGAACAAAAAAATATAAAATTATTTTTTATATTTTATCCGCCGACTCTAAATAGTATTTGTTTCGTTGAAAAAAAAATAATATACTGACGGGCTTTAAAAACGCTACACTAGGATAGCAGCTTTAATGAATGTCTCAAAAAAGAATGCAAATCAATAAATTTGATTGTGTATTAAAAGTGTGCATTTATGAGTAACACATGTAAAAACTATCCACTTCAAATTAATTTAAAGCATTGAAAATGTAAAATCTTTGAGATAGGGGTCAACACTTTAATTTGATAAATTTTTATCTGTGAAAGATCCCCTACTTCTTTAAATCAAGAAACACGAAAAGCATCAAATGTGCGTCAAGAAACTTGTTAGTCATCGGGGAATGGCTTTCATTTTGATTGGCTGGTCTGCGATACAGCAGGTTTGCTTTTTTGACGTTAATCTGTGTGTACCCGTTCATTCGATTACTTAAAAACTCCGCTACTTAAGAAATGTTTCATTGACTAGAACTTTAGGAAGCAATAATGTCGTCGAGTTTAGTTGTACAATTAAAACTTTAGTGTTGACTAAAGAAGCCACTTCATGATAACAACATTGAAGCAAAGAAAGTGTGCATTCAACTGTCTTTTGTAAGATATTACAGGAAGTTAGTGTAGCGTTTTTAAAGCCCGTCAGTATATTTTTGAGATTATGTCTAAGTATTTTTGCGAGTGACACTGTTAAAAGTGATTGCCCTGTCCCAAGTTTTAGGAAAATGATAAAATATTTAAAGATTTAATACCGACTAAAGGTTAAGCTTACTAGTTTTACTGTGATTTTTTTTCTGGAGATATTAAAAAAGGGGCTCTGAAAATGACCAATTAACACACCACATACCAACCCACGGAACCATGAGAAAGGGGCATAAAACAAAAACAGCAACAAAGCATTTAGAAGACAATAAAAGACGGGCAAGCAGCTCTCTCTCTTCCCCAGCGGGATAATAACAAACCTAGAAAGAACACAAAGCAATGCACAAAAATACAAGGACCAAACACAAAACTTTGACATACAAATGTAGCAACAATAAGCAATTAATAAACAACAGTAGAACCACCGCCATAGAACGGACAGAAGCCGGAGCCACCAGGGGGCTTAAATAAGTTTACTAGCCAAATCCTCGCCCCAGGAGCTGCTGTTGTAAAACTCAAAATTCATCCAGCTGGCATGGAAGACTCCTAACTTACGTAATATATCATCACAAGGAAACAGCCAAATCAATCTACATACTGTGATGGAACAAAGAAAGTGACTCTCAACACACAGACTGCCAGAGCTAAAGAAAACCCGTAGATCTAAAAAAAAATACCTAGTTGAGTCACGGTGGTCCAAGCCATAGACAAACATCAGGCACTGACCCACAGATTAAAGATTTAAGTCAGTGTCGACATTGAGTCTGAGACTTAGACCCACCATCGTCCAGTTAAAGAGGAAGCCATAGCTATAAAAGTAGTAAGTGGGTATGCTCAGGAAATACCAAAATCACAAACTGCAGACAAACCAATAACATCGCGATGAAGAGCCAAACAACAATCACGAGACACCTGGAAGACAAACTAAGCAAAGCAACTCTCTCTTCCCCATCAAGATGTTTGCAAAACTAGAATGGATATAAAGTAACGCAAAACTAAAAATTGAATAATTACAGACTCCTACAATGGGATTAATAATCAACAACGAGTCAACAACAACAAAACCATCACCTTAGAACGGAAAGCAGCCTAACGGCTTATACTTCAAATTCAGTGTCCCGAAATTCGCCTGCATGTAGTCTACAAATACGATATATTAATACTCTGCGCGCCTATCATCTCTCCACCCCTTCTATAAAATTCGCATCATCTTTCAACTCAGCTCAGCTTACTCAACTCATCAATAAGCATTTTCGCCCTTTTTCTAGCCAACATTGTATTTAACGATCGACTCTGAGTGCCCTTGGTACTTCGCAAAGTTTATTATATCGATAGCCCTGTTTCAGCAACTTAGAAGTTATAATTGGTTTATGTTGTTGTGAACATATTCTAGCAAAACGAATTAGTTGCTAAATATATACATACATGTACACCTTGGGAAGGGTAGCGGGGGACATCTCCATCCAGAAATGGAAATTTAACTATTTCAAATTTAAAATAATATCGTATTTCCATTTGTAAGACAGGCGTGTTTGTCCATACATCTTATTATTGTCGGTTGAGGCCCTGAAACTGGTTTAAACCCTCCAGTAAAATAGTTTACTGTCCGTTCCAAGGCGGTACTTCATTTGTGGATATTTTATGGGTTTTTTTTCTTTCTTATGTTTGCTATGCCTTTTTGCGCGTCTGTTAATATGTGCCTCGTTGTAACCTGGGCAAGGGCTGACCTCTTGGCTCTCGTATGTAGTGTCTGGCTGTGAGTTTGTCGCTTTCCCATTGGTATCCTGGGTCAGTTGTGGTACTTGATTGTAGCGATGCCTGATCTGTGCACCCTTAGTTACTTTGCAAACTAGTTTTTTTTAAATAACTGTTTTCAAACGTTTAATTTGGAATAATACACTGAACAAAATTTCTCATTGGTCACTTTTTAAACTCACCATTTCTGAACAAGCGCCAATGTTTTTTTTTTTTTTTTTTTCGTAGCGCAGTCGATAACTTGTCTGGCAACAGATGCGAGTCTGACTGCTGATCCAGGGGTCGCGAGTTCGATCCCGGCCCCGTCCCATACTTTCGTGGAGGTTGATCATGAAATAATTTCTACGGTCATTCTCCTCCTTCCGCTGAATCATTCAAGTAGGGTTGTTATCAGTTACAAGCGAAAGTATGGGCACGAAGTACTGGTTAACTGCTTGTTCAAGCTTGCCCCGGAAAAAGTGTGGTTAGGTGAACTGACCGTCCCGCCATGACCATAGCTGTTGACTTGAGACGTAAAGCAACAAAACAAACAAACAAACAAACAAAAAATGAACTTTGCCTATAAATGTGCAGTTTAATGGGCAAATGCATATATGCTTAGTTTGTTTGTTTGTTTGTTTGTTATTTTCGTAAAAGTTTTCTTTCAATCCACGGTTTTTTGGTTAAAATGCAAAAATATGTGAGTTTTTTTTAAGAAAAATGGTTTTGATTGAATTTGTATATCAAATTTAAGTTCAGTTGGTAATAGACTGGTCTAGTCGACTTCAAAAACACCAAACACTTGAAATATTGACTAAAGTAGATTTTTACGCATTTTTTAAAATATCAGGTTTTTCAAGATTTTTGAAATTCATTAGTAGCTTGTGCGAAATTTGTTGTATGCATTTTTTTATCTGAACAAGATAGCCCTAACAGAACAGAACCTGATTCGTCCATTTTGTGATGACAAACATTCCATTGCTGCTGCGCACTTCCGGTTTGAATGTAAAACTTAAAAAGTCAATTTGACGGTTGTTTGCATTATTTTTTTTTCAATGAACTAACTAGAATAGTGACGTCTAGTAGTAATACATAATCGCTGAAAATTTCAATACCGTATCACAGATAATAAGGCGGAAAGAACTGTGCGAACTTCCCATGTAAACTGCATGTAAAAAGCTGAATTTCTATGACAGTAGCTGCTGGTAGTGTTTGTCATCATGCTATTACGTAACAGAAAAGAGGAGTCTGATTGAAGCGAATAATTTGCGAAGTGTGTTCGTCTTCAATCACGGCAGTCAGAAACATTTTCATACAAACAAAACTACAAATGGATGGCATCTCTGTGGAATATTTCGTATTGTAGGAAAAAATGTGACTATTTGAAATGAGGGTATCTTTACTCTAGCATCGCCTGTGCAAGACGTACCAGTCATTTTTTCGGCAAGTCATTGGTTGATTTATATAAGCATGAATTTTGTATAATCGAATCTTACTTTCAAAACTAACATAAAAATGTAAGGTGACCAAAATGAATTAGAAATTTTGCTCAGTGTATATATTCAATATAAGGTGGACGCGGAGTCTCGTAAACCTCCGATAATATTATCCAGTTACAAAGCTGGACAGTTTACTGCTGCATTCTTATCCTGTAATTAGCATTGTCTGGCCAGTAATGTCCCAGAACGACTGAGCATTAGCATCGCAAGATGCTCCTTCCAAAGCATGTAAACAGCTGGAGAAACACCCAAGACTGCACACTTAAACGGTCTTACTAAAGCTGTTACGATTAGCAATCACGTATTACTGAATCTTTTTAATGTTGTGACAAAAAAAGATTGTTGGCTCTCTGGTTTGCTGCCTTTGACTGTTCAATGAAGGATTAAACGCATGATAAAAGTTCCATGGTCCAACGACACGGGTCAAATGATAACTGAAAACAAGTTGCTAATTTAAATATTTTATTGGACTGTTTGCCCTCTGTGGTTTGGTCATTTTCACTATGCTGATGTATCAGCAATAAGTTATGCTGTAACGCAATGTTTGGCAGCATCTTATTAAGTCTGTATCTAAAGAAAGTCGATCTTATGCGTACAGATGTACACGTCAAGTTTTCGCAATTTTGGCGGTCTATGATAACGAATCAATGGAATAATTGATTGGACATTCCATTGATTCAATGCTGAACTATGCTTGCTGAAATAAATTAGAATGTGACTTTACCTACAACGTGATGTTTGTTCGCTTCTGTGAAACTACAATATGGGTCTTGACGCGACAAAATCTGTCTTGAGGGTTTTCAACAAAATGAGACTCAAAACCAGTCTCCTCAGCTACAGATACTCGCTAGAAAATTAACATCCCGCCTAAAGCAAGTTTTGATATGATACTTTCTAATAAGCGAATAAAAAAGGCGCTGATCGGACTGCACGGATGTGCAGGCTGGTCTGCGTCTTTGTTGGTCGCATACCCTCAAAGACAGGCTGGTCTGCGCATTTGTTGTTCGAATACCCTCGAAGACAAGCTGGTCTACGCCTTTGTTGGTCGCATACCCTCGAAGACAGGTTTTCTCGCGTCGAGGCCTATATAAAAAAGTAGTCTTACTGCTTGCATCTGGTATGTCTCCTCTTTGATGTCATATATTTCATTTTATAAAGCAGTCTTATTGCTGGCATACGCTATGTCTTCTCTTTGATGTCATATATAATTGTGCATAACGGGAAACAACAGACTCGTTTTATTACTAACAGTTTCGATAACTATGAAGCTTACCAATGGTTCCGAAACACACACACACACACACACACACACACACACACACACACACACACACACACACACACACACACACACACACACACACACACACACACACACACACAGCACTTTATAGCATCATCAGCAGCAGCAGCAGCATCATCATCATCAGCAGCAGCAGCAGCAGCAAATTGTGCTTAGAAATGATTTTTATGAGATTCTCATTCATATGTATTCCTCCATATTCACAAATCTTGGTTTCCCGTCCCCGCATCATTGATCCCAGTATTCATTAATGAACATGTATATGGCTTAAGAGCATGCTAACCGATTTGATTGCTCCTTGAACGAATTTAGACGGCATTTGAACCATAGGCACTATTAAAGCTACCACATTTATTTTCTGCTCATACTTTTACATAATAAAATGACAGGGGCCCCTGTAGGACAGTCCTAAGGGAATCCCTGCTTTTGGGATCTTAGTCGTTCACAGGCCACCATTAAAAAGTAATAATGTGTGAACATGACCTTGCATTTACCTTGTTCTATGCATTATATTTATAACCAGACCTTCTTGTATTTCGTTTCCACAAGATGGCTCCTGGGTCTTTTGTACGAGGCCTGCGTGTAAAGAAACCGATGCTGATGGTCCTCTTGTTTCTATAACTGAACAATTATATACGGGCCTTCACCATATGAGTCACGTCGAGGGAAAGCCTGTCTTACAAATCCACCACTACAAAACATCCAAAGGTGTCTGCTCTCAACACAGAATCTGGATAGAATCATGAAACCATGAAATTACAAGGATTAGCTGAAACCATGAAATTACAAGGATTAGCTAATGCGAACAAAAATCTTGCGGGCGAATCTGTGCTTGAGCACATGTTAGACCACGCGCTTGTTGACCCATATTACGAATATAGGCCATCTAACGACATCCCTCAAATATGTCTACCGATTGCCTAACTGTTCATTTAGTCAATGAGACATTGCTTGATTGGTTGAAAGTGAATTCTCAACATCGTTGAACAATTGTTCTTAAAACTTTGAGTTCAAGAAATATGCGTCCATTTTATTTTATTTTTTCCACTGTTTTGTTTTGTCCACAATCACAGTGGGATGACGAACCAGACATACAGTTAAAAATCATATACCTCTCCAATCGAGTACATGCATGAGTAGGGTGTCATTAGTAATGGGAGGCACTATGGGGACCAGGACTTTTAATCCTGAAAAGAACTTAGTTTTTTTCAGGCTAAAAAATGACCCCATAGATGCCGTCCCTGGTAAGCTTGAGTGACTAGCTGTGAATAACTTAGTTTATTTTTAGGGCTATTTTGGTTGGGCCTATGATTGTAATAGTTTCCTGGTCATATTCACTGGTTGGGTTGTGATTATGATAGTTTCCTGGGCTATTGGGAAATAACTTAGTTTATTTTTGACTGCTCTGTAATAGTTTCCTGGGCTATTGAGAATAACTTAGTTTATTTTTAGGGGTATTTTGGTTTGGGCCTACAATTTTGATAGTCTCCTGGTCGCATCGCTGGAATGGTGTGAATAACTTAGTTTATTTTCGTAAAGATCTGATTGTAACAAATTCCTACCTGGTAGGCATATTGTGGTTATCTTTTTATAAAGACTAACTTTACTCGCATCACAAACAACAGGGTTTCTAATTTGCATATCGTACATCTAGTACGTTGCAATAGCGTATTATATTTTAAGTAAGGAATTTGGGTTCATGAAGTTCTATGTATCTTATAGTCTCTTTAGAAAAATAACTTAGATATTCAAGGCTAATTTCTGTAGCTTAGAAATATTTAATTTAGCACAATATTTCGCTTCTCGCGACTTTCAATAATAAGTTACGTCATATTATTTATACATGACGTCATTGAAAAGCAAGTAGTATCTTCTAAAAGCGACAACAAGTATAACTTTTCGAAACAATAGATAACTTGGTCATTTTAAGAGTAAAGGTGTGTACTTAGATATGATGTCTGCTTGAAAGTTTCTATAGATTATACTTTTTCAGGTTGTTGCATGGAGTCGTATTTGATAGCTAGTATCAATCTTATGATTAAGTTAGGGCTTCTGTTGATATCTTAGATAATCATCATTGGCATATAATAGTATTGCGGTTTAATGATCAGATGTTGATGAAAGTGTCCATACCGCTTGAGTCGTGGATGCAATGTGGATCCACCACATCTCCACATTTTGAATATGGATGTAATATGGAGCAATGTCGATGTATTGTGGAGCAATGTGGATTTCCACATTTCAAATGTGAATAAATGCTGATATATTGTGGGTCAGCATAATGGAGATTTAAGTTAATTCTTGGATGAATTCGAAATTAATGTGGACCGCCACACTAAAAAGTGGATCCACCACATCTCCACATCTTGACAATCTGGATCCACCACATCTCCTCATCTTGACAATGTGGATCCACCACAACTCCACATCTTGACAATGTGGAGTTTCCACACCTACACATTCGACAATTTGACTTGTACCCTCTCTCAATTTCAGGTAAACTTCAGCGCTGAGCTGAAAATAGCTATGATTGTGATAATTTTCTGGTCATATCCACTAATTGGTCTATGATAGTTTCCTGGTCCTGCTGTGGTATTCCAGCGATGCGATCAGGAGACTATCAAAATTGTAGGCCCCAACCAAAATACCCCTAAAAATAAACTAAGTTATTCTCAATAGCCCAGGAAACTATTACGGAGCAATCAAAAATAAACTAAGTTATTTCCCAATAGCCCAGGAAACTATCATAATCACAACCCAACCAGTAAATATGACCAGGAAACTATTACAATCATAGGCCCAACCAAAATAGCCCTAAAAATAAACTAAGTTATTCACAGCTAGTCACTCAAGCTTACCAGGGACGGCATCTATGGGGTCATTTTTAGCCTGAAAAAAAACTAAGTTCTTTTCAGGCTTAAAAGTCCTGGTCCCCATAGTGCCTCCCATTACTACTGACATCCTACTCATGCATGTACTCGATTGGAGAGGTATATGATTTTTAACTGTATGTCTGGTTCGTCACCCCACTGTGATTGTGGACAAAACATAACAGTGGAAAAAATAAAATAAAATGGACGCATTTCTTGAACTCAAAGTTTTAAGAACAATTGTTCAACGATGTTGAGAATTCACTTTCAACCAATCAAGCAATGTCTCATTGACTAAATGAACAGTTAGGCAATCGGTAGACATATTTGAGGGATGTCGTTAGATGGCCTATGTCTAACTCTGATCGTGTGCATATTTTGCAATGTTATAAGTGCATAACATATAACATACAATAACATATTTTGTGTTCTTTATAGGTGACAGCTTTATGTAATAGTTTTGGCTTTTTCATAGTCCAGCTGAGATACCATAAAGAACTGAGTCAGCACCATATCTGCACAAAAGGGGCGCTACAGGCACGTTTTGTGTTGGTGGGAGCTGACTGGGTGATGGAATTGGGCTCAGCCTCCAGTTATTAAAATGCATGAGGGAACTGATTTGATTACAAATTTGAAATTATCAAAAATTCTTACATTTGAATAAGTCATACTATACACCAAAACCCATGAATGCCATTCAAAACCGCCGATTTATTGACATATATGGGTTAAACCAAGATCGTTAAATAAGCACTTCAACTTGATTTAAGTATTTTAAAAGTATCTGTGACCTTGATATGTAAATTATTCTTGTATTTGATTGACTAGAAACTGTATAGTTTACGTCAAATAAATAATCTGTTCTGTTCTGTTATCTTTCCTATCCCTCCTCCACTAGGGTGACGAGTAGTAATCAAGTGGGCCTCGGCGGGTGACAATCTGACTTTGTTGCAGCGATCAACAAAGGCTCTGACAAGCTTGTGTATCCGCGCAGTCTGATAGCACCAGGCTTTGTTTTCGCTCTCGGGAATGTTGAATTGCTAAACTGTATTCATTGAAAGTTTCAACAATCTAGCAAGCCTCTGTAGCCAAGCAGACTGGTTTGAGTCTCAGTTGGTCGGAAGCCGAAGACAGGTTTCGCAGAACGAGGCCGTAGTAAGGTTGACTGTGCCATCAGACGTCAACACAAGAAATATGTGACATGATAAATGATCTGTATTGTGTCCTCCCAGAATCTTTTGTCCTCCTTTGGCATGCATGTAAAGCAGACACACTCGCAGAAACGTGTTTGAAATCAGGAATATCTTTACTGGCGGCAAACGTGACTTGTATCACATTTGCATACTTTCGGAGGAAAATAGACTAAAGTCCTTTATCAAGATGTTTTATGAAGAAATATTAATTTTAAAAATTGATAGAAATAATGCTGAATCGCGTAATTTGATATGTTAAGCCAAAGAATTAAGCTGAGTTTGCAAATAGCAACATGTTGGCCGGGTAAATAGTCTGATCAATCTGGCCCCGAGGTTATGAAACTTTTTTCATGCTCAACTCAACTGAGCACGAAATTTCTATTGCTCATAAACACTAAAATACCGTCAAATAAAGAAGTTGCTTGCTTAAGTGCTCTCATATGTTGTATTTATCCTGCTTATAAATGTTAAAAAGCCAACAACTGTTGGCATTTTAACATTAATGAGCAGTATAAATTTCGTGCTCAGCTGATTTGCGTATGAAAAAAGTTTTATAACCTCGGGATTTGTGCATCTACCCGGTATAATAAGAATATTCGTTCTGCACATGAAGAAATTTTGGAGCCAAAAATATGTAAATCTTTAGCAAAAGCTTCTGTTTTAAGGCTGATTTCAGGATTCTTTTTTTTGTACTGTGAAATTCAAATTACGAAATACATGTACGGTACATGTAAATCTTTTAAAAATTCGAACACTAATTGTCTGCCAAAAAGGCACAGACAGACAAGGCAGACCCAGGTCATACTGCTTCATAATTGAGCCGCGACATGTGATTTCCAACAATGTGGCATTTAGACAAGTGTAGACTCAGACAAGGCTGTGCAGCCTCCTATTAATCTTAGAAACTTCAAATGATGTACGGTCAGTAGCTTAACACTCATAGAATATTCAAGCGACTAGCAAAGGCTCTGATCAGGCTTCACATATGCGCAGGCTGGTCTGAGCCTTTGCTGGGTGCGCATACCACATTGTTGGAAATCTCATGTCGCGGCTCATATGATATGACGTTTTTTTATATATTTTTTCAAAAGCTGAGCTTGAAACAACTGCATGCTAGTTGCTAATTATTGCGAACTCAAGCATATACAAGTGCCACATCCTCTGGTTAGTTAATTAACCCTTAAAGCGCCAATCACAACACAAGTCGTCTGCTTTTGTAGTCTGCTGAAATGTCTAGATGCCTCTTCGATAAACAGTGTAGATCCGTATCAGACTGCTCCTATAGGAGCAGTCTGATATGGGTCCACACTGTTTGCCTCTAAGCTTGCATTAACAAATAGAGTTATCAAATCTGTGCAGCAAATACTTTAGCAGCCAACATTTTCGGAAGCAGTTTTTTTTTGCTGGCGCTTTAGGGGTTAAACAGTAATTCTATACATTTCAGTATATGTAATTTAGATTATTGAAACTGTTTTACGCTAATGGATCTTGTATTCTCGTTATTATTTGTATTGGTTATGTTAACATCAGTTTTATCAGGTAGGCATCGCATTAGATGTGTAAGAAATGAAAAATATATCGTTGAATGGCGTGTGGTGGTGGGGCGGAAGGCGTTGGTCATTTTTTCCAGTCTTTCTGACAGTTACTATAAATCCGGAAATTTTCACGGGAATTTTATTTTCGCGAATGGCGTTAAAAGACATATTTGCGACGTTTAAAATTCGCGAGTAGGACATGATTTACCAATATAAGTAAACGACAGAATGATTTCTCCTTTCCGCGAGGATTTTTTTTTCACGAAACTCCGTTGGAATTTCTTACTACCACATGTGTGGTTTGGATTGTTTCGTTTTTAAAAAAACGACCCCTGAGTTTATCTTCCTCAACTTCATGTACGCCATATCATCTAAATCTGATTGGAGCGCAGTGGCTCAGTGGTAGAGTGCTTGACTCGAGACCGAGAGGCCGCGGATTCGAGCCTCACCGGCGTCAACGCGTTGTGGTCCTTTAGCAAGACACATTTATCCTAGCTTAGTACTGATTCAACACAGGAAGACCCGTCCCTCTTTAACTGAAAGTTGATGGGAGTCAAAGAATCAAATCAAACAATCAAACAAAATCTAAATCTGATGTTTGTCTAATCAGTAAAATAAGAAATAGGCGGTACTTCGAACCAATGGAATTCGAGTTATCGATTTATTGCTGTAATTTATTTAAAAGTCTGATATTCTATTTAAAAGTCTGGTTTTCCTAAACATTATGTTCATTAACAACATCATTATTTTTTTTGAGATCGAAGAAATGAAGAAGGCAAAGATCAGGAATCGATACAATCAAGTACAACACCTGACCAAGGACACCACATGGGAAAGTGACAAAACACAAGAAAGTATGACACACAAGGGAGCCAAGAGCTTTGTCCTTTCCCAGCAGGTGACCATAATGCAGCAATGAGCAGACAAGATAGTAAGACAAACACGAAATATAAATAACAAATAGTATCCACATAAGAAACACCGCCTTGGAACGGTCAGTATTTTATTTTTTTTTTTTGCTGGAGGGCTTAATCTAGTTTCATGGTACCAACCTCATCCTTATTTCTGACGTGAATCAAGACAAATAGATATCTGGTTCACATGAACAAGTCGTACAATAAAACTGAAAACCTTAAAATAACACAAAATATTGATTTATATGTCTGCTATCTTTCTATAAAGCCTAAAAGATTAATATCCAGAAAAGTGCCATACCTATGACGGTTCAGCCATTATCATGCTTTTTTGAACAAGGCGCATCGATATACATATTGGGAGTAATTGGGTTTGCTGAGTTCGAAACCCGATGTTGGCAAGTTGTAGAATGACTCTCTTGCAATCGTCTTTATTAAGTTACACTAATGACAGATATCCGAAATTTAAACAACATCAGATGCGCCGTAGACGCGAGATATACATACTTATTTTAAGATGCAAAACATCTATCTATCTATCTATCTATCTATCTATCTATCTATCCATCCATCCATCCATCCATCCATCCATCCATCCATCCTTCCATCCATCCATCCATCCATCCATCCATCCATCCATCCATCCATATATCTATCTATCTATCTATCTATCTATCTATCTATCTATCTATCTATGGTTAGTCGAAAATAAAAACAAAGAGAAAGTCGGTGAGATGAGTTTTTAAAATAAAGTGAGATGGAGAGTGTTAGTATAGTTAAAAGATAACAACAGATGCTGCTGGTACGAGTGGAGTGGGCCAGTCATACTGAACTGTGCCAAGGTAGGACCAGACTATAATCAGTGGAATTCTTTTAGGAAATCCCCCTTCACTAGGCAAGTATCATTTGAGACCTTTTTTCCCTGATCAGTACAGAAGGGTGGCAAACGTTATAAAACAGTGAGCTGTATGACAGTCTGTGAGGACGTGCATGCGTCTGTGTGTGTTACATAAAATATTCTTATCTTGAAGTGATCTGCTATGTGTGTCTGACAAAACAAAAAAATAACGAGTGAGTATGACCAGGAAATTCGCTCGTTAGTACCACTTAGCTGATCATGTCAAGATATGAATATTTTCTGGCCTGAATGTGACTGGAATGTTGTATTATGCTATAAGTAATACTGTAATACTTGATACGCAGGATGATAAATATTGAGACAAAACATAATTAGCTTCTTTTATTTGGCAGGAAAGTGAGTTTTATTACAATTTTGTTATGCAAACGTGCATACAAATAGCGCCAGTGACATTTCCTGTCTTGAATGGTTCACTTGATAAGTGTGTGTTATGTAACATAACTAACATTACACTCCAGGCATGACAAGTCATTCTTAACTACTCCGGTGAGGCGTTCTAAATGGGTTGTTATGTCTGTTCCCGTTTGGGACGACATAGCTTTTCAAAGTGTTTCCTTAATCCAAACCAACAGGTGACCTATTAATCCCACAAACTAAAGTTAGGCGGAATTCATTCATAAACTATTTAGGGTCATTTTTTTCAACCAATTACAACTATGTTCTTTGTATTAATATACTTACGAGATTAGCCCCTAGAGTGCATGCGGTTCTTATTATCTAACGGAAACCTTTGTGTACTTTTTGGGTTGAGAGTATAAATATAAGGTCGCTCTCACTAGCAAGAGCATGTAACTCACGCATTGTATTATATGTCATATGACGCTGAGCTGTATATGCTAAAGTCTAGTAAAATCTATGTTATGTTATGTAAAAAGCATGGCTGGATTATAAACTCACATGAAAGTAAGCAAGGGTGCAAAGATCAGGAATCGATACAATCAAGTACCACACCTAACCCAGGATACCAATGGGAAAGTAACAAACTCACAGCTAGACACTACAAACGAGAGCCAAGAGGTCAGCCCTTTCCCAGCAGGTGACCACAAGGCACATATAAACAGACGTGTACAAAGGCATAGCAAACACAAGACAGAAAAAAACATACAAAGTCCACAAAAGATGTACCGCCTTGGAACGGTCAGTAAAAAATTTTACTGGAGGGCTTAAACCGGTTTAACGGTGCCCCAACGCCACCCTTAGTTCAGAGGTGGATTAAGACACATAGATGCTCGGTTTGTATGAAAGATTCCTAACTTATCATGCATCATCTCCTAGAACATATAAATCAAGATATAAAAAGGAGATAAAGCAAAGATAAGGACTCAACAGTAAATAAAACTGAATACCGGAGCAAAAGAAATCCAACAGGTAAACCCCGGTGGGCCCGACAAACAGCCTAAGCATCAGACCCCTACCATCTCACCAATAGATAAGTCTTTAAGTTGGAACCGTTATAGAATCTGAAGTCCATCCCATTGACTTTGCACTTGACCTACGTTTGAAAATAGCTACAAAATAGTACTTTTATAAGCTTTAAGATTAAAAATGCCATATATTTATCTACTGGTCTAAAAGCTTTGATACTTTACAAGCATGCCAAAATATAACCTTGGTCTACATTTAAAAATGAAAAAAATAGTTCAAGGTAACTTTTCTGTGAATGCCAACACATCATGTTTAATATAAGAGATGCATGCACATTCGTCCAATTGCAATGGATATCATTATCCCCTTATTAGTAAACGCATTGGGTTATGGTTGAGCAAGCATGTTGGCATCATAATAATCACAATAAAGTATAATCAAAGTGTTATCTTGTTGTTAACATTTCAGAGAAATTTTATCGGATATCACGCCTAACTAGCACCTGGGAGAAGGCCAGCTCTGAATGTGAACACTTCGGAGGGAAGCTAGCAACTATTGCTGACCTTGCTGGGTTCAGAAACAAATCAGCAGATATCTTATCAGGTTCTAACACAGAATATACTCGAGGATTATGGGTCGGTGGATATCTAGATGTCGGGGTATGGAATTGGGAGGGAGAAAGAACAATGCCATTTACAGGTACATGTACAAATGTTTACTCGTATAGACTTCTCTTCATTTTCACTTGGCTAAAGCACTGATTAACAGATCTTAACAGTTTTGACTGTAGGAAGCTATTCTGCCACTCATCTGATTCTCAAATAAGTTTATTTGTGAAAGTAAGTAAGGAGGTAAAGATTAGGAATCGATCAAGTGCCACTGCCTCATTTGCCTATTTACGTGAGAAATGAATGAGCATTTTACTCATTAAACATTTTTTTTATTAAATGAGCATGTTCCGAGCTGGAAGAAGGGTCAATGTTTCTCATACAATTTTGAAATCAAGCATCTGAAATTAAATTGTGCTTACGGAAAATACGGATTTCACAATTACCGGAAAGCAGACACATTATCTTATGTGGGTACAAGATAAAAACCCTGGACTTTGGTTTAAACATATTTATTTCATATTTCCATTTACAAAATAATATACAAATATACATTTTAAAATGCAATCAGAATGGGATTCAGAAAAAAAGTTAAACGACTTAATACAACCTATTTATACAAATCTGTTTCCCTTTGAAGAAAAGCGTGCACAATTAAGAGTAACTATGTCCTGTGACACTCAAATTTACTGTTATATTCAAACCAATTAGCCTCTCGACTATACTATATGAAGGGTTACATGTTATTGTCTAATTATGAGAGAGAGAGAGAGAGATAGAGAGAGAGAGAAAGAGAGAAAGAGAATCCATCCTGAACGCTCAAACCGTTTACTGTCCAGTATGTATTTTTTGCATTGAAATGATAATACTATATACTGAAAAGTAAGTTGGTATGATCAGGAAATATCACAAACAAACACTGTAGACCAACCCACGGCAGAGTATGGGGTTGGTTCATGAAAGTGGCCATAGACCGAGCCACTGACAACTTTTAAAAGTAAGAAAAAGGCAAAGATCAGGAATCGATACAATCAAGCACCACACCTGACCCAGGACACCAATGGGAAAGTGACTACTTTACAATTGGAAACCACAAATGAGAGCCAAGAGGCTAGCCTTTTTCCAGCAGGTGACCACAAGGCACCAATAAACAGACACGCACGAAAACATAACAAAAACAATACAGAAATAACATAAAGCATCTGCAAAAGAATCACCGCCTTGGAATTTGTCAGTAAAAATATTTTACTGGAGAGTTTAAACCAACAATACTCACTTACTATTTTTCATGGCCCGCCAACCTCATCCGTAGTTCAGATGTCGATCACGACATATATAGATGTCTGGTTTGCATGAAAGATCCCTTACTTATAAATGCATCATCTCCTAGAACATATAAATCGAGATATTAAAAAGGAAATAACGCAAAGATAAGGATTCAACAGTAAATAAAACTGAATACCGGGGCAAAAGAAATCCTACAGGTAAACCCCAGTGGGCCTGACAACAGCCAAAGCATCAGACTCTACCATCTCATCAATAGATTAGTCTTTAAGTCGGAACCGTCATAGAGTCTGAAGTCCGACCCACCCGCGTGCAATCAAACAGGAATGCAAAGTTGCCAACCGTGATTCGATTGACCACCAAGCATGCAGTTTGAAGTTAGGTGTACGTATGCCAAAGAGTACAGTGTGTAAATCTGGTACACAGTCAGCCCGAATTCATTCAGCATTATTGCCCCGACTTTGTTATACCTTTGGTATTCAAAAAAGTAATGTTTTGTAGTTCAACTGCACCACAGGCAGCACAGTGAGGACTACCAATAATATTTGTTTTGAAAAAAAGATGCTAATTAAGAGCACTGCAATCTTCCCTTAGCCGTGTATGTGGTATCTGAGATATTCGGTTGCCAACGTAATAATATTTAGGGGGGGGGGGGTAATTTTGTTTAATTGATTTTTAAAAACTTTGAATCGAGTTTGATTGTCTTACTTCAAGAGGTAAACCGTTCCACGCCCTTACACTAGAGCGTAAAAAAGGATCTATAGTTAAGTTGGGTTCCAGACAATGCGTGTCTAATATTATTTGTGTTTCGCAAGTTATAAATGGTAGAATCCTCCACCCTGGACTTTGCTTTCACTCCTGCATTATAGACACATTTGGTTTCCCATTGGTATCCTGAATCGGGTGTGGTGCTTGATTGTATCGATTCCTGACCTTTGCCCTCTTTCTTACTTTGTGTTTCTTTTTGTTTGCCTGTGCTATCCAGAGAACATGGGGTTGGTTCATGAAAGTGACCATGGGTCGAGCCACTGACATCTTTACCAAAACACTTTCATATGTGGATTAGTGACATGCTTTGTTTGAACCCTAGTCTAATTTACGCTACTACTGTTATGTATAAAGCTTAATTGTACATAAATTGACTATTATAACCATTACATAGTAGTTTAGTACTTATTTCAATAAATATTTAGCCATGAAGGCTTGAACCAGACCCTTCGCAGCTCGCACACATAAAGTATGGATGTTCATTTATTAGCCCACTACATGATCAGTACACGACCATCACAATTGTAGCGTCACCTATTTTATATAGCATGACCGTTTATTGTGCGAGTAGCTCACCTCTTCGTTGGACTCGACTAATAATCAGAGTTTCGTGATTGGATGTCTTCCACGTTTTCAGTGATGGGCTATGTTGCCTTATTTTCTTCTAATTTTTAGGTAGTATCTATTTCCTTTGATGTGACATGTAGCGTTTTGATATATGCGTGAGCTATTTCTTAATCACATTCACAAAATTTTGGACATAAGATAAGTAAATGTCAAAAAATAGGCTCAATGAACTCTAGCTCTGCACGAGGAAATACGCTGAGTACAAGTGCGTTTTACTGAAGAAATGTGTTCAACTCTTATGTGTGTCGGCAAATAACTAATGCATTTTTACTTTTAATCCCATGCATACCGTTTGTGCCATCACCTTTGCTAGACTTAAGAATCTGTCCAACACTTTTTGTTATATTCATAGGTTGAATGTGCTTGAACATTCAATACAATATTTAACATATGCCATGATGGCTAGGCTTAGGATTATGTTAGGTAGCAACTATAACACAACTATATTCGTTTTAGCAAGTGTGGTTTGGATAAAGTGACAAACAAATTCTAAATTTGTTCTGGTTCGCATCCCTGACTTTCGAAAAGCTAATATGATGGAAACTACTGATGTATTCGTTGCAAGTTTTATGGGCCACATTCTTGTTAAATAAAGTTTTGTTTTGTTTTTAAACGCCGTTCTTCGACGAACAAAGAAACCCTGGCAACACTTTTGCCGGACCGTAAAGTCCAATTGGTATTATATGATACAAAAGTTATAGCTTGCACCGACTTTCATACAAATGTTATTCATTGTATTTATATTATCGCAGTGTAGTTGTCACTTACTGGTGATAGTATGCATTTACTGAGTAAGTGTAACCCTTTTTGTAGAACGGAAGCTTCTCAACGGTACTTTGGCAACATTGAAGTCCAAGATAAAATGCCACATAATGCGGGATTTCATCTAGGTCTGCACTGTTTGTTAAGAATAATTAATTGTCAGAGGAAGAAATATAACATTTATGGGAAATTCTAACATTAGACCCCTCACTATCTTGACATTATTGTATGTATCTTTATGGAAATTTACATCGGTCTAAAAAGGGCTGACTGTTTAAACCTGATGAACTTTTCCATAAAAAGCGGCACAGGATGACATACCGTTGCTATACATGTACGACCTCACAATATTAAGAAATGCACTGATATTGCGAGAGTGATGTTTTATGCACACTATAATAGATTCAAAGGAGCATTAAAAAATTTACAAAATGTGCAAAGTATAAGGATAGATCAAACCTCTCTCTCTCTCTCTCTCTCTCTCTCTCTCTCTCCAAGAATTAAATCAACGCAATCATCTTTTTATAAATTTTATACATACCATTTAAAAAAAGAACCCATGATCATCACAGTCACGGCAACCCAAATAGTAAATTATTCACGATGTTTACAGGTTCGATACGTACATACGAGAACCAAGGATGTTACAGCCAGCGATCTTGGACGGGCGGTACACGTGTGAGTAACGTCACAGCTTTCAAATGTTTCCAATTGTGTCAGTGGTCCGAGGTGATAGGACTGAAGGTATTGTTTTAGCTACAGTAACAGTAATTGTAAAACAATTAATATTTGAGGCATCATTTGGCGATTTTAAAAGACTATGGGGAGCGTATCCTTTCCTTTGATAGTAGACACTTTACAGACGTGGTATTCTTGACATGAAATCGGAATCTAACGTTCAAAAGTTTGCTTATCGATACAGATTCCAACTCATTAACTTAAAGGATGTTTGTCCTTTTTTCTTATATGTTGGTTAATTTGTTTATTTCGCAAATAACGCCAAATACAAATACCCACCAAATATAAGTGTTTTACAGTATTTCAGTTTTTTATTAGTCCTGTAGTAGTGAAGCCAATGTCCAAACATATAAAACTCAATGTTAAATAAGACAAAATAAAAGTAAGAAAGACCAGGAAACGATACAACCAAGTACCACATCTGATCCAGGATATCACATGGGAAAGTAACAAAAATACAATTAACATCACCATCAAGAGCCAAGAGGTCAGCTTTTTCCCAGCAGGTGACCACAAGGCAGTAATGAACAGGCACAAAAGCATGAGAAACACAAGACACAAAAAACACAAATGATCCACAAAAGAAGTACCGCTTTGGAACGGCCAGTAAATCTTAACTAGAACTTGTGTTTATGAAACACTGTGCCCCCAACCATTTGCTTGTCTATAAGAAGATGGTGCTCTTCTAGCTATACTACTCATCACCCTGAATAAGCTGATCGAATTTGAAGCTCCTGTCTATAATAATTCTCGAGATATCCTGTTTACACATTTAAAGAGCAATACTTGAAGTGACATCGTCCCCTTGAAAAGGAATGCAATTGATGAGAACCACTACTCGTTTCGAAGTCTCCCTTAGATATATGTATTTATCGTTCTGGTTGCGCTCTTGTTATACACAATACATGCCCAAATTAACATAAGTAAGCCGATTATGATGCTTCGACGATTTTGTTGTTGTTGTTGTTAGACCATCTTAATTAAACCCATCCTGAAAACATTTTCTGCTAAAAGTAATGTGCATGTGTCAGACACTCCAATATTGTGATAATTTCCTTGTGTAACCTGTACTGAATTATTGTTCTTCAGAAGGATTATTGCTTGTGCAAAACCCACCTGACAGAGGTTCGGCGTGCAGACAATAGTGCATGTCCATTGGCCTGTGAGGGAGATCTTACACAGACATGTGGAGGTCCTCTGGGTGTTTCCTTGTACCAAGCGGGTGTGTATCATTGTTGCGTTATTTAGCATGTAAACACTACAGCTGTAGAATAAAAATAAGGTACTGTTGATATGATAGAAATATTGACTTCGATGAGGTTGATATAAGGATCTGTCAATAAGTAAATTGATGACAAATAACATATAATTGGCCTCGTTTGCTGTCCGTTCTGAGTCCGTGATTCTGTTTTTGTTTATTCTTTGTGCGCTGCTGCTTCAACTGTATGTATGAGTTTTGTGTTGGGTCCTTGTTTTGTAATGTTGTTTGAATTGTCCTTCTTTCTATCCTTTAATTGTGTCCGTTATGTCGTTTGATTGTCCGTGTTCTGTGGCCCCTTTTTACCATGCTGTGGGGTTGTCTGTGGCGTATGATTTTTCCATGTTATTGTCATACTCACCTGATTTTTGGACTTTAATACTAGTGACACATTTCCTTGGTAATGATACTTTCTTAATACTGTAAACATTTTATATTGGCGGCATCTAGCGATTTTATGAATATGAGATGTTGGCGTAGTTAAATTGTGGCGTTTTTTTCTAATTGTAGGACCTTAAAAGAAATATGTTTTTCTCATTGGGGCAGATCTTTAAGGAAATAATTTGCTCCCCTAAGGGGGCACATTCTTTCCCTTAAGAGTAGCCACCTTTTTATGAAAGGTTTTACTCTACGGGTAATAAACAATACTGAAGTTGTTTTATTGGTACAGAAAGCAAACAAACAACAGATGAAAGTCCATTTATTGTATAGTATAATTCGGAATTCAAAACCATGTCACATTATTTTATTTTGGCGATTTTCCTTTATATCGCCAATAGCGCCAAAATTATATTACCGTCTGATATTAGTGTTTTACAGTAGTGAATTTATTACCGTATATTGACCACACCTTCCACGTTCATGATACAAATAGGTCCAAACAAAACTTAGACTTACTATGTGTCTTTCGTAGAATACAACCTAAACTATACTAAAAGATTGCGTTGATGCTATAGATGCTTAGTAACACTGGACGTCATCTTGTAGTTTATAACTAGGTTATAAACTCAACTTGAGATTTTCTTTAGCTCTGACTATCTGTTAGTAATGAGCCCTTTTCTTTGTTTCATCATGGAGTGTTAATTTGATTAGAGTGTTTCTCCATGATGATACATTGCATTAGTTAGATGGCCTCCATGCGAGCTGAACATTTCTTGTTCTTCAACAACAGCAGAATCTAGGGCGAAGATTTGGTACCAGTAAAATGCATTTAAGCCACCCCCCCCCCCCCCGTGGCTTAGGCTGCTGTCCGTTCTAAGGCGGTGGTTCTGTTGTTGTTGACTTTTTGTTTATTGCTACTCCCATTGTGGGAGTCTGTAATTGTTCTATGTTTTGCTGTACGTTACTTTATGTCCATTCTAGTGTTGCAATCATCTTGATGGGGAAGAGAGAGCTGATTGCTTTGCTTAATTTGTCTTCCTGGTGTCTTGTGATGGTTGATCGGCTCTTCCTCGCGGTGCCACGGGGTTGTCTGCAGTTTGTGATTGTGGTATTTCCTGATCATACTCACTTACTATTTTTCAGAGTACTGATTTCTTTGTTTGTATCACCCGTTTTATCTGAAAAAGTAAGCATATTCAGATCATGAAAGTATTTTATGTGGTATAAAAAGTGTTAATGCAATTTTTGCTAACAACTTGTTGTTTAAGGGGTATGCAGATCACATAAACGACGTGTCGTTGGCGAAAAATGCAAAAATCAACATGGCCAATTTATGATATCAAATGAAATGGATTTACTATTCTCTACTTAGTGCATGGGGATACAAAATAATATTAACTTGTTTCTGCATACACAGGGTCACTATCCATTACCTGGACCGATGATGCGTTAAACCGAGATGGTGACTGTGCTGTTATACAAAAGTCCACAGCAGAATCAACGCCCCATATACTAAAATCAAGCTGCGACCTACAAACTAGATACATCTGTAGTTTCCGTAAGTTGTTCCATGAAACCATACATTTGCCCCAAAGTAACTTTAACATTCTGATCCATTTAGTAAATATGTGCGAAATACCCAACAAATATATGTTTGCTGTTGTTTTTCATTTTGATACCAGTGCCCTTCATATTTCGATTTTAAAACACAGGATGTTACATATTTTACTAGCTTAGTCAAATTCCAGGATAAATATAGTGCAGGAATTTTAGTACTTGTAAATAGTATCGGTTTTTCAAAGTTCACTTGTCAGAAAAGAGTTTTTCCTAACTATTTGAACAGGTATACAGGCATATAGTAAAATATTTTACTGACCGTTCCAAGGCGGTACTTCTTTTGTGGATCTTTTATGTTTTTGTTTTGTCTTGTGTTTGCTATGTTTTGTGCGCGTCTGTTTATATGTGCTTCGTGGTCACCTGCTGGGAAAGGGCTGAACTCTTGGCTCTCGTTTGTGGTGTCTTCTGTGAGTTTGTCAC
Organism: Loripinus fragilis; assembly: GCA_964019695.1. Classification (NCBI taxonomy): domain Eukaryota; kingdom Metazoa; phylum Mollusca; class Bivalvia; order Lucinida; family Lucinidae; genus Loripinus; species Loripinus fragilis. The sequence continues at coordinate 92,803,926 of OZ026526.1, read as the reverse complement.
TTTCCCATTGGTATCCTGGGTCAGGTGTGGTACTTGATTGTATCGATTCCTGATCTTTGCAACCTTACTTACTTTGTACATGGAGTTGCAGTGTAATGGTTGACACCTTTCTCGTTTGCAGGCATACTTAGATTTCTTAGCTAATCGTGTTTAATATGAACATGTATATTGGAGTTTGGTTCAGGATTACATTGTTTCCATAGATATTAGAATAGCCTGCATGTAAGTATTTAAGTGGAAGTTTCTAGCATAGTACATTAACCAGAGAGTCAAGAGAAAACATAGCTCCGTCAATAGCTATTTTTGAAGAGAAAGACAGATAGAAAGACAGACAGACAGCTGGACAGACAGAGAGAGAGAGAGAGAGAGAGAGGCATTTTAATTGTCAGCCAAACCAAGTCTCATGTTTATAAGCATTACTAGCATGGGGTGTAGCAAGTTATATGACATCTGTGTTCTGTTAATGCAATATATGTTACCAAAAACTGAACCAACATTGTATTCTCATTACTCATCATATGTAATTCAAAACAATCAGTCTTTCTTTGCATCAAACTTAGGGTTGCGGTACTTTGTATAGCATAGTCAAGAACAATCTTATATCCAGAGGCTTGATAACTATTAAAGGAAAGCGCAACAAATGAAAAAACGTGAACTGTATTTGTTCAAGATGTGTCACACAACATAAATTTGATGAGAATAGGAAAATGGAGACGATTGAATATGATATCTCGCCGTTTAAATATACCAACACAGCGATTTTGTTTGCTTGAGAGCGCCGCCATAGTTTTTGGTTTGGTTCCCGTTTTTGTACGCGCTTTACCTGGAGCGCGGGAGCCAGGATCCCGGACGTGACGTCATTTACGCTCATTCTGTGTGTATTGAGAATGTGTGAGACACATTGTTTATGTGAGTCGGATTATATTGGAGTGTACACTTTTTTATTATTTTGTGAGTATCATTGGTTTATATATTGAATAAAGATCGACTGGAATGAAAGACCTAAAAACTGGAGCTTAAATTATTAAACTCTGTAATAAAGAAATGACAAAGTTACCCATCTTGTGTAACTTTTTCATGCGCTGTTTCCCTAATTTTTTTTCTTGTCAAAAATAGATCAGCTGGTGAAATAAGTTGCGGGTCACATTGTGTTAACAAGATTGGACAAATAATGAAATTCATTTCTTATTCTAACGGTTAAACTTCGTTCAAATCACGTGTGAACACAGGTTCTAGATTACACAGGGTCCGTGGCATAGATTGGGTATCATATCTCTACACATTCTCGCAAATTTTGGCCGTTTTGCCAAAATGGTTAGACGAGCTTTCGTCGTACAACTGAAATAAATATCGTTTGCATAAAAAGTGTAAATGTTAAGATGAGTAAATGTATGTTTATTTTGTTGGATAAGCCTTCGAGAATAGGCTGGGACCAGTGCTTATGAGTGCTCTATTAAATATCCAGAGGCAACTTCTCAAAGATGGCCGATCTTTAGACGAGGTACCGTCCGTTTGAACTTAAAAAGTATCCGTTCTCATATATGTTTTTTTTCTCTGTGATTGAGGCCCAGACTATTTGTAAATGCTTTATTGGCTTATTCATTATGCTGTTGATATTTAAAAGGAGTAGATCTACCCTCGCAATGTCAGCAAAAATCATGTTGCGGTGGGGTCGGTTGGCGTGTACATTTTTTGCAGATGTGTAAGGAAATGCGTTTATATTTCTTACAGTTCTGACTTTGTAAAAATTTAACAAACAATTGAATAGGAAGCGTGAATGCGTTAAATATTTCGATATAAAAGACATTAATAAAAACCTCGAGTAAAAACGAAGCAAATTTGATGAAGGGATGTGCATTTAAAAGTGATTGATTTAACACTTTAACACTGTGATAGATAGATAGATAAAAGGCCGTTAGACTGATATCGTAACTTTTACTTTGAATTCCAGTTCATCCAATTAGCTTCTCAAAATTATATCCAATTAGTCCATAACTATTTTGACTACACATTATCACACGCTTGAGCTGTTTTTCTCGCTAATTAAATCAAAGTTTCAATATAAATGGACAGCTAATTTTGTTAAGACACAAGCGCTCCTTGCGCATGGTAAACCGACCAGAAAATCGATGTGAGTAAGTGACGTCACTGGTGTAAAAACCTATGCCAATTGTTCAGGAGACAACACATATGGGTATTAAGAGATCAGCTATATCCAATGAGGTGACGGTGGAAGAAAACATCAAGAAAGCTCGGAAAATGTTGTACAGTCTGATGGGTTCAGGTCTCCATGGGTATAATGGCCTTGATCCGGAAACAGCCGTTCATATATATCAAACTTATGTGTTACCAACCTTGGTCTATGGACTAGAAGTCATACTCCCAGAGAAGAAGTATATGGATATGTTGGAGAGGTCAAATAAAAAGTTCCTAAAACACATTCTGGGCGTCCCAGATACAACTGCTGATCCAGCTGTCTATATCCTCACTGGAACTATTCCATTAGAAGGTGTTATACATAAACGTGCCCTCTCCCTGTTTGATAATATCTGCCGACTAGACGATACATCGATAGAGGTGCGACTCGCAGAACGACAGTTAACGGTGAAAGATGATCGTAGTCATAGCTGGTACATTGCAGTCAAGAATATAATGAGGAAATACGTTCTCCCGGAGCCTCTGGATCTTCTGCAGTGTCCCCAATCAAAGGTTGCATGGAAACATAGAGTCAACAAGCATATAAATAATTACTGGGTCAGATTTGTCAAGGAACGGGCAAGCCTTTACCCAAGCGTACAGTATTTGGCGGTGGACAACTATGCCAGTGGGAGAAGTCACCATCTCTTGAAGTCATGTAAGAACGCCAGAGAGACTACTCGTGTGCATACAAAGCTTAAATTAGCCACTGGTACCTACATACTACAGACCAATAGAGCATCCTTCAACCAGAATATGGTAGACCCAACATGTCTCCTCTGTAAAAGTGCAGAAGAAACTACGCAACACTTTCTGTTGGAGTGTCCCGCGCTTGCAGCAACAAGAAAGCCTATTATGGACTCGCTCCTAGAAGCTTGTAGTGGTGTGTGTAATCCTGCTTATGACAATGTAACCCTGCTAAAATTAGTCATAGACTGTAGTGCGCTTCTAGATATTAACACCCAGAGTAATGAACTGTCAAATGTTGAGTTCCAAGCTAGAAGATTGTGTTTTGCACTCGACTGTGAAAGATACATGTATAAGAAACTGTCATTAATTCCTCGTCGAAATAGAAATCTGTAGTCGAAGAAGTCGGTCCGTCACAAGTCCAAGCAGGGTTGCTAATCAATCTTTTTTATCGAGAAGTTTGCCAGAAACGTTTTTAAAGACTATGTGGTTTTAATCTGTGGTGACGGAACTTTAATTTAACGTCGTGTAAAGACTTAATCTTTATAAAAGAATATGTTCTTAACCTGTATATACTGAACTCTTAAAGTGTAAATAGGGTGATGGATTGATAATCATTTTAACCTTGTGTATTCGCTAACAACGTTCCACTCTACGGAGGTGTCCCAACACTGGGAGAATTTATGACAACAACAACAACAACATGGCGGCTACCCCAGGCGGATTCCAACGCGAATTTCGTAAATTTGAAATAGCGATAGTTGATTGAATATATACTTTTTAAGCAATTTCTTTGCTTACAAATTCTTTCCAAGATATAGTCTTTTAAATTATATCAGCGGTTACGGTGTATTGCGCTTTCCTTTAATATTATATTGCATGTGTAACTCTCATTGTAAAATTAATACATCATCTAGAACTGGTCAATAATCAAAGATACTCAATCTGTCAAAGGACTAGATCCAAAACAGTAAAAGTATATATCAAACACATTTGACAAATTTTCCCTTGAAAAAATTAAGTTCCTCCACACCAGCAAGATAATACTATTAGATTGTTAGTTATATATCATTGCACTGTAATAAAACGTGGTTAGTCAAAATGAAACACTTATAATACCTTGTTTTGAATATGATAATATATGCCCAAAATCAACATTATTATATTATGCAGGAACATTCTACTTTGATGCAGTTAAGTCTAGATGGTCTAATATATATATTTCGGGGTTACATGGTGTTTCTTTCTCTGAAAGAGAGTGCAGACACGGATTAAATGCCGCATCATGTGGGCCTTCACTGTTTGTCAAAGTATCCGTTCTACAAATCGTTAAAATAAATATGACCTTGACAGAAACCCTGATGATGTATTACTAGGTAATGATGAGAGGTGTGGTGTATATGAAAGCTGTTTTCATTGGAGCTCACAGCAAATGACTTGGAATGATGCTAAAGCACACTGTCGTCAGTTGAATGGTTCTCTGACGGAAGCTGGTACGAGTCCTGAGTCATTTCTAAGACGTATAGGTAATCTCCCAGCGGGTACATTTTGGATTTCACTAAGACGTCGTAGAGCCTGGAAATGGGAGGATGGTGAGTATAAAGTAGTTATGCATCGTGGAAGTAAATATTCTTAAAAATGTATTATTTGGGCCAACCATCCCGCTAGATAAGAGTGCGTATTTGAAAAATCGTTTTTCTTATTTCTCAAACATAACATACATGTATGTTGTGGGTACTCAAAAGAACCTTCTCAATTCGATGATTAGTTTGATCACCCAAAACACATGTTTTAATTGATAGATATGAAATTAATATCAATTTTAAGCTCAAGTGACAATGATTAATTTATTGAAAAGTTGCGTAAGCTTTGGAACTCAGTGTGTCATGATGATTTGGACAAGCGTACAGGATTCTGGTACTAAGCGATACAATCGCGTGCCGGTTAAAAAACTATGCTAATCTTTCATACATGTACAAATGAACTAGAGATATCATACTCGACAGAGCGTTCACTGCTGTCATATATAATATTGGATGAAGATTGAGAATCAGGTCATTTAAAGAGACTAAGTCTGCAACTATGAACATTTATCGAAAAATTTTATTTTCTTTTTAGATCATTTGTAAAAGCAGACTTAAGTAAAGTTTTCACAATAAATATGTTCACTATAGCTGAAAGCTGCATGGAGAAGTGAATTATCTTATTAAAACAGGTTTCTTATCTCTTGTTGGTAATTATTTGCGTCCCTCCAATAATTATAGATAGTCAAGTTTTAACATAAATGCTGTTGTTTTGATACTGATAATTTGTAAAGATTTACGAAATTGGTAAAATGTATACCTGAATTTTAGTTTTTTACTGTGTTCTTGAAAAATAGAAACATTATTTCAAAAATTAAAAGATAAAAAGTTACAGACAATGCAGCTTTAACCTCTTGTCCTGTTGGACGTTTAACCCTTTGTATACTGATGGATTCTTCCTTCTGGTGCGATACAAGGTTCAGTGTGCGTAGGATAGTCCATATGTACATATCTAGGGGTGTCAGTATATAATTTTCAAAAAATATTGTATTCTTTTGTCTGAAGACCTTATTTACTCTTTTGAAACAGTGAAGACCCTCATGAAATGCAGAATTAGGCGCTATCAGCAAGGGTATTCATTTTTTGCAAAAGTGCTCGTTTCGGGGTGTCCCATATACAAAGGGTTAACCGAGGTTTTGGCGTGATGCACTAAGTACCAGAATCCCGTGTGCTGGTCCTAATTACCATTACATACTAAGTTTCACAGCAAAAATAGTAAGTGATTATGATCAGGAAGTACCACAATCACAATTCGCAAACAAACCCATGGTACCGCGAGGAAGAGTCACACAACCATCACAAGATACCAGGAAGACTAAGCAACCAGCTCTCTTTTCCCCATTAAGATGATTGCAAAACTGGAATGGGCATAAAGTAACGTGCAACAAAACATAGAACAATTACTGACTCCCACAATGGGACTTACAATAAACAAAAAGTTAACAGCAAGCCGAACTCTACAATAAATAAATCATTTTCATTTTAACATTTAATATGCAGTCAAAGGCCACAAGTAATTCCACAAAAAATCAAAAGACTTTAATGCATTTTCCTGTTTACAAGAATTCTTTAATGCGTGATATCAAGATTAAATAGCAAATACTTTGTTATTGCTGTAAATATACATATTAAATGCATGCACTGCATAATTTAGATGAAGTTTTGATTTTACACTTTTAAAATTACAATTGTTTTAACTTTTACAAAATTTTGAAAATGTGACTTTTCTATTGACGTTAATGATGAGGTCCAACATTTATATCTTCATATTTTGACTTTTTCAGGATCCTTAATAAGAAACGTTGATATAGCTGAGGTAGTCCAAGGCCCTACTTGTGTAATGTTACTTGTAAAGAACGGTCAAGCTCTTGGTTTGGTGGGTAAACCATGCCACTTATCTAGGAAATATGTTTGCCAATATGGTAAGAAACAGAAACAGAACAATAACATGAATATGCGAACAAACAATTTTAGCTCAATAGATGCAGTTTGTTATTGTATCATTCTTTAGCCAGTCGCTCCCCTCATAAAATAAAGGTACAGAATTCAGCCTGCTGATCAGACGGCAGATCTATGCCATGTTATTTGCATGCAACAAAATAATCGGGTTCCTGTGGGTTAGGTATAATACAATCATTAGGGAATCATTAGTCTAAAGTGCCACACATACTACTAGTCTGTTCATGAGAATTAATTGAAGGTGCAACATCGCTGAATACCCAAGCGGTAATCTGCATTCTTTCTGAAGCCAACATGGGCGGATCCAGAGGGGCCCGGGAGGACAGGGGGAACGGACCACTACCCTGGAAAATTACATGGCTATATGTTTCCTTAGAAATACTGGTACGGACCCCCATCGAGAAGCAATCGGACCCCTTTGGTCCAGGGAGGTTCGTACGGACCATCTTTCAAATACGTTGATAACGTTGCCAGGACACCCTACCCCACGAAATTTCCTGGATCCGCCCATGGCCAATATTGCGAAAGTATGAAAATAAATCAGCAATAAATAATGTCGCACAGTCATGAATCGTTTGGTCGTGTCTGACGTACATGTTCTATTTCTGCGCAAACTTTAGATTCTCGTATATGTGCCAGTTGACCTTTGAGCGCTGTTTGTCAGCTCGAATTAAAAACGACATGTTGATATAATGTCTGATCATGAATATAAACTAAAGTGCAAATTAATGCTGCTTCATTTCAAAAACTGCAAAACACGTTTTTGTAACAGTGTTTATACGTTATTTAATTCTATTGCGATTGTGTGGGCTCGTCGTGCAAATAGGCTCAGTATAGTGCTTTTAGGGACAATTACCGTATTTAAACTTATAAGCACACACATTCTTATAGAGAGCACATTGATATATCTTAGTTATAAATGCTATCTGTACTCCTGATTCCCAGCCAGTCTAGGACGGTAATGCTATTTCACTTTAAAGCTGCATAGTCTGTAACTGTAACAATTGTTGGCATTTTAACATTTATTAGTATGATAATTACAACATCTGAGGGTCCAGAAGCAAGAATAAAAGAATATTCAGTGGATGGCAGCGATGACTCGACAGATCTGCATCAAGATGAATGTCTCGTTATAACGTTCACTGCATGCTTACAGGGTCAAACCACAGCGTAGGGTGCTAAGCCCGCTTTAGCGTTATAGCACTGTTTGCATGCATGCAATAAATGTCATATCTTTGTGTCGGTTCATTTGTATAGTATTCCTCTGACAAATCTGTCTCTATAGATAATCTATACGAATCATTCTTTGACATGATATTGCAGGTTTCTGGCATATACAATATATAACATGTCATATATTTCGTCTAGGACAGTATTTCAATTATCTTCCACAGCTTCAGATGAGACGGTCTACTTAATAACAATAATAACAAAACATCTTAGTTTTATCCGTGGCAATACTTCGGTGGCAACTCAATTAGACCGTAGGTTTATTGCTAGTATATTGCTAGTATCCTGATTTTAAGAATTGGTCTTGTAATAAAAAAATATGCCCTTATCAACTGCATGTACATCGGTGAAGGTCATTACTTTCTTCAGAAGCAGAGCATATCTGATCTGCACGAATTGATACACAGTTTGAGTATTTATGAATGCAAGCAGCTAATACCTATATTACAAATGTAGCGTGCACCATGCAACATGGGCCTCGTCCTAATGATTTGTCTGCAAACAACACGGCTTGTATCAGCCTGTGTATTCGCATTTGATCTCTTAAATGCGTAATAGCTACATTTGCTGCATGCAACATTCCAATTCACTAGCTAGTCTATGTAGCTGAGCAGGTTGGTTAAGCAAAACATGGTCCCAACTTTTCTCGGTTCAGTGTCCAAGTATTGAGCAGGAGTTTTTTTTTATCCAAGATAAGAGTGACATCTAAAGTGACATTTTTTCTTATATTAACATTTTCACTGCCAAACGCAACTACAGTCGAAATTTACAGGCAGAGTAGATAGCTGTCTATTGTTTACCGTTATGAGGGACGCATATCTTTGTTCTTTCCTTTTTATTTCAAAATGTTAAGGGGGCATAATAATAATATCGTATATGGAGATATACGCTATTTTCTGTACTGGAGTGGAATTTACCAAAAAAAATATAACGTCATTAGATTTCGCGGAAATCGAAAATATCAAAAACATGTCCAATGAGGTGACAGACAGGACGCATTAACCACTTCAACTGCTATATTTTGATTTATTTCTGACGAAACAATATATCTGAATAAATCCTGATGTTTGATACTTGATGTAGATGAATGTCCATCTATTTTTCGCATTATATAGTTTATTTTTAGGCATTTTTCATATTTTCAATATGGCTTCCAAGATGGCCGCCAAAGGTCGCGTGACCATCTTTTTTATTAATGAATCAAATAAAGTTTTATATATATTAAACAATCTGGTGATACTCAGTGTTGAACCCATATGCCCTCAATATTCAGGAGTCCTCGAAACATGCTTGGCACTAAGGTAATGTTTTTAGGTGCTTGGCAGTGAAAGTGTTTGTGGTGTATGTTAAAGCACTAAATATAGACTATATACATGGCACCTTAAAAGAGCTAGACCATTTTGATCAAAATAATCAAATTATTTAATACATACGAGTATTCGCTATTTGCAATGTGTGACCCGCAGAAAAAGTCGATTGACTATATTCCAGCCTTAAGTCCTTAAGCGAAAATGACTATGAGATACGAGTTGAGAGGGTGACTGAATTGAAAATATTCATATTTGTGATTAGAGATTTTACAACTCCATTAAAAAAATAATTTAATATTAAATGAACAACTTTCTTTACAATGCAGGCTTACATGTATGTATACTTGTGTTGACAAGACACTTCACAGGCAGATAGATCAGGCTCAGAGGCTATAAATCTTTTTTCATGCTCAAATTAACTCTGTATGATATTTATCATGATCATAAATGTTAAAATGAATTGGTGTCATTTTAACTTTTAATACCACGGTTATTACAACATCTGAGAGTTCGAAAGCACGAAAAGTATTTTTTCAGTTTTTCAGTTTTATAAGCAGATGAAATTTCATGCACAGTTGAGTTGAGCATGAAAAAAGTTTAATTAACTCAGGGCCTTATTTAAACAAATCAAATGCACAAAAGACAAAAAACCTACCTATTGTATAAGTGTAAGTTATTGTATCGTTTGTGTGTTTCTATGGGGAGATAATCCAAGAGCAAGTAGATAATCTCCCGTACATTCGCATACACCATACAATAAGTGTTTTATTGCATCAGCATGCATTTGCACTTTTTGCAAGTGAGACGTTTCATTTAAAACATTGAAGAGGTGCAATAATTTCAGATTTTACCTTTTGTTTCTTGTGGTCAGTAACTTTTTTTCGACAATAACTCATTAGTTTCGCATTATACATTTGTAAGCCCTGATATTTCATATACATTAATGTCATTTTAGGATGAAGTTCAGAGTTAAGGGCAATGCTGACAACTAGGCAGTTTTACGCTATTTCCCCATACAAAACAATGATGAAAATTATAAGGCGAAATGTGTTTAGTCATGCAAGAGTTATGGTTATTGGTGTCAGTAGCGAATTGAAATATACACTGTACTTTTTAACTTTAAAGCTGCATGCTCTGTAACTATGGACATTTTTTCGAAAATTTTTATTTTCTTTTTAAATCATTTGTAAAAGTAGAATTAAGCTATGTTTTCACAATAAAATTGTTCAGTACAGCTGAAAACTGCATGGAAAAGTTAATTATCTTATCAAATAGGTGTGTTTTTCTCTTGTTGGTAATTATTTGCGTCCCTCCAATAATTCTAGACCGTTGAATTTTAACATAAATGCAGTTGTTTTGATAGTAATTACTTGTTAAGATTTACGAAAATGGTAAAATGTTTACCTGAATTAGAGTATTTTACTGTGTTCTTGAAAAATAAAAACATTATTTTTAAAATTAGAAGATCAAAAGTTACAGACTATGCAGCTTTAAAACAGCAAAAGTAACTTGACATTTTTGAAACCCAAATAACTTTATTTCTATGAAGATTTGGTTTGAATTCATCATTTAAATGATGCCACAAGATTTGTCAATATGTAAAGTAGGTAAGGGTGCAAACCATAAATAATAAGCCAATGTAAATTATTCCAGTGCAGAGATACTAGTTTTATGATTAAGAAAACCTTTTTGCATACTTTCTAAATTATTCTAAAGCAGAATATCATTTTGAACACAAAATCTGAAAGACGATTGACTGCGTGATAGAATTGCTTGCATTTATTTTTCTGTCGCACCTCGCTAATTAAAGGCAATTACTCAAAGTCTCTTGATATTAAAAGTACGAGGGCTGTTCAAATATGAATGCAAGTAGCTTCATAACTTTCATCACATATATGCTACTACAAAATGTCATACCTTTCTAGAAAGAACTATTTGTCGCCTATGAAATGGCACCAAACATAAAGAAACACTCACTATATGTCTCAAGTTACAGACGCTTATATAAAAGCCATTCCTGTATACTGAAGTTTTTCTGAAGCCAATTGCCATAAACGTTTTGGTACATGTGCGGATATAGTGTCATATCTTTATAAGTTTGAGACAAAACAGCACCCAATTTTAGATGCAAGTTTAAGGTACATTGCCAAAGCTGCTTGCTAGAAAAAGTTTATATAATTCTGTTTCGATCTTGAGTTAACAGGCACGTTTGTGACGTCATTAATTTTATGATAAACGTCATTTTGAGTTATCTACTGGTGATGCAATAATGAAAATCGTTGTGTCTTTTTATTTGTGTTTTGCTTAAAACATGCTTAATATGTCATAAGGAAGTTTTCAAAATGCTCTGTCTTCTATTTACAGAGTTATCATATTTTATATCATTTTTCAAGCATTTTTCTGCTTCTTAATGACGTGTTTAGATTAATTAAAATATGTTCACTCTGTCTAATCCTCAAGACCAGGTGAGTTATTTTATTGTAAATAATGCCTATTTTGGTAAAACTTAAAGTTAACATTCGAATTTAGATTAAAACCGCAATTTTATGGCAGCAAAATTAAGCATCAGTTCTATTACCCCTTCACTTAAGGGAGTTTTGACTTAATAAAAATGATTTTGAGCGCTTTAAACACCCACTATCCTTCATTATTTGTAGCAAAAACTCAGTATGAGCGATTAACATATTGTCTTTGAGTTAAAACTAGTTTAAATGTTGCTTCATTCATTTTGTTAGAGAAAGGTTTGACTGAAAACTGAAAGGAGGTGTTTTGTTTACCATATATTTGCAAACATAAGTAGACTTTAGTGAAAACAATTCGATGTAATTTAACAAAAACAAGTCGGATTTTCGCAACTTTCACAGAATCATTATATAAGTATATGGGGATACTTCCTTAAAAATTTCAAGAAATTTCACCAATTTATCGAGGAAGTATACGCTCGTCTATATCACTGGTATGTTTGAAGCATTGAGTTTGTTAGTATACTAAAGTGAATCTCATTCAAAGGGCTATAATTCGATAAGTGTACTGTTATTTTCTTTAGGGCTGGTGCTAGTTTAAAGGTGACATATAATCCTTTATAGAAACGTATACCATTTTGTTGTAGCATATATGTGACGAAAGTTATGAAGCTACTTGCATTCATATTTGAACAGCCCCCGTATCTTCCTTGCAAATTAAACAACTGCACAATTTTGTGATTTCGTACAAGCTTCGCGTTTTATAATTCCACATTAAATGATAAAAACATGTTAATTCTAAGATAATTAGCAAAATGTGTCAAAGTGAATAACACGTTTGTGCATTCTTTATTTATTTTTTAAACTACAGTGACCTTTCCAAAAGTACATACTTTCCGCGGTCTTCCCTTAGATGAACTTTTATTCTGTCCGGCTGCATTTGCCTATGAAGAAATTTCCATCTGTCTTCATTTGCCTTTGAAGGGATTTTCATCTGTCTTCATTCGCCTTTGAAGAAATTTTCATCTGTCTTCATTTGCCTATGAAGAGATTTTCATCTGTCTTCATTTGCCTATGAAGAGATTTTCATCTGTCTTCATTTGCCTTTGAAGAAATTTTCATCTGTCTGCATTTGCCTTTGAAGAAATTTTCATCTGTCTGCATTTGCCTTTGAAGAGATTTTCATCTGTCTTCATATGCGCATGAAGAGATTTTCATCTGTCTTCATTTGCCTTTGAAGAGATTTTCATCTGTCTTCATATGCGCATGAAGAGATTTTCATCTGTCTTCATTTGCCTTTGAAGAGATTTTCAACTGTCTTCATATGCGCATGAAGAGATTTTGAACTGTCTTCATTTGCCTACGAAGATTTTTTAATCTGTCTTCATTGGCCTATTAAGAAATTTTTAACTATCTTTATTTGCCTACGAAGATATTTTCATCTGTCTTCATATGCCTTTGAAGAGATTTTCATCTGTCTTCATTTGCCTTTGAAGAGATTTTCATCTGTCTACATATGCGCATGAAGAGATTTTCATCTGTCTTCATTTGCCTTTGAAGAGATTTTCATCTGTCTTCATTTGCCTTTGAAGAGATTTTCAACTGTCTTCATATGCGCATGAAGAGATTTTGAACTGTCTTCATTTGCCTACGAAGATATTTTAATCTGTCTTCACTGGCCTATTAAGAAATTTTTAACTATCTTTATTTGCCTACGAAGATATTTTTATCTGTCTTCATTTGCCTATTAAGAGATTTTGAACTCTTTCATTTACCAATGAAGAGATTTTCAACTGTCTTCATTCGCTGACCGTATCAGGTGTGCAAGAATACGTTATCTCAATTAAACCAATTGGCTGGTTGTTTCCGTTGGTCTTTGGACTTGTTCATAAGCAAATGATATAGCTCTATATAAACTGATTTCACCACTAAATATGATGATAACGATTATAAAAATCCTCTTTTCTGGATGGAGATGTCTTGTAATCCCCATTTTATAGTTAACATACATATATCTATTGCACAACCCCTCTTTATTGTGAGAATATACTATAATATAGCTAGTGATTTCTACTATAGACGTAGATTTTTGACTGCTTAAAAATACAAGCTTTTTCATAAACTTTATAATTGAATAATGTATCTCTACAGCACACTCTTAGTCTTATTGACTACATTTTTGTGTGTTTTCAGACACTGAAAGAAGTCCAGAAAAACGGTCAAATACCAATCTTAGAAAGTCTGATGACGAACAGAGTGATTACATTGGTTCTAGTACAGACAGATCTAACTGTGATTCAATGGTGGGACATGGAAGAACAGTGTCGACTTGTAAGACATATTTGAACTATATAATAAGCCAAAAATATAAGTGCCTCCGATAAGTCATTACGCATGCATAGAGTAAAAACTCAAAAATTCTAATTCCAAGCATTCTAACTACTCGCTTATTTGTAATTTGATACAGGATACATTAAAGGGTCGTAATAACTACATGTTTATACAGCTTGTCCAAACATCAGACGTACAAACTACCTTATAATGCGCATTGTGTCAACGCCCACAGTTGTAGATGCATTGTGATAGTGTCCACTCCTATCTTCAGTTTATGGGTCACAACTTAGTTTCCAAAACATGAAAAGAGCTACAACATTTGTATCCCCTGTTCGCTGAATAGAAAAGCTATCAAAATGATAATCATAACACTACAGCAATTGTTCAGGTGGTAAAATCATTATTATGCTTGTGAATGTATTTCCCATAATTATTGCAAGTAGATGTAATATTCAATTTAAGCAAAAAAGAGTTGTCATTCGCGTAAAAACCCGGTTTACAAAAATTATCCCATATGCTTCATTAAAAAGATTGCAGTGTCTGTTCACCATGTTTAAGCAGTATACTCCGTATTAAATGTACTCGGGGTTTCAGTATAACTTAACCTTCCGAATGCACACATGAGCAAGGGATATTTTTTGTAGCTTACAGACTGTGTTTAGCAAAATTTGTATAGCCTAGAAAACGTTTTTAATTCTAAGGATGGCAAACGTATCAAAATTGATCACATGGTGTTGGTTTGCCACCCATCTCGTTGAGATATATCACATGGCCTGTCCGCTCATATGCACTGGGCAGAGGATGTTTTGCAACGTAGCTAGTATCTCGCACGAGAGCAATCTTTCGCTTGTATCCATTTATGTCCTGCACTTGCTCAAAACATTTGATCAGATCAGATCAGATCAAATATTTCACTGTGTAATGCATTATGTTGTTGAATTTTCCATGAACTAGTAAATAACAGTCATTTACACCATGGAGCGTACTAGGAAATATCCATGGCATAGTAACGAATTAGTATAAAATTAGTATAAAAATCAAGTAAATTGTGAAATGATAAATGGAAGGTAGTTTTAAACTGACCGTCTAAAATGAGCTCTTGTAATCGTGACTTATGCTACTTATTTGACTTGATTATTTCTCTGTGCCGATAAATTGATAAATTAAGGAAACTTTGGCGAGCTCAACAATGTTTAAAAACAGCAGAATATAGTGTAAATATGCTGCAAGTAGAGAATAATTACGTCCCCGATTGCCTGTGGATGTTATTCGTTCTAAGGCAGTAATTATGTTAATGCTCATTTATTGTTTTGTGTTGCTGTCATTGTATATTTGTTCGTTTTTGTTTTGTTTATATGTTTCTTGCTTTACCTGGCCTTTTATAAACCATTCATTGTACAAATAAAACATCCACATGTACCTGTAAAATATAAGCACCATGTTTATACTGTCATGCCAACCAAGAGTGACAGTGACGTAATATTGTGTTTACAATTGTTTAGTAAAACATTAACTTGTACACGCCACTTGATTTCTATTCTTTATTCTCTAGGTTAAGCATAGCATTAACAACAAGAGATGCATTTTTTACATATACATATATAGCTGACATCATGGTGAGCTAAATAAATTCATAATCAAGCATATAAAGCGTAGGGAGCGCACAACTTGTACACGCCACTTGAGCTAATGCGAATCGATAGATCACCTGTGTATTAATCCTATCCTGCGGATAGGATTAATACACAAGTGATCTATCGATTATAGCAACCAACCACCGAGTGTTGCCCCGCGGATAGGATTAATACACAAGTGATCTATCGATTATAGCAACCAACCACCGAGTGTTGCCCCGCGAAGCGGGGCAACACGAGAGTTGGTTGCTTTACGACTAGAGAGGGTCTGTTCTGTTCTACTCTCGCCCATTCATCTTCAAATACGAATAGACAAATTTTTCGGTATCGCCGAGTTCCGGTATCTATACGGAGTCGATACAGGGAACCAATCTAGATCGAACTAAGAACCTAATTCTACTGTTGAAAAATATGTCGTGGTCATCGTCACAGGGGGTTAACTCAGTCACAGTGCGGGGTGATTCTTTATGAAAGTTGTCAATGATGCTTTATGAAAAGGGTTACAGATTCTTTACTTTGGGTCAATGATTCTTGACAAGATGCGATGCTCATGCCAGAAACGGGGTGAAAATGTTATTTTAGACAGTTTTAGAGTCAAATTTTGTTAAAAGACATATCAGCAGCATGTTTTATGATAGTCTGTGCATTAAACATACAGTTTAGCTGTCCAACAATTCACCAATTACAATAGAGATGCTAAGTTGCAACAAATGCCATATGTGTATATTTCATTGTTTTATCTAGCAAAACATGCTTGGAAACGAACCATTATATTATATATTTGGTATGTGAAACTTAAATTCTTGCTTAAATATACGTTTTAGCCAATTTCAAAAAAATTCGAAGTTAATGGTTCTTTATGAAAGGTTACAAATGCTTTATGAGCCTAAAATTCGGGTTACAGGTTCTTTTAGAAAGTTGTTACATATTCTTTATGAAAAAAATTACAGGTTCTTTATGCGACAAATGCAATTTCGTCCTGATATACAGCCGTAATGCATTTTTTGCACAAATAAATGGGCTGCAATATGAGATTTCCAACAATGTAGTATGTGCGAGCACCAAAGGCATTGTCCAGCCTGCGCATATGTGCAGTCTGATCAGAGCCTTTGCTAGTCGCTTAAAAAATATTGACCGATTAGCATTTGAAGTTTCATAGCTTAAAAGGAGGCCGCACGGGCTCGTCTGAGCCTATTCGTGCCAAAATGCCACAATGTCCATGTGCGGATCCAGAGGGGGGATAGGGGGTCCTAACCCCATGGAAAATCACAAGTTATAGTTATATGGGTTTCTATTGGACCCCCACCCCTGGAAAAGGTTGGACCCCTCCCCCCCCCTGAAAAATGTGTAATAAAACAATTGGACCCCCTCTTTAAACTCAAAAATAAGTTGAGGAGCCTGGACCCGCCCCCCCACCCACCCCCTGACAAAAAATTTCTGGATCCGCGCATGGTGTCCCGGTACAAATATCTTTGGTGGTGTTGGGTTGTGTTGATGCTGTACTGGAAAAAAGTTGAATTTCGACCTTAAGACCCCATCCCCAGGGTCTGGGGAGGTAGGAGAGGGGGGTAGGAGAGGGGAAAGTCAACAATTTTTCCGTCATGTTAGGGCATCCCACACTTTACTGGGCAAGCTTGCCCTATTTCCCCACAGACCACAAATCCCCGAATCATCAAGAATCGATGTTAGGATTCGTGGAGAATTGTATTTTTTTTTCTCAATTCATTCGTTATGTTCTACGATTCAGTTACGAAATAGGTAAGAAACAGTTACGAATATTCGCGGGATTTGTCTGGATTCGGCCTGAGTGCCGAATTCACTACGATGTACAATAACCCTATTGATAAGTTAAAGAATAGATCACGAATTAGTTGAAAATACGCCGAATGCAGCACGAATTGGGTACGAATTAACAGAAATCCGCGACGATTCGTGATGATTCGCGAGATTTTCTCTCACCTCTCACGACAGTTATAAAAAAGCCCATCCATGCTTGGGGGGGATCAGTTCCAAAATGAACGTTCCTCGTAGAATTGATCCTGCAACTTGAGTGTCTGAAACAGCTACTTATATAGCTAGAAGAAAACAACTATGTTAATGTCGAGAGGCCCTGGTCCTGGCTCTTTGACTTGGAAAAATATGGTAGCTCACCATCAGCAAAACCACCAGCCAGGAGCTACTGACTGATCCTGATTGTGCTCCTGAATCTGCCAAATTTGTTTCAACTTCCAGGACTGGCTCGAATGTATGCGCGTGATGGGGTAGTTACTCTAAGGGAAAGTCCTTCTACTATCTCTTCCTTGGTTTCATGGCTTGATATCCCGATTACCCACGAATGAGTTGAGAGTAGCTACGAATGCCTAAGAACGCATCCGAATCGATTACGATTCAGTAACAATGTCCAAGAATGCATTAGGAATTTGTAACGAATCAAGCACGATTTTTCGAATCGGGGAATTCGTGGCCAAGTTTTGAACAGTTCAATTTTTTTATCCCAATTCCCGATAGGCCTACGAATTGCAAGAACTGACTGCGGATTGTATGATTCAGTTATTATTAAGATCTTCTCGAACTGAGTACGTTTAAGCCCACGAATCCAAATATTTGTCAACTCGTGGCGATTCGTGGGATTCGGGCCCTGTGTGGAATAGGGGTCTAAAACAGTACTTTTTGCACATACTTTCACTTGAAACTGACAAGAACCATTCTTGAATCAGCGGAAGGTGGCGAATGAACGTACCCAATAAAATTATACTCTCATATGAATATTACCGATAGCATGAAGGTGTACCACTGGACTGATATCCGTCGTAGATGCTAATATTGCCCCTATGAATCCATACCAACCGCTACCATTCCAAATCAGTGATAGAGGGATTGACTCAGAACCGAGGGGTTGCGGATTCGAGCCTCACCGGCGTTACTGCGTTGTGTCATTGAGCAAGACACATTTATCCTTGCTTTATACTAGTTCAACCCAGGAAGACCCGTCCCGACACAGCTGAAAGATTGTTGACTGCGTCAAGAAGAATCAAATCAAACAAACAAGCAAGAGCTACCATTCCACATCTTATCTTAAGCTGTCCAGAAAATTAATTTATGTCTGTTCAAACATCTTTGAGATAGTAGAAGAAGAAAAGGCAAACGAAGAAGTATTTTAGAGGAATGATGATTTAGTTAGAATACATCAATATCAATAAAAATAAAATAAAAAACAAATGAATAAAAATACTTTATAATTGGGCCGCGACGCGAGAAACCCTGTCTTCGGTGTTTCCGACAAAGTGAGATTCAAACCATCCTGCTTAGCTACAGAGACTTGCTAGAAAATTAAGTTTTTGCTTGTAGCACATCTAGATATGATACTTTCAAATAAGCGATTTACAAAGGCGCTGATCGGACTGCGCGGATGCGCTAGCTTTGTTCGCAACCACCAAAGACAGGGTTACTCTCGGAAGCGCATATGTATCGATATCAATAATTGAGCCGTGACATGAGATGTCCAACAATGTGGTACAGTATGTGCGACCAGCAAAGCCTAAGATCAGCCTGCGCATACGCGCAGTCTGATCAGAGCCTTTGCTAGTCGCTTGAATATTATATGAGCGTTAAGCTACTGATTGAACATCATTTGGAGTTTCTAAGCTTAAAAGGAGGCTGCACAGGCTCGTTTGAGTCTACACGTGTCAAAACGCCACATTGTTTGAAATCACATGTCACGGCTCAATTTAGTTACAGCGTTTACCCAAAATCTGTGAGCCACGCTGTAAATATGGGTTTCGTGCCCGGGTAGGCCTATCTCATTATATTTTGATTATAACTTCACATGGTTATAACTGATCCCACGAAGGTGTGTCGCATACAACACTTAACCACCAACTCCCAAAGTCAAGGACATAACTTTGGCTCAAACCCGGTCCGGAGTCTAATGTATTGGCACAACTCTCAGCCACCATCTCCCAAGTCCAAGGTAACAACTTCAACTCAGATGTCTGTCCATCGATCATACGTGCTTCGAATCCTCTCTGTATCTCAATAACAGTTTAAGACATCTTCATGAAACAGATGTCAATCAACATAAGACGACGTGTAATACACAAGGACTTTAACTCTGTTTTACCCTTTTTCTTTAAAAAAAATAAAATATATGACCCGTTAAAACGGAAAATTGTAGATTTTGCAAGATAATCCGCTCTGTAATAGAAGTACCTCGCCCAAACAACTGTTTGGCTCTTTTAATTTTCATATCCACTACTTGCTTAGCTGCTCTATGCATGATGTTTCTCCGCATCCTCCAGCTTTAGATCACTACAAACTGTCTAGGCGCGATTGAAATTCAGATATACAGGATGCGGATAGGCTTACATTATGGGCGTCACTGTCAGGTTAAAGGTATAGCGCATCTAACAACTTTCGAATTAATAATTTTCCTGTCACTTCTATTAATAAATGCCGGGGATATCGAACTCAACCCAGGCCCTGACATTTCTCAAAACGAAACAGGGTCGGTCGACGATTCGCTAATATCAAGCTACTTCTCTGTAGTCCATTACAACATACAAAGCATTTTGAACAAAGTTGACTTGATATGTTCTGAACTTAGAAACTTCAATATAATTTGTCTGGCGGAGACCTGGTTAGGTCCGAACACAACAGATGAGGCTCTAAGAATAGACGACTACAGTCTTTATCGTCGCGACCGACCAACAGACAATCATGGTGGCGTATGCGTGTACATCAAGGAAGATATTTACTCTAGACGCAGAACTGACCTAGAGTTACCACATGTAGAATGCGTATGGGTCGAAATCAACATTCACCACAAAAAGATTCTAATAGGAACATTTTATAGGCCACCGAACTCACCTGCCCAAACATTATCATATATTGAGGACTCGATCAACTTAGCATTAGATTGCAATATTAATGATATATTTATTACCAGTGATTTTAACCTTGATACACTAAAACATGCAAGTAATCAAAAAGTTCGTGACATATGCCAACACTTCAATTTTGATCAGTTAATAGTAGAACCAACTCACTTTACCGAAAGCTCCTCCTCCATTATTGACCTTATATTCACCTCTAACAAAAGTAGCATACTGCTAAGTTGCGTTGGAGATCCCTTTCTCGATCAAAGCGTGCGCTATCACTGCCCAGTATATTTTGTCCTAAGCTACCATAAGGCCCCTACCCCAATATCAACTAGATATATTTGGCTATACGACCGAGGCAACTATCAATCATTTGCACGCGATCTTCATGAAACCAACTGGGAACTTTTAAAAGATAACGATATAGACGCATATGCAAAAAATATTATAGATCGAATCACTGCACTAGCAAAACAGCACATTCCAAACAAAACAATTAAAATACGCCAATCAGATCCCCCCTGGTTAACATGTGAAATTAAGAAAATTATAAGAAAACGCAAACGTTTATACAAAAAATACAAGAAAACAAAACAACCCGCTGACTTCGAAAAATACAAACATACTCGAAACATTACCACAGCTGAAATTCGCAAAGCGAAACAATCTGTAATTGACAAATTGGCCAGGAAACTAAGAAACACTGACACTGGACCACGTGATTGGTGGAAAACCCTTAAACATTTTATTAAACCAAATAATACCACATCCATTCCTCCACTTTGTAAAGATGACATAGTTCACACTGAAGAAGCCGATAAGGCGTCTTTGATGAATGATTTCTTTGTTGAACAAACTATTCTTGACGAGTCAAATGCTACACTACCTCCCAACATTGATCCCCCTGAAAATAATCTCAATTCCATTTTAACTTCACCTCATGAAGTAGAATCTATCTTGAAATCTCTTCAATTAGGTAAAGCCTCAGGACCTGATGAAATAAGTAATCATATTCTGAAAAAACTAGCTACCCCTCTGTCCGGTCCTCTTAGTAACCTCTTCAATTTTTCTCTGGCCACTGGCAAAGTTCCCTTACTCCGGAAAGAGGCAAATGTGACCCCAATATTTAAAAAAAGATGATCCTTCTGTCGTTTCTAATTATAGACCTATTTCTCTCTTAAGTGCAGTGGGCAAGGTCCAGGAAAAAGTTGTACATAAGCATCTATTTAACTATATTCGTGACCATGAAATTTTGTCTGCCCTACAGTCAGGTTTTATTCCTGGAGATTCAACAGTAAACCAACTCGTTGACATATACAACACATTTTGTAAATCCCTTGATGAAGGCAAAGAAGTCCGTGCTGTATTTTGTGACATAAGCAAAGCATTTGACAGAGTATGGCACAGAGGCCTCCTCTTTAAACTTGAGTCTATCGGTGTTTCTGATTCCCTATTATTATGGTTCAAGAGTTATTTAGCTGACCGTAAACAGAGAGTAGTACTGCCTGGAGCAGTATCTGCCTGGAAATACATTAAAGCAGGTGTGCCCCAAGGCTCTGTCTTAGGACCTCTTTTATTTCTTATCTATATTAACGATATTGTTGTAGACATTCACTCAAGCATCAGGCTTTTTGCAGATGACACATCTCTCTACATCATTGTTGACAATCCCCAACAGGCAGCAAATTTATTAAATGCAGACCTTGCGAAAATTCACTAATGGGCTTCTAGATGGCTTGTATCTTTTAATCCCTCCAAATCTGAGTCTATGACACTTTCACGCAAACAAAACAAACCTGTACACCCTCCTTTGAATATGGCTCAACTAAACATCAACGAAGTCACGTCGCATAAACACTTAGGACTTATTTTTTCTGACGATGGCAGCTGGCATGAGCACATTGACCATATCAAGGCCAAATCTTGGTTTAGATTAAACATCATGCGTAAGCTGAAGTTTCAGCTCGACAGAAAACCACTTGAAATAATATATACATCATTTATAAGACCTCTTCTTGAATATTCCAATGTAGTCTGGGACAACTGCACTCAATATGAATCAAATGACCTGGAAAAAATCCAAAACGAAGCTGCCAGCATTGTCACAGGAGCCACAAAACTAACATCACTACAATCTCTCTACATTGAAACTGGCTGGGAAAGCCTTGCTTCTAGACGACAAAAATCAAAGCTTGTCCTCTTTTACAAAATGCAAAACGAAATGACCCCTGAATACCTCTCATCCCTTGCACCTCCGACTGTCGGTAGTACAACAAGATATAGATTACGCAATGAATCAGACCTTCAAACTATTCCTGCTAAATCCCAACAGTACTATCACTCTTTTCTGCCCTCTGTTACACGAGCCTGGAACAGATTACCTGAAGAAACAAAAACATCGCCTTCTATCACCGCATTCAAACACAAACTTAACAAAGACATAAAAAAGCCACCCCAATATTATTGTTGCGGTAAGAGACTAGGCCAAGTACACCATACACGCCTACGACTAAATTGTTCTTCTCTACATCAAAACCTATTCTCAAAAAACATCATAAATGATCCCTATTGTGAGTGTGGAGAAATTGAAGACACTGAGCACTACCTCCTAAATTGTAATCTCTACCAAAACTTGCGTGAGGAACTCTTAAACACAGTCACCACTTACTGTCAGCCTACTTTAAATGTACTCTTGTATGGAAATGCTAACTTATCAGAGAACAAAACTATCTTTTCTGCAATTCAAGAATTTATCTTGAAGACTAAACGCTTCTGAACAACAACAACAACAACAACAACAACAACAACAACCTATTTTATAACACATAATACATTTGTGATCTCTTCAGCCACTTACGCCTTGTGTTTGTTCTTGCCTTCTTGCAGTTCTTTGCGGCCTAGTGATCATCTGCGTAAAGAAACTGGTGCAATACTTTACTGTATCGATTTCTGATCTTTGTCCTTTACTTACTTACTTTTATATCCCTTCACAAACATTTGATTTTGCCTCACGAGCCAAGCACTTGAGCTAGACATATTATTATGCTTCCACATTATCGTAGTATAAGATAGAATGAGCTACAAAACGAAGCGCGCTGCTTGGTCCTGTTATCGCGTTGAACCTGTGTAAAAAAAAAATAACAACAATCTAAGTTCCATCCCCGTGGAGCGATATGCAATCGTTGCTGTATATTATAACCAATGGTTACTAAAAGATCCAAAATATTATTTGTATATTGCATGAATACGAAGATAATCACATCATCTTAGCTATTGAACATTTGAGGGATACAGATTTGAATAAGTCTTCGGACTTCCTTCTGAATCCCGTTTGTATAATGCTTATATATATCATAACTATTTTGCTTTGTAAGTATTTATGTATTGTACAAATGAAATAAAGTTTAAACTAGCAGTTTATTATATGGTAAGACTAGAAATATTTTCTTCTAACGTGCATGGACATCGATAATTTGGTCCTCTTGCCAATTACAACAAAAGCTGTCTGCTTTTGTCGTATGCTGAATGTTTTTGAAGCCTCTTAGGCAAACAATGTAGACCCAGAACAGACTGTTGCAGTTTGCTTCTGTGCTAATATATTTGTCAATAATCTAAACAAATATATGCAGCAGCCGACTTGGGTGTAATGATCAAATGCAGTTTTTGGCTAGCTGACTTTTATGCTTGATTGTCACTCACCGAGTGAAGACATGTTTTTGCATTTTTGCAGACAAATGGTGCAGATTTGTCCGCATCTATGTTGTTTTCTGTCAATTTTAAAAACTACACCCAATAATTCAAGTCTAGCTAGCTTTTATAGCCCAAGAAGAAAATGCACGGAGCGCCTTGGAGCCAGCTTGTATGCTTTAATCACTTTTAGTGCTACATCAAACGCTATTCAAGGGCGAATCCTGAAATTTTTGTCGGGATGTGGAGAAGGGGGACCAAGCCTTTGTAGAATGAGTACTTGAGGGTACCCCCTCCCCAAAATCACACGCACTCTTTCCCCGAGGTATGTGACTTGGATAATACATAAAAGTATAATGTTCGCATATACATGAAGGAACCAATGAAGCTCGGCTTTTTAATGGCCAAAACTTTAGATGTGCCGTAACGTAAGTGAGGATTATCGCCCGTACAGACACAAAAGCCGTACACTTTTCTTTATCACACCAGGTAGGTGGAAATCGAAAACGTTAATATACTATCGACGAACGCAGATCAAAACTCGATAAAACAGGGTTTTCTATTGTCATTTGTCGCCCGATTGGCAATCGTAAACACCGTTTCTTGCGATTATTATCCGTGTTCGTCGATTGTTAAGAGCGTTTTCAATTGCCGCCTACCCGGTATGTTTAATCTCAATACTGCACGAGCTTTGTGCATTGCTAGATGTTGTTTCGTTTTCAAATTATGAGTAAACATAATCTTTCATGCCTGTATGGGGCGCAGTGGCTCAATTGAAGGTTTACTAGTTCGAGACTCACAGACGTCAGAGTCACTGTGTTGTATCCTAGAGCAAGACACCGAAACTGGTATAAAACAGAAGGATATGAAATCGTCCCGATCCGACTGAGATGAAAAATATTAAAGCAAACAGATCTTTTACCGGCTGCTTATTACTGGATCCATCCAGGTAGACCCATCCTGAGAAGACCGAAAGATTGTTGACTCGGGCGTAAAGAATCAAGCCATGCAAGTCAAAACAAGCAAACGAACAAACCAAATGCTCCTACTCTGCCCTGTCAGGCTCAACTCTCACTAATTAATGTGAAGTCCCTCCAAATATGCTGAGCCACCCCAACCCCATCAATCCACCGCAAGCTCCTTTTGGGGGTTTCCAAAAGGACATATTGATGTCTCGGATACAAAGATACAGTACTGGATGCTGATAGCAGGGTTTGGATATTTATGATGCATGGGAGGATCCAGAAAATTTTGTCTGGGGGGTTGGGTGTCCTGAAAACTCTATTTTAGTTTTTTCACAAAGGGCAGTGCGGACCTGGCCTCCTTTTCGAAGCATTTGGACCCAAGGAGTCCTACTTCTTCTCGAGGTTGTCAATAACAGTATTTCTAAGGAAACATATAACAACTTGTGATCTTCCAGGCGGGATGCAAACCTTCTGTCCCCCACCCTCGGGACACGCACATGCGATGCTTAGCTGACAATCTGATCGTAGCTCAGTCAGTTGCCTATCTGCTTAATATGCAAGCAGACAGAAGATCGCACCCAGCATATTTTTCATGGAGAGTTCTATCCTCTCCTGATGATTCAAGAAGGCCAAGTTGCCAGTTACTTGTATAAGAAGGTAAACTGCCCTACAGTATAGGCTTGCATAGGAACACTGTAGTTAAGTTGACCACAGCTGTTTACCATAGACAACAAATTAAATCAAACAACAGTTAAATTGAGCGAAATCAGAGACTATGTCTCGGCATCACTGATATAATATTGAAATAAATCTTAAGGAGATATATCTTTCAAAAGCTCTTACTTGCATGAAAATTTTCCTGTATAAACAAGAATTGCTTTTTGTCAAGGAGACGGATACTTTTGGCCACATAGTTTTACGAACAACTTATACATCTCACATAGATCACTTTACGCCCCAACATACAGCTTTTGAGCAATCGGCAGCATGCTTATCAGTCTTTTTAGAGTTACTTCCTGGTTTGATACCGTTAACAATGCTGCGACACGCTGGATGAACTTTGGAGAAAACCATTTGCATGATCATGACCTACAATTATTCGACTACAATATTTAGAAGTATTTTCGCCCAAAATGTACAAATTTCTGGTAGAAAAATAAAAATTTTCATTTTTTGCTTATGATTTTTTCAAGGTCAAATTGAAAAATTGTGAATAAATCCAGAAATACACACTATTTGAGTCAAAATACTTCTAAATATTGTATTTGAATAATTGTAGGTCATGTTCATGCAAATGGTTTTCTCTAAATTAATCCAGCGTGTCGCAGCACTGCTAACGGTATCAAACCAGGAAGTAACTCTAAAAAGGCTGATAAGCATGCTGCCGATTGCTCAAAAGCTGTATGTTGGGGCGTAAAGTGATCTATGTGAGATGTATAAGTTGTTCATACAACAATGTGGCCAAAGGTATCCGTCTCCTTGACAAAAAGCAATTCTTGTATATACAGGAAAATTTTCATGCAAGTAAGAGCTTTTGAAAGATATATCCCCTTAACCTTAATCGTAATGATAGGGCGTGATTTGCTTGACTTGCGGCAAATTTGGATGGGATTGGACCCTTTAAATCTCTCCCTGTCTCTTGGAGGAGTCCCAACATGACAGAAATATTGTTGACTGGGCCGTTAAGTCTTAATTCAATCAATAAATAAGTCAGGGCTTCAGTACAAGGTCTAATTGCCTTGATATTTGATTCTAAAACCATTAACATCTTTGCAAATTCTTTCATAAAGCATCCGAACCCTTTCATAAAGAACCTGTTATCCATCATTCGTACAGGTAAAGAACCTGTTACCAAAATATGTTACTGATTCTTTACCACTTTTTTTGGCTTGTCAATATTAGTCATTTAAAATAAGGCCTTTATAGTTTTACATGAGAAGAAAATTGATTTTTTCAAACACATTTAGATTGAACTTGAAGTTGTATGCACACTATCTTTGATGGATTATGTACTTTGATAAATATACTGATTTTTGTTATGGGTTTTAACAATACCTGAATTAAACCGCTCATTAATCCCTGAAACATAAAACATCATCGCAAAGACTGACAGAGTAAAACCATTAGCTTTTCAATTATATGAAATAATAAAAAATAAAATACTTTTGGGCTTCGAGAATCTTACGTTTAATGCGGTTTCCCATCACGTACCTTATACTGATTAAGGAAATCATAAAGCACCTGTAACCCTTTCATAAAGCATCATTGACAACTTTCATAAAGAATCACCCCGCACTGTGACTGAGTTAACCCCCTGTGATCGTTGACATTGAAAAAATACAAAAAGTAAAAGTGAATCGCGAAGATGCCAGTTTTGTTGATATTAAGGTCACTGCCCATAGCAATAACCGTAACTCTAAATCATCAAGGGAGGTAATACTTGGTAGCGTTCGATTATGACAAAGTGTGATTTTACGCAACTATGATATGTTTTCTACAGACAGTAATGCCCGTTACACTGCACGTTGGTAATCTGAAAGTGATTGATATCACATTAAAAATGCAAACAAAATTTTAAGTAAAATGAACAACAAAAGTTGGCGTTCTTTACGGATACTAAACGATGGACGCTCAGCTCTGTGAGAAGAAAAAAATCAGTCAGTGTAATGGAACACGCATTCTACCAGGGAAATGTCAGTCGACTGTTCGCGGTTTTTTGACAGTGCACAGCAACAATAATGATATAACTACTTGTATATAGATCTATATATGATTTTCTGTTTTTATTTTACCTGCATTAAAATTTCACCAAGACAGACTATCTCGTCACGTTCTCTAACGTCTACTTTGAATCTGACGTGCGCTTATGACGTCACTTGCTCTTATGACGTCATTATGCGTAAACGACAAGTATTGAACTTGACGTTGACCTTGAGAGTCCCTCGCTTTAGTTTGCGTCCTAAACAATTTGCCTTATGTCAAATGCGT
Organism: Loripinus fragilis; assembly: GCA_964019695.1. Taxonomy (NCBI): domain Eukaryota; kingdom Metazoa; phylum Mollusca; class Bivalvia; order Lucinida; family Lucinidae; genus Loripinus; species Loripinus fragilis. Next base: position 92,776,014 of record OZ026526.1, on the reverse strand, counting down.
TCCAATATTTAGCTACAAGGGCTATCTTGGACTAAAGTTGACCCAAGTCTAAATTATAGTAGGCCTACTCTAAATTTACTAAAGGTACGCGAGGAGTTCTGCCATCGGGGTCTGCAGACAACAAAGGCACAGACCAGCTTGCGCATCCACGCAGTCTGATCAGCGCCTTTGCTATTCACAAATTGAATAGTATCGTACCTGTATTCAAACTTGCTCCAAGCGAGACTTCAGTATTTCTATCTAGTCTCTGTGGCCGAGAAGGCTGGTTTTTTATATGATCTTATCGGAAACCCTGAAGACAGGTTTTGTCGCATCGATGCTCATATATGCATTTATATTCATGTAAATGCGGACCCAAGCCACAAGCCTGTTTCATGTGATATGCACATAGAAAATGTCCAGCCCCTCTAGACTACTCATGGCCAATTCCGCACATGACCAACGCCGACGGGATCCGTACCAAAGATAATACCCCCTCCCCCTCCGCGCCACTGATTACCCCCTTCAGTAGCGGGAAGGGTGTCGGCATAAAAAGACAACGCATAGGTAAGTAATAGGTACTCAGTGAGATGGTTCTTTTGAGCACCCGAAGCAAATATAAAAATAATGAGCAATAAAATATTTACAATTTTACGCTAAAATTTTTGCTAATCTCCAAGTTTACTCTACATTTGACATGTTTCAACCGAAAGATGTCCGTCAATAGATATATAGATCTAATAGAAATAAACCTCATCTGGTCAAGTGTTAAGGTCTGGCCTTGCTTCGCGATCGACATTAGTATGGCGCCCGAGGCCGCAACAAAGATTAAAAAAAACATTTCAAATTTTTGGATTAGTACATGTAGTATATGCATCGATCAATTGAAGCGATGCATATTAAAACAGCACATTTTTCACCTAAATTAGACATGCAGAGTTACCCCGTGACCTTGAAAAACGGTATATGTCCCCAAAACATTACATCTCTATCCTAATGATGTATCTATGCAAATTTGGTCAAAATATATCGACTAGGTGTTCAGACAAAACGCAGATAAGTTTCTTTTTACTGTGGGTGGGGTGTTTTGGTATCGTTTTTGATATTGAAAAGTCTTCTCATATACGCATATAAATGTTCCATGTTTTTGGAATACATATAGTTTTATTTGGCAGTTCACAGTGAGGTATTTCAATCAATAGTGTTTCGTTCGTAAGGTTTTAACATGCTTAGAAATAAAATAAGTCTGCTTAGTTCATTATTTTGCAGTTTAGGGGGTAGGGATAATTATTTGGTAATATCTAACTAATTAGACGGTGAATTTTTTTTAAATTCTGTCATAATGCATCTTATATAATGATCACTTTCCTAAAAAAAAAAACAGAAAAATTTATTTTTTTAAAGTATGTTTAAATATTGAATAATCAGTCAGTAATTGCTGAAAACGAACGCATAAATATCGGTGAATGCTGATTTGAAAGCGTGATATGAAGAAAAATACTTGTATAGCTGCAAAAGAATGGTTTGAGAAAAAGTTCTTAATTATTAATGACTTCACATGCTTGTTTGAAATAACGAATTTCAAATATAAAATTGAGTTACAGAATATTTTACTTGTCTTAATGAGTTTCCAAAAAGCTGCGTAAAAAAGCCAACATAGGCCATATAATGAAGAGCTGTAACTTTTGAACTGTACGGTAAATTTTCTTTAAAATGCGTCATTTTTCTTATAATATGATGTACTACAGAATATCAAAAAATGAAAAAATTCTATTTTTTGGAAAAAAAATCGCCCAGGTGTGGGCAGTGACCTTAAAGTCATATTTTAGCCATAAGACTGATGGATTTTTTCTATCACCAGGAGCTTGAACAGTAGTGATAGCTCTTTAAGGCAAGCGGCTGCGTGATCCCCATGACGTGACGTCACAATTCTTATAACGTTACGTCACGACGTGATAACGTCTTGAGCCAAACGCAAACTGCCACGTGCATCGTCGCGCCTTTGCAATGAGCCGCGACATGAGATTTCCAACAATGTGATATGTGCGACCAGCGAAGACTCAGATCAGCCTGCGCATACACGCAGTCTGATCAGAGCCTATGCTAGTATATGAGTGTTATGATACTGACTGAACATCATTTTGAGTTTCCAAGCTTAAAAGGAGACTGCACAGGCTCGTCTGAGTCTACACTTGTCAAAATGCCACATGCATTGTTTGGAAAGCACATGTCGCTGCTTAAATTACAAATCCTCATGGTATCCAATAGGAACTTCCGTTCAAGGGTCCCAGCGCCTTTAAAATAGCTTGCAGGATTATTTTATTTCCTTATACTCAAAGCTTTTAAACTTCTTACTGACTGTTCCAAGGCGGAACTTCTTTATTTGTGTTTGCCGTTGACATATTGCCTTGTTTGTGTTTGCAGCCTTGTATTCATCTGTTGGGAAAGGGGCTAAGGCCGGCGTTGCCGGTCTGGCAGGTGCAGCATTTGCTGGACCCATTTTTTTGGCCGAGTATGCTATCCACCGTGTTCCTTTATCTCGTTTCGTTTTTTTTTCTTTGAGCTTACCTCTGATTTTATTTAATCATGCGACAATTTACTGAAACACTCCGAACGTTGCGCATGTCATTAATAGACATTGCCAAGGTGTTAAAACAAGCAGTCACAGAGATATAGGTTATGGGTCGTGTCGCGGGAAAACCTAAGGTAGTTGCATTTCAACCAGAAAGGCGCAGACCAGCCTGCGCAGACGCGCAAACTGGTCAGCGACTTTGTTGTTCAATCTCTGGGAAGTATAGTTGATAAACTTGTTACAAGCAAAATTTCAGCATTCTAGCTAATCTCTGTAACTGAGCAGGTTGGTTTGAGTCTGGCATGGTCGAAAACCCCGAAGACGGGGTTTCTCATGTTGAGACTCATTTATCAAAGTCATGATAATTTCTGTGATCCAGTTTTGTTTCCCTCATATTGACAATTTGCTTTTTTTCTAATGATTCTAAATGAAACAACATATCGGGCGTAAAATTATGTTTAAAACGTTGTGAATTTATATATATGTGAGCATCGTGAGCCCATGTCTATTCTGTTACGGATATACACGTCCTGCCTGTTTCAATTTAGCACAAGTGTGTTCGGTTCCTTTAGCATTCATTTGCCTAAAAGAAGCCTGGACCATGTGGACCGTGAGAGAAGTGTTTAACCGTCGTGGCTCGTCATAAGGCCCCAGCTTCATTACGATGAAGGATTATGTCCAGGATCCAAAGCGACTGCAATCTAGGCACAAACATATTAAAACCAATTAAAAACGAACATAGAAGCGCTAAAAATTAAAACAAAATCTCGGGGGGGGGGGGGGGGGGGCGGAGAGGGGCCCTTACGATATGGTGGAATGATACCCCTGTAGTACTCTCCACCCTTTCGTGCCTTCGACACTCGATTGTTTCCTCCGTCGGACCATTTGGAATACACGGCGACGGCCCCGAGTCTGGGCTGACCCTCAAGGCGCTTCTGTATGTGACGTTTTCTTCTTTTGTCACTTTCCCATAAGGTGTTTTGGGTCAGGTGTGATACTAATTGTATCGATTCCTGACATTTGCGTTCTTCCTCACTTTTTATACTCTCACGAGTACCGACTCGCAAGAAATACCGTATACTGTGCTATCCTCTCAGATCAATTAGTGGTTGGTTGCCCATTAGGTGTGCCTATTTCATATTAATTCCCTGATAACTTTGTAAACAAAACTTGACGTCATGTCACTCTTGGCTGGCAGGACATTACGTATCATCAATTATTACAGGTATATTTGTTGCTGTGGGCTTCATATCTGGTATGATCTGTGTCCTGGTAGTCGGAGGATATGTTGTGTGTTGGATCAGGTATTGTAGAAACCTAAGAAAATTAAGAGACTGGTAACTTAAAGGTGTAGTACTACCGCATGAAATGTATAAGAAAAGAAACTTGTGTATTTTGCACAGGTTTCATTTGTTGTACATAACCTGTGATAATTTTAAGCATTTTATTATCTAACATGCTGTTAACTCATTCTTATACGTATTGGTACTGATTTTCACTGCTCAAGAACAGTAAAACCTGTGTAAAATGGCCACTTAAGATAGACAAATCAAAGATCTTATTAACAATTGGTAGTTGAATGAACGTCGAAAGTGTTGCGGAATGCCCCACCCCCTTGGAGCATTCTGCAATACTTTTGACGAGCATTAAGCGATAATTGGTCATGAGCTTTATTACTGACCATTTCAAGACGGTGCTTCTTCTGTGGATCGTTTTTGTTATTTATGTTTCGTGTTTCTCGTGTTTTCTTGTATGCTCGTTGCAGCCTTGAGGTCACCTGCTGGGAAAGGGCTAACCTCATTGCTCCCTTTGTTTGTGATGTTTTGTTGTGTTTTGTCTCTTTCTGAGTCAGGTACTTGGTTATATCGATTCCTGATCCCTGCAGTCCTATTTTACTTTGAAAACCAATTTTTGGTATTTTTTTAGAGTTTTACACAGATTTTCTGTATATTGAAATTTTAATTACACCTTACAATGGATACCAGCTATTAAGTATTTTATTTGTAGAAAATCGCCATTTTTGCGTGAAAAATCTATCCACGGATGAAACCTTTTTTTACATTACTTTTCAGCTTTACCTAGATATTGGTACTACAGTAAAACCTGGTTTAAGCGGCCATTCAAAAATAGACGATTCTAAGGCAAAACAAATGCCTTGAAGACAAATGCCTTGAAGACAAATGGTAGCTTAATGAAGGTCAAAAGTATTACAGAATGCTTTCTTTTGGCATTTTGCAATACTTTTGACCTGCACTTAGCAATAATTGGTCTTAAAAACCAATTTTTGAGAGGGACCATTTTACAAATAGAAATTGAATTTATCCCTTAAAACGGATACCTGCTACATGTATTGTGCATTCTATTTGTAGAAAAATCACCCTTTTTGCATGGAAACTCTATCCCCCGTTGGATTTCTTTTACATTATTATTCAGTTTTTCCCAGAAGGACTGGTCTTAATATGCGAACTACAGTAAACCCTGTCTTAAGCGGTCACTCAAAAATAGACAATTTTAAGGCAAAACAAATGTCTTAAAGACAAATGGTAGCTTAATGTAGGTCGAAAGTATTTCAGAAAGCTCTCTTGGATCTTGGAGCATTCTGCAATACGTTTGACCTGCATTAAGCAATAATCGGTCTTGAAAACCAAATTTTGGTCTTTGTTTCAGTGGCCACCCAAGACAGGTTTTACTGTAACTGTATATTTGTTAACCTTCTAAACATTAATAATTCGTTTGCTTATCTGTGTGAAGCGATATCTTTACAATGTAAATCTTAAAATCTAACGGATTTGAAAAACCTTTTTCTGTTTTTGCACATTGGACGTCAATAATAAGTGAACAGAACAGAAAACACATACGCATTGCATTACAGCTACAGAGAATAGTTAGACGATAGGAAATGTATGTGTGGCAAGCTTAGCTATCCTACTAAGCAATAACAAAGTTAGTATCGTATCATCAAAGTGTGCGTGCGTGTGTGTGTGTTTACTCTGTACACTTGTCAACAGCATACATCCCGTCAGATATTTAAGGATTATACGGTCATCAAGACCACTGTCTATTTAAAATGAGCCAATGCATTGGATTTCCAACAATGTGGTATGTGCGACCAGCAAAGCCTCAGATCAGCCTGCGCATACACGCAGTCTGGTCAGAGCCTTTGCTAGTCGCTTGAATATTCTTTGAGTGCTAAGCTACTGACTGAACATAATATGGAGTTTCTAAGCTTAAAAGGAGGCTGCACATGCTCGTCTGAGTCTACAATTGTCAAAATACCACATTGTTGGAAATCACATGTCACGGCTTAAATAATAATATTGTTTTATTTTATTACCTAAAAGGTTTCGGCGGAAACAACGAGCCAGGCCACGTGCGTCACGCCTTAGAGATAGAAACGGTGATACCAGCGTCAGTTACAGTTCTAAAGATACTGGCATTAACATAAGCTGCAGTGGACATGGTTCATCTAATGAAGCATATGAAACTGTCTATGACTTGGAAACCGAGTCTCCCTTTAGAAGAACTCAATGTCAACTTCGGGCTGGTGCAGATGCGGATACCAAGATGCGACACGCCCCTATAAGGCATCCACAGCCTGTAGAGACAGCTGGCGTTGACAGAAAGATGCCGAATTTTACTTGGAGAGGAATGATTAATGGGACAGAGGAGGTGATTGACACTAAGCTCCGAGGAACACCAACCAATGGGCATCATTATCAGGATAAAAAGTTCGAAACCCAAAGGCTCTCAAGTTCCAGTATATATGATCTTGTTTCAAACGACATGCTCAGTAATGTTACTGCTTGCAAGAGTGAGTCACCTAATAACCCAATTAATGTTCTAAGTCCTACCTTTAGAACACAAGAAGACTTTATGACAAACTTCGTTCAGAAGGCTCCAAACGTTCTCAATAATGAATCAGCGGTAAGAATTTGTCAGGATACTGCATCAGCTGAGTTTAACCACAGAGCCACACACCAAAGTAATCCACACTTTAACAGTCAGCAAAATGAGCGTGGAGGATTTGCCAATGATCAAGTGAGTGGAATACCAGTCCAAGCATCACCAAGCCTTCCAGATGATGAAAATGTGTATTCCACTGTACGAAAGTTATACCGTAGGAGTGGTGATGACCCTCTGAGGAAGACACAGTCTAGCGTGGCGGCTACTGAAGAGGATGATATGATGTATACAGTAGAAGTGCATCATGCCGAGAATGAATGATATTGAACCTTAAAATAGGACAATACAGTAAAACCTGTCTTAATCGGCCACTCAAAAATAGACAAAACAAAGGTCTTAAAGACAAATGGTAGCTTACTGAAGGTCTAAAGTATAGCAGAATTGGAGCATTCTGCAATACTTTTGACCTGCATTAAGCAATAATCGGTCTTGAAAACCAATTTTGGTCTTCTTTATAGTGGCCGCTTAAGACGGGTTTTACTGTAATCAGAAATTATCGAATATGCTTAATGTCTCTCCTCCTATCAAAGGTTTATCTCCCCTTTTATAATATATTAACATTTTTTTTTTATTTTGGAAACCAATTAACATGATAAACAAGTGCTTTGGCAAACAGTGAAAATCCAGATGAAATGCCAAATAAGCCACATTTTTCAGGGTCTGCACTGTTTGCTGTGATATAAAAAAGTCTTCTGAGCAAGAAATACATCATTTTTATTGTATCTTTTCAGGCAACCCCTTTAAAATACAAGACAGTCAATTCCATACTAATTGTACCGATATGTATGGGGTAATCCATCAAAATGAAACAAATTAAAAGCCAATTTTGATTCCATCCATCCAAAGTAAGAAAGAAGGCAAAGATCAGGAATCGATAAAAACAAGTACCATACCTGACCCTTAACATCACATGCGAAGGTGACAAAAACACAAGAAAACATCACATACAAGAGAGAGCCAAGAGTTTAGCCCTTTCCCAGTAAGTGACCACGAGACTGCAATGAACAGACAAGACAGCAATGTATATGTACTTTTTGGTATGCATTAACCTTTTTCATTCTGTGTGCCGTTGAACAGGAGTTTTTAAAATCCGTGAATATCCAGTAGAAATGTGGCATGAGGCATATTGGAGAGGAAGAAAGTATGTAACCTATAGAAGTACACAATGCAGAGAATGAATGATATTTATAATATAAAGTCGCGTCTGAGAGTGAAATAACACCATGCATTAAAATCGATAAACCACAATGGTTTACAGATAAACGGGAAACGTTATAGCAAACCCTTACGTTTTCACACCAAAAATATGATTTCAAAATAATGTTCATGTCATATGATAAATAAAAACTAACTTTCGTGCTACTGTTTTATTGAATTTATTAAACTCGTTGCGAAAAAGAGATAAAATGCTCGGCAAGCCTGGCATTTTATATCTTTTCCTCAACTCGTTAAATGAATTCAATAAAACATGCACACTCGTGTAAGATCCTCTATTTAACATTGGAATAGGACAGTAGTCAGTAATTACAAAATGACACGATAAATTAGGTTGCAAATAATTTTACACGGACAGCAAAATAGTTGTTGAATGTTTTGAAGTATCATGCAGTGTGTGCAAATATATATGTACACATGTTTGAAAACAAATATTACAGGACCATATTCTTCACCTCTTAAAGTAAAAGTATGAACAACATTGTGATGACGTGAATATATAATGAACTAGGAAAGAACAGAGCAAAATGTATTGACTGTTCAATTATCATTGACTTGATATTTTTTTTAATTCACCAAAGAATGTTATAACAAATAAATATTATATTAGTATTTGATAATAAAGACAACATCTGGCAATCCTCTAAACTGGATCAACTCGGTCTCAATACTATTTCAGAGATATAAAACTGCACTTCTTTGTTGTAGTCAGGTGATATCGATTATATGGATGTTAATTAATATTATATGCGCTTTTAAATATAAATGATCATGTACAGGAAATACCACAATATTAGGTTACACAACTGGAACGGAAGTAAATAACTCTATCACATACTAGACTTACACATACAATGAAAGCAACAACAAAGAACTAACATGTGCTGATTCAAAAGGGGGGAGGACTGGAGTCCGGACACTCCCCCTCCCCGGAAAATCACAAAGCTATAGGGTTTCGCGTCTGTTCATTGCTGCCTTGTAGTCACCTGCTGGAAAGGGCTGGCCTCTTGGCTCTTGTTTGTGATGTTAAATTGTGTTTTTGTCACTTACCCATGTGGTATCCTGGGTCAGGTGTCGAACTTGATTGTATCGATTCTTGGTCTTTGTGACCTGTCATACTTTCCTTAGCAATAGTGGTCCACCACAAAGCTACCAAGCCAGCATTCAATGTTTGGCCACCATCGGCCCACCAGCGAAACGCCATTTAAATTGCGAGCCGATGGTAACCACTTTTACCACTCGTATTTTACCACTGGTATTTGGATCCTCTCTCCCACCATCAACCAAAATACAAATAAAAATGTTGTCAGAGTTGGACCCCCTATGACAAAACTTTCTGGATCCGCGCATGACTAAGAAGATAATCACAACCGTTGCTGTAGCAACCAGATGTGGTAGTAGCTTCAAAACATTCCTCTGAACATTTCTTTATCTTAGATTCTTTAGACATGGTAGTTGTTAAAACAAATAAATTGTTCAGCTTGCAATTTGCTTTCTAAATTATGTCATATCGTATCAGAGTAACTGTGATGAATCAATTAAATGACTCATAACCCACGTGCAGACAAGGTTCAAGCAAACAAACTTTATTACTGAAAATACACTAGATCTATGTGCTATATTGTCTATTAAAAGAAAACTAAAACAGCGAAATATATTGCATACATCTTGTTTATAAAGCTAATACCTATTTTTTCTAAAAATATTAAGGCAAAAAATCGTTTATATTAAGAAAAAATATGTCACATAATGCACCTACAGTAACAAAAAAAACATAAGTTAGAAGCTATTTTTCCTATGGAAACTCATTTTATTTAAAAGAAAACAACAGAGCCGCGACTGAAGATTTCCAACAAAGAAGTATGTGCGACCAGCAAAGCCTCAGATCCGCCTGCGCATACGCGCAGTCTGATCAGAGCCTTTGCTTGTCGTTTGGATATTCTATGAGTGTTAAACTACTGACTGAACATCACTTGTAGTTTCTAAGCTTAACAGGATCGCTGCAAATGCCACATTGTTGGAAAACACACGTCGCGGCTCAAATTTGTTATTTTTAAAACAACTGAGTCAATTGGTAAAGCAGACATTGATACGTGGGCTTGGTTCTTATCATAAAGGCGATTGTAGCATGTCCCTGTCTTAACCGCTTTTGTTTCTATTTTATTGTAGAGCAATGCCTGAGGCCTCAGACTCAATAACGATACTGACCTAAATGTTTCATTGGTTGTTTGGTACTTGGCTCACCGTGTCTCAACAATTGGTTTTCTTTATATTAGCTCTGAATGTCTATCAGTTATGAACCGTTTTTCTTTATTTTTTCACAGTTAGTGAATTGTATTTGTATGTTTTCCTGTAATCGTACAATTATTAAGCTAGAATACTACCACGCGAGCTGAACCACAATGTTCGTGTTTTAACAACTGTTACAGCATAATCTAAACCCCTCCTCTGGCGGCTGCAGCTGCTATCTATTCTAAGGCGGTACTTTTGGCTGTTGGTTAGTCGTTTGTTTTGCTCCCATTACTTCTGCCAATACACTGCTGTTAATTAGCCTTAAAACAATTGAAAAAATAATCGAAATTAAATGGAATTTTAATCGCATTTGAATGAATTCATCCATTAAAAATGGCTATAAATGCAGTTGAAATTATCCTTAAACTTTAGTTATTTAAGGCCATTTAAATTAATGGTGTTTTGAGAGGACAGCAAGGTTAAGAACCATTAAATAAAGGGTAATTTAAGAACAATATTAATTTAATGGCAATTAAAATAGCTGCTTTATTTTTAAGGAGCACTGATAATTATATTTAAATGATGCTTAAAACACAGTTAAAGTAACTTACTATGAGTTAATAGTTATTAAATTAGATAATGAAAAAAAAACTGATGGTCCTCAAAAGTAATGGCCATTAAATATTTATTTAAACCACCTTTAAACTATAGCATGATTAAGAGGGTCTTTAAAATTAACAAAAGTTTCAATGACACTTAAAGCCCCGTGGTATTTATGTGTCTTTCTTTAAAACTAAATTAAGGGCATTTAAAATTGTAAAACTTAATGGCTTTTACAATAACTGAGTTTTGCAAAAAAACATTTAAGGGACTCATCTTTCAATATTAATGGCCATTAATTAGTATATGACTTAAAGTTTATAGCACTTAATTTGACTCAAGCCTTTCTAAAATGACCCATAAAGGACTTAACATTAATAGAAATGCATACATCAAAAAAGCAAACAGTGTGTTAAATTTCTTTACAGAGGGGGCATGTCCACTAGGGGGTGACGGGGTCCATACCAGTATTCCTTTGGAAACTGGAAACCTAGAGTACTCGTGATATTTTCCAGGTGGAGTCTGGACCAACCATTCCCTCTGGATCTTGGCATGGGCAGCTGGAGGGGTGTCTAACTGATCTAACTGACAAAAGCTCTGAGAATTTTATTTTAATATTTTACAGAGGAGATCCAATTTCTTCTATGGAGATGGTAGATAGGGATCCTTCCCGGTATTCCAATGGGGGCCTAGAGTACTTGTGATTTTCCAGGTGGGGTCTGGAAACACCATCCAACTGTAACTTATGTCAAAACGAATGTAAACTGTTCAGCATCTCTGTTTAAAACAATCCATGCCCATTTTCTCGTTGTTTAGTTGTTACCCCACCAGTTCGAAACATTGTCTTACATTTCCTTTACAAAAATACAGAAGCCCCAATAACATAGACTGCGAAAACCTTAGAAACTTGTCTCAGGTCTATGATCACTTACTATTGTGTTTGCCATCAAGAAATTGCCTCACGTCTTATATTAACATAACATTCAAAAACCCTCCTTTTCTGGCAGCCATGTTTTCCCATCGTCCATCTGCACATGTCACTCTTAAAAGCTGATCCTTCTTATTTGATTGCCTCAAACCTAATTTCTATGCCCTTAAAATCAACTAAATTATTTGATGCATATTTTAAAGGGGTTGTGGGGGCCCTTTATTTTCTATAAGCAATATTAATGAAACGCTTTATGGCATCTAAAAATAAACAGTTCGACGATAACTAGCTTCTGTTCAAGTTAAGCACAATTAAAACAACCATAAAAATATTAATACAAGAATTCGTGGGAGTGTCAAGGTCAACAATATTTAAATGTATAAATTAACAGGTGTTAAGTATTTCATGACATTCTAGAGGCTAGTTAACAGCGTTTTAACATATCTTGCGTGCAGTAGTGCATTATGTATGGGGCATAAGTATTTGATCATCACCTTTCTTGCAATCGTCACCAAGGGGTTGCTTAAAAAGTGATCTTGCTCCGTTGTGTTTGCTTGTTTATGTTTTGTTTAAGCTCCCAGTGGCCTTGTGTGCGATTCTCTATGGTGTTGTTCATACCTAATTATTGAGCCGTGACATGAGATTTCCAACAATAATGCGGAATGTGCGCTAGCAAAGACTAAGACCAGACTGCGCGTATGCAGAGCCTTTGCTTGTCGCTTGAATATTCTGTGACTATTACGCTACTGACTGACATGCATTTGGAGTTTCTAAACTTAAAAAGGACTGCATGGGCTCGTCTGAGTCTACACTCGTCAAAATGCCGCATTATTCGAAATCACATGTCGCGGCTCAATTCTGTTGTTTCTATCATTATGTATGGAAGTGTTTGCTTGATCCCGACTTTGTGGTATAGTGTTTGTGTTTCTTCTTGTTTTCCAATCATCTAGTTGGTTGCTATGCCTGAATTGTATTTTTCCTTTTGTGCGCGTGTTTTTGTCTGTGTTCTTTTCTCGTCCTCATGGTGCCATGGCTTAGTCTGTGACCTCTGATTGAGGCATTTACTGGCCATTCTTACAAGACTGAAAGAAATATCAAATGTTTTAGCATATCACATATCATAAACTAACCACTTGCATAAAGAGGCAGGGACATTAGAACACAGACAACTAAAGACGCTCGTTTCAAGACAAAAAATGATGAGCTAAGCTCTTCCTAGTGGAGCGTATTGTCATACTTGAAAGGACTCATCGAACCCCACCAGGACCGAGCACGAAATCTAAAACCACAGCGGGAGCAAAAGAAACTAAGAACTAACCACATAATCTGTGTTGTAGATCATGCGGCAGCAGCCACGGCGTTTAAATGTTGCTTGATATTGCTTCTTGCCCCGAACTATTTTGTTGTTCAAAACGTTTCATTAATGTATGCATTTCTTCTTCACGGTGCCTTGAATGGTCTGCGGTCTGTTATTGTGGCGTTTCATTGCCATTGCATAGTCTCTTAAATAGGAAAAATGCGCCTCGTCGAGATAAATCTAATTGTTATTGTGCCTTTGTTTTTCACTCTCTGGAAAGGATAGTGATTACTGTAGATACTTGATACGTACATTCTAACATGTTCAGCATCAGATTCTTGCTATGATTTTTGTTATTTATGGGCAAGTTTATGAGAATTAGCTACATATCGCATATGCACAGTTTATGCGGCTATGCTGACATACATGTATCAAGCAGGGCTAGACGTCTAACTGTTGGTCTGACTCTTCATCTACCTCCATACTTTGTGTATCTGAGCAGCAAATGGTATGGCGAGACTGTGCGGATGTGCAGGCTCCTCTGAGCACTGGTAGCTCCCCGATGCGGTAAGTACCAAAACATTGTGTGCTTGCCTAACTGTAATCCCTCAACTTTTATGCCTGGCATACATCAAATACTAGGTAGCAAATGCGTTCAAAAGCATGGGCTGATTCACAGGATGGTGTGCTCATCTGTAACATTTGAAAACGAAAAATCATAATATAAATGATGTATATATTTCTGGCTTAGAAGATTATTTTTATATTAGCAAACAGAGCAGACGCTGCTGAAATGCTTTCTGTGAAAAAAACAACGCCATTTAAAACTCTTATTTTTCTTTATTTCGCCTAGCGTTATTGTTATTTCGTCTTTTCGCCTGGCATTATTTCGTTTTTCCGTGTAGCGGTTTTTGATATTCCGTTTATTTACCGCGCCATAACACCAGGCGAAAAGGCCAAAAGACATAAAACGCCATGCAAAGAGACGTAATGACCAGAAAAGAAGCCGGCGAAAAGACGAAATAATACCAGGCGGAAACAAGAAAAGACAAAATAACATCAGGCAAAAAGACGAAACAAAAAAGACGCTACGAGAATAGACGAAAAAACAATAGGCGAAAAGAAAAAATAATGAAAGAAAGCCACACGAAAAAACGAATAGACGAAATAACGCTAGGCGAAATGACGAAATAACGCAGTCAGCAACGCAAAACAAAGAACGAGCGCAAACAGACGAAATATCAACCTGTGAAATAACGCCTTTTGAAGACGTATTCTTTTTCTGTTCGCGTAGTGTTTAATCGTTAGTTCGTCTTTGGTGTGTGGTGTGATTTTTTTCGTATTTTCACCGCGCCATAACGCCAGGGGAAACTGAGACGAAAAAACGCCACGCAAAAGGACGAAATAACGAAAAGAAGAAAGGCAAAAAACGAAAATACGATAAAGCGGCATGCAAAAAGACGAAATAACGAAAAGACGCTATGAGAAAAGACAGAAAAAAACGCCAGCCAAAAAGGCGATAAAACGCCAGGCGAATCATGGGACGAAAAAAGCGCCAGGCGAAAAGACGAATTAACGAAAAGACGCCAAGCCTTCGGCTCAGGTGAGCTAAAAAAAACAATGCCAGGCAAAAAGACGAAATAACTTTAGGTCACCAAGGGAAATAAAGAAATAACGAAAAATCGCCATAAGATATGAAAATGGCGTTACGTTGCATGGTGTTTATTATCTTTTCGCGCTATTTCGCCTGGTGCTATTTCGTCTTTTCGTTGTTTTATTGCCTGGCGTCTTTTTGTTGTTAGACGAAATAACGAAAAGAGAATCCGAGAAAAGACGAAAACACGCCAGACGAAAAACCGAGATAACGAAAAGAGAACACGAGAGAGACGAAAAACGCCAGGCGAAAAGACGAAATAACGAAGAGAAAACGAGAGGAGAACAAAAAAAAAACAGGCGAAAAGACGAAATAACGAAAAGAGAACACGAGAGACGACGAAAATATGCCAGGCGAAGAGAAGAAATAACGAAAAGAGAACACGAGAGAAGACGAAAAAAACGCCAGGCGAAAAGACGAAAAAACTCCAAGCAAAAAGACGAAAAGCGTCAGGCGAAAAGACGAAATAACGAAAAGACGACAAGGGAAATAAAGTAAAAACAACAAAAATGTGCCATAAGCTATAAAAATGGCGTTATTTTGCATGGTGTTTTTTTTAACTTTTCGCGCTTATTTTTCGTCTTTTCGCGTGGCGGAATTCGATATTTGGTCTTTTCGCCCGGCGTTATTTTTGTCTTTTAGGCTTGGCGTCTTTTTGTTATCTTGTCTATTCGTGTGGCGTTTTTTCTGTCTTACCCAGGCATAACTCCAGGCTAAGGGTCCAAAAAAATAAAATAACGAATTGGCATAAACCAGCCACCATAATCAATTCTCTCAGGACACTTTATCTTTAAGGTTCATAAACGTGCTCTCAATATATAGTTGGCAATATGGTATTTGGATCAAATAACGATATGATTTTTTGCTGCTGCTGTTGTTGTTTTTTTGTTTGTTTTTTTGCATATGCTAATTATTACTCTGAAAGCATTTTGCACGGCTGTTTAGTGGGTCTAGAGCCCTGCAATTAGGCCAGAGCCTTCATCTGCATCCCTTCTTTATGTGAATGAGCATTGTAGTTGTTTCTTGACATATAAAAGTCGTTCTTTTGACCCAAATAACTGGGTTAGAAGTGTCAAAAACCGTAATGTTCTGATAAGAGACCGACTTCATGTATCAGGTATGAAAACTGTGACATGTCAAGGATTAAAGTAAGAAAGAGGGCAAAGATCAGGTATCGATATAATCAAGCACCACACCTGACCCTGGATACCAATTGGAAAGTGACAACTTCACAAAAAAACACATCACAAACGAGAGCCAAGAGGTCAGCCCTGTCCCAGCAGGTGACCACAAGGCATCAATAAACAGACACGCACGAAAGCGTAACAAAAACAAGACAGAAATAACATAAATGATCCACAAAAGAAGCACCGCCTTAAGCCCTATTATGCTTCACTTTTGCCCACTCGCATCGTCTGCTGATAACCTTTGCAAACCAGGTGGATCCAGGCCAGGCCCAACAAAATGCTGGGACTGATCTGGACCCAACTATTTGACACTCTGAATTACAAACAAACAACAATAGACGGCAAAATGCATTAAAACTTACCCAGTAGGCAAATTGTTAAAGGTATCGCAATGTGCTTACCAATTTCCCTGTCATGCATCTACAACAATTGTCCTATTATGCTCTCTTGTCTGCTTTGCTACTTTGGTAGCTTATTTCGCCAATACTATTGACACAGATCAGATTGCTCCCTTATGACCAGTCTGATCAGGGTTTACAGATTAGCAATATTGGGAATATACATTTGTACTTATTACATGCTACAAGTAACCATGCAATTCAAACACAGGTTTCCTCATCAGATTATCTAATAGCAACATGCTAAATCACTCTATCAGACATATAAAAAAAGCTAACTCATATTATAAACAGAAACATGTGTGAGCCCATATTTCGGTCCACTGTTCGTGGTCAGTAAGTGAAACGCTCATAACTCTTGAACAACATGGTGTATGCATTATTCTGCAGGAAATGACAAAGCTTTCCACCTGTTCTTTCTTGCACCGGGTCGTACATATTACGGTTAGTTTGCGTCTTATAGTTGAAATATCATACCCAACAAAAAAGAATTGCTTACAGTACAGGTGGTAAAATTCTAGCCAATTATGTATTGCCAATAAAATGTCCATTACTCAAAAAATCGAGTATAATGCTTGCTAGTTGTAGACGAATATTTGAGCTTGCATAATGTATAAACATTTGATCTTTTCAACTTATATTCGGCTTTTTAGAGCTCTATCCTAAATGTCATATTTGCTGGAGGAATGTGTGACACACATGTATCAGCATATGATATTTTATATTCTGTGCCCTTTCTTGTTTTACACGTGAAATGTAAAGACGGAAAGCACATGTCGCGGCTCATATGTAACAACAGAATATTGTCCACCATGATTATAAATCCTCCCCATCCTGATGGATTATTCCGTAATCCTGATACAATAAGTTGGAATTGTCTATTTTGTATTTTAAAGGGATGCCATACAACATTAATGAGCCACGACATGTGATACCCAACAATGTGGCATTTTGACAAGTGTAGTCTCGGACGAGCCTGTGCAGCCTCCTTTTAAGCTTAGAAACTCCAAATGATGTTCAGTCAGTTGCTTAACACTCATAAAGTATTTAAGTGACTAGCCAAGGCTGATCTGAGGCTTAGCTGGTCGCACATACCACATTGTTGGAAATCTCATGCCACTGCTCAGTGCTAAAAAATGTGTATTTCCGTCCCTGACTATTCTTGATATGGCAGACACTGATGGCAAACACTGATGAAATGACGCATTATGCGGCATTTCATCTTGGTCTTCACTTATTGCAAAAGTACCTGTTTAGAGCTATCCAGAATGAGATAGGAATACCATATATGACCGGGAACACCATATGGAAAAGTGACAAAAACACAAAAAAACACATCACGCAAGAGAGCCAAGAGGTCAAACCTTTCCCAGCAGGTGATCAAAAGGCTACAAGGAACAGACCAGACCGCACAACAAAGATAAACATGAATAACAAAAAAGACCCACAAAAGAAGCAGCGCCTTGGGTAGGCCAGCGAAAAAATCATTGCAGGGCTAAGAGCTGACATTTAGGTACTTTCTGTAAATTTGGAAATTTTCGCGAGGGTTTTGTTTTCGCGAAACTTCGCGGATGCAGAGTTTCGCGAAAATAAAACCCCGCGAAATGACACAATCACTCTGTCGTTCACTGATGTATGTAAATCAAGCCCAAGTCGCGAATTTTAAACGTGGCCATGTCTTTTTTACGCTAATCGTGAAAATAAAATCTTCGCGAAAATTTCCTAATTTACAGTATTATTCTTGCCTTTAGATTTTTAATTTGGTGCAACTGTATCAGACCACATCAGAATAGAAGCCATCAAAAATCACAGCTTGTTATTACGTATCTCCTCTGATTGGCTGAAACTAGCTTTCACAGGTTGCGACAGATATTGATGTCTACCAAGGATGAGCTTTTATCTCAGGACAGGTAGACATCAGGATTTGTCAGTGCTGCAAGACAGCTAAAATAGATTGAACTAAATTTAGCCCAGGTCAGGTATACATCACATTTTTCACAGCTGCCGGACAGCTAAAATTAGATTTTGGAAAACTGACTCGAGGAATAGCATGATTTCTTTTATATACTATGCACAATAAATTTAGCAATTGTTTTGTATGGGTGAGCCCATCCACATCAGATCTCGAGTTTCATTTGCTGTCATGAAGATACAAGCGCCGATCATCTGACAAGAATTTCCATTTAAAAAAATACAGAATTACCAATCGCAGCGGCCGTGCTAAAGTGACGTTTAATTTTAAGACTAGTGGGTAACGTGGGTAGTTCCGATCATTGGGGGAAGTCAATACCATTTCCAAACGATTGTTGGGTCACTGAAAACCAAAAAAGCATAGCAAATGCTGCAATTTTCTGATTTTTCTCAGAGAAATAAAGGACCAAGTTTTCACAATTTGACGTTTTTACTAATGCTTTTACCTTATCGCATTTAAACGGTGTTTCTAGTCGAGTTTTCTTGAACCACATTAACAAGCAAAACTGTTTGATGCCTTCCAACACATTCAGACAAATACTGTTGGATGAAACATCTTCACTGCTACAGTACACAAGCCGAACGTCACCGGTATCTCGAAAATGCGTCGCACTATTTTTCGGTAACTTAAGGTTTTAATCAACCATAAGATGAGTTACATTGTAAGCCTATGCCATCTTTGTAAACTGGGTCTCTGTTGAATTTAAACGCCAATAAACATTAGAAGTTAAATCAAATGATGGGTACGTTTTGACGTCATTGATGGCAGCTGGTTTTGTCAGCATGAAAACTCTATCACATCTGTCAAATAACCAATAGTTTTTATAGGCGTAGGATGCATGAGAAAGATGAAAGACCACCAAACGAAAAATCACATGCTTATCATTTCAGCATTACTTACAACGGGTGTGATTTTTTGCTTACTGACCCCTTCTGCAATTCTTGCTATCCCCAAATGCCTATTGAAAGGATGGCGTCTGAAATTTCGTGGTTTCATTTGCCTAAGATCCTTTTCTCGTCATTCCAATTGAAATTGATCGGCACTGCACGAAGATGGACACAAAAAAGATGTGAAACATAAGAAATTGCTAAACTTATTGTGCATAGTATATATATATTTCACAGGTCAAATGATTTTATTTAAGAATTTGTTCATTTTCTGAGAACTGTAGTTTAAAAATGTAATTTTTTCGCACATCTCATAGATTTTCAGAAACTCGAAAAGCAAATGTTAAAGTAATCTTGTTTTCAGCACACTAGGAACACCTGATTTGAGTGGTGTAGGGGATAAACCTATGTCTTGTAAACCAGGGGTCGCAGGTTCGATTCCCGCCTTCTCCCAGTCTGTCAGATGAGACTTTAAGCTGTGGCCCCGTATTCTGAGACGATTTCAAATCAGAGCCACTGTCGGTTGAGCCTTCGGGTGCTCTTGGATTTAAAAAAAAACCACAAAAAAATAAACCCATCCGGTCAGTACTGGTTATAACCCAGGGAACACGTCCACGGCCACAAACAATAAAACTAGGGAAAGAGAGACAGTGACATATAACAAAACAGTTGGTGCATTCCTTTTTCGGTTAACATCAGGATTAGTCAACCCTCGAAAGTGATGTTCACCTCGGCTTCGCCTTGGTGAACATCATTATTCTCGGGTTGACAAATCCTAATATTAACCTCAAAAGAATGCATCAATTGTATAATGACACCTTTGGTCTCGCTTCTCATTGAGCCGGTCATTTTATGAAAAATACTTATCGCAAATACAAATGTTATTGTTTAACCCTTTGTATATTGATAGATTCTTCATTCTGGTTTGATACAATAAACTTGGGAAAGTCCATTTACATAACTAGGGGTGTCAGGGTATAATTTAAAAAAAATATTGTATTCTTTAGCTGGAGATCTTTATACCCTTAAGAAACAGTTTGTCTTCAAGTACCCGTTTTGGGGTGTCCATATTAGTTGCGAAGCTTTTCAAATGGTCTAATCGACGTTGTACCGTTAGGAACCGTTACGTCTACGGTCATGTAGGGTAAAATCAGGTAATTTCGGACAGCGGTTAAATTCGGACATATATTTGCAAACAGTGAAAATCCAGATGAGATGGCTCTTAATGAGCCGTCTCAATAGGATTTTCACTGTTTGCTTAGTTAATTTAATTTTTATTCAAATAATTCAAAAATGAATGAAACAAGGTCGGTGTCCGAATTTAGACGACTGTCCGAATTTACCCAAATTTACCCGACTTTACCCTATAATATGTCGGGTCATATTGGGGTACTGGCGAGGCTGTGATTGACAAAATAGTGTTCTTCTTTAGGATAAGTACCAGCTTCTCGTGAACTGGCTTATGTTGGTTTTCGAAACCATTCCTTATCTATTAACGCGGCTTTGTCCTTAAACGACATTTGAGAGAAGGACCTCGACAGAGAGTGGTGTAAGTGTAAAGCCAGGGTCTAATATAATGTTGTATTTTTTCTCTTGGAAATGATAATTATCAATTATTAACATATCCATTTTAGATTAATGTTATATAACGTCGCATCCGCCATTATTTAAAATTGGTTAACCACTAAAACAAAACATTTTTACTGGTTATTTAGTAACGTTATGTAGTGACGTTTTTAACACCGGTGCGACCAAAATGAGATGAATTTTACTCCGTAAGGAAGTGTGCCGAGACTGGCAGAATCTATGAACAACAAACAGACAAACAAACGACACGCCAAATTTCGATCCCAGTCTTTTTATGCCATAGAATTAATTTAATCTAACAGTCGTGCTCCAGTAATATAAAGTTAAATTTAATTCATTGGAAGCAATAAAATCTTCGGTAAGCCTCGTATTTTATCTATTTTTTCTGAATCTTTTAATAAATTCAATAATTCATGAGTAATCATGATCATGTTAGTTTCTCTATCAAGTTATGTAAGAAAGCTATTTCGTTCCTTATAGCTCCTGACAAGCTCTTCATATCATTTTAGTTTTACACTGGCCCATTTACGAAACTTAATAATGTTGTGACGGACTGCACAATTCTAACCAAACAGGTCAATGCAGGAGTCAGAAATGATAAAATACCTTACTTAATTTGTTTGAATGAGTATCCAAATCTCTCTCTCTCTCTCTCTCTCTCTCTCTCTCTCTCTCTCTCTCTCTCTCTCTCTCTCTCTCTCTCTCTTTAGATATTTTAAGATAAAAGGCTTCACCTGAGAATATTCAGTGTTTTGGGGGATTTACAATACTTTCGAATGCTTGGTTTACTTTAGATAAGGCCCCGATCAGTGACCTATAAATAATATAGGTCACTGCCCCGAGGTTATAAAACTTGAGTTCATTCTCAAACTCAAAATAAAGCGCAATGATTGGCTGCTTGTGGACAGGTGTCCGCAAGCAACCAATCATTGCGCTTTATTTTGAGTTGGAGACTGTACTCAGGTTTTATAACCTCGAGGACTGTCAGGTGTTCACTGTTGATGTACTTTTGACACTTGTGATTGACACGGGGAATTCTGACACCAGTTTATTAGTATTTCTTAAAGGTCATGTTGATAGGTCTGTCATTTCTAACTTGAAGGTTTAACACCTTGGAAAAGTCGCGCTTATACATGTTACTTTATTAGTAATATCGATTTAACCAAATAAATAGATCATGTCAAAGTAAGTAAGGTTGCAAAGATCAGGAATCGATACAATCAAGTACCACACCTGACCCAAATTTGGCATAGACTGGCAGGATTTCGCAATACATCCAGTTATATGACATTGTGAAATTGCGCAGTTGTTATGACTAGGAGTCATTTTTGTACCTTCCTATTGGTTGATATAAATGGAAGCTTACATATGTGGATAACTTGAAATATGATTGATTAATGATGTGGTCATTGGGTGGCGCTGTTATCAGCTTCAATCACGTTACTGTATAGTATATCTTCTACTAACAGCTGCAGATTAACTTTTCAAACGAATTTACGAAAAAGTTAATTTAGACAAAAAACAGCAAGCCACAAAAATCAAAACTATTAGACGTATGGCTGAGAATGGGTTTGCTCCCCCCCCCCCCCCTAGGGAATTTTGCAGACATATCTTATCTTGTAGAGAATTGAAAGCCGAGTCTTTTAAGAGATGTTTGCACTCTGTGCTCCGGGGCGTTAGTCTGTAAGAGCCTGTAACATACGTTACTTAATCAAACTAAGAAAAAGTAAATTGAAAGTTTGGGCTACAAATTAAAGACATTAAAATATTTATTTTTAAAAATCATTCATATAGTCTGCATACTGGATATCTTATCTACATATGACAGCCTTTTGAACAAAATTGCCGCTTCCTAAGGTGTCATATGCGTTACATAAATCAGATAACCCATTAAAATTTGCAAGTGTGGCTAACATCATTTACATTAACAATCTCTCTGTGTGTTTTGCAAAATGTTTTTAACCATGTCTGACTAGCTTATGCAATTGGCTAACAGAAAAATTAAAGTTTGTTTCCCTAGCTTGAATATTTTTTCTGGAATAAGCAATTAAACAATCCTACCCCTACCCAGTTTTAAGGTGAAATGTTTGGTATTAAAACTAAAGTAAAAATAGTTAGAAAATATTTGCAGTTGATGAATGTGTTTCATTGTTTGGGATTTATTTGCTTATATGAAAAGACTCAAAAATCTGCAAGTTTGTTGCAAAATTTTTAATATCAGAGGCTGTAACATATGTTACCTGATGTAATAAATGGGCAAGCCAATTGTCTTTACGTAAGATATGCCTAAAAATGCTTTAATCTCCTTGAGGGAATTTTGCAGACATATTCCTTCTTATAGTACAACTCAAGCTGCATCGAATAAGGGATGTTTGCACTCTCTATGTTGGGGCGTTAGTCTGAAACAGCGTGTTACATGCGTTACTATATCGAATAAAGGAAATGTATTTTGAAAGTTTGAGCTAAAATTGTGAAAAAACTTGCAGCTGTTGGATATCTTATATTGTTTAGGGATTTTAAACTGGCTCCTATGATAAAGACTTATATATCTGCTAGTTGTCATCAAGTTTTAAAGATCAGAGAGCGTTACATATGTTAGCGTGATAAGTAAAATCATCAAACAGTATTTTGACATGAAGCTGAGTATGGGCCTGCTCCATCCTAATCCCCTTTGGAATTCTGCAGACAAGTTACATCTTATGTAACCATTCAAGGTGCATTTAATAAGAAATGTTTGCACTCTGTAAGTCGGGGCGTTAGCCTGTAACAGCTTGTTACATATGTTACTATATCAATTTGAGAACAAGAAATTTAAATGTTTTAGCTACTATTAGAAGACATTAAAATGATCTAATAAATTGACATTCTTATAGTCTTTATACTGGATGTCTTTACTACATATATGGAAGCTGTTTAACATTAATACGGCTAACTGTGGTGTTATGTGCGTTACATGAACCTAATTATAATTTAAAAGCTATAATTGTGGCTATCGTCATTTAGTTAAACAACTTCTATGACTTGGTTTCAAATTGTTTTATTAGATTTTACAAACATATACTCAATTGATGAATAGGAAAAACCAAGTTTGCTTTTCTATCTTAAATATTGTCTTATAGGAGCTAATACACAGCCCTACTCCCAGTTTTACAGAGAAGCGAATTTTGTTATTACCGATTAAGTAAAACACATGAAAGTGATTACAGCATGTGGATATTTTTCATTTTCTTAGTCTGTCTTGCTCATATATCTGCAAGATGTCATTAAGTTTAAGATCAGGACACTTAATGTGTACTTATAAGTCTTTGGTGCCAAAACACTAGAAATTATATTCATTTCTGATTATCAAGCCCATGGACTGTTTTTACAGACGTTATCAATGACCTTTTGGACACATTTCCTAATACGGTGCATATAATGCTAAATATAGAGCCACAAATAGAAAAGATAGTTTTTCATTTTTACAAGAAAATACAATAAATGAAATGGTCCAAACTATTTCTCATCGATTTAACACTCATGTAAAACGTTTGTCGTTGTCTGCTTCTGTGGTAATCGTTATTATCACACGCCTCCTTGCAACTAGTAAAATCATCACACAATATTTCAATCATTTACTGTTATTCAATTTTACCACCAGTCGACTCAAAATTGATGAGCCATTATCAACTTTCCAATTTGCCATTTATGGCTTGGAACATTCAGAAACCGATATGAATTCCTAATAGTTGGCTCTTTGAGTATGTGTTTCAAGTGATACTCTGCAAGTAGGAGAAAAACTAAAGCTTTACAAGGAGGAAAACTATGCCATTAAGAGCAATGAGTACCTGGACTGATGTACCTTGATATTTCTGTGATAAAGAATCATTACATATCTTAGCTGGTTAACTTTTATAAATGTAGCCTTTCCATACATGCAACCCACATATTTTCATCTAATAATGTCTCTGCACTTATTATCTTTCCCCAAGCATTCAAAAACTTATTTGAAGTCTTAGTACTTCTGAAGTGCTGAAACCGAGGTAACTCTTTCCCTTCAGATAAACGAACTAGATGTATCACAGCAGGTAAAGCAATGAAATGCAGGATGAACAGAGCACAAATAGACCCTCTCAATTCAATGATTCACTAAGTTTCTAAGATTATTAAAGGATGTAACATATATAGCTCGTCATAATAAATGAGCAAAGGCATTGTCGTGACATCCTTTTTGATTAAACAGTCAGAGGCAAGTGTTTTCAATTTCAGTGTTTTCAATGGATCATGAAATGAGGCACCTTATCAACTTGTTTACTCTGTATAAATATTCCATTGAGCATAATATAGAACTACTGGTAATCCCATTCTACCTATAGTCCACTTTCCTTCTTTTGAATGCAACAGCTAATGATATGGCTGTAAAAACTGAGAAATGATAGGTTTTACATTATTTTAAGACATGCTTCAATGTACTGACATCAAAAAACAACCTACTGCAAACATGATTGATGGCAATGTCCAACTTCATATTCTTTCTCTTATACCATATAACTTTCAGGGTGTAACAGAAATTGTTTCAGACGGTCTGCCAAAACCATTAAGAGTCAACATTGTAACTCAAGAAAACTTATAGAGTTCTTTGGGCGCAGCAAAATACAATTGATCTAAGACCTGAGGACTTAAGCACCAAAAGACTGGATAGGTTCCATTGCAAATGATGCAAAAAAGCAGCCTATCAAATTTCTGTTCGACCAATGTCAGAAATCTTAAAGTATTCTTAGAGGTACACATAGACATAGATTTTGCAAAATCAGAGCAAAGTTATCTTTTGACTAGCATGGATGCAGATGCAGCTGCAGTTAGATTGCTCTTGCCACTTCACAGGAAGAGACATATACAAGAGTCATACTCCATTGTATGCGTATATGTGAAATGGCATAAAACCCATATTCAATCAGGTGTTTGATCCCATGACACTGACATGCTGTTTCTGCTTTTGAAGAATGCTAAGGATTCAAGTTTGGCTGAGTCAAGTTGTTTGACGCTGGCACTGGCCACACATACAAAGAAAATTAAGACTTTTGATGGCAAAAGAGGAGGATCACACGAAATGCTTATAAGTGATGTTTGTCACAATTACCAATTCTAAAAAGCATTCTTAATTAATGTAACACATATAACACCATAGGAAGCTGTATATTTGTTAAAAAATCAATCTTTTCTTATGTATCAAAGGTATTCAGCATGCAAACTACATGAATAATTCAAATTAATAGATAGTTTTATGTCTTCTTTCTGTTTCTCAGACTTTCAATTCATTTATTCTTAAATTAATATGGTAACATACGTATCATACCATTACAGGCTGAACCCCTAGTTAATGGAGTGCAAACATCTCTTATTTGATGCAGCTTGAATTGTTCTTTAAGGTAGGATATGTCTGCACACTTCCCAAAGGGGTGGAGAGGAACAGGATTGTACTCAGTTTGCAGTCCTAATACAATGCCATGATTCTACTGGTTGTGATGAAATGGGTGATTATTTTGCCATAGAAGCAGACACAGTGATAGACATTGTGAGGGTGACTTGAATAAAGATTGTTTTTGAATAATTTTATTTAATAGGAATATTTATTAAATTGTGTCATTTAAATGAGAACTATTATTTTCTATCTATACATTTTAATATTATAGGCATAAGGAAATGTGTGATTAAAAAGGTTATATATAACATAGGTAACACAATTCCATAGGCTTGTTATCAGCAATGACTGTAATTACTAAGACTAAGGCACCAGAGGCTAGAGATTAATAGGAAAACATGTGAAAAACGGTATTTTTCTGAAATATCATCTCTTACTTCCAAGAAAATTTCCTAGCTCATTCATTATGCCATGTAACATACATTACATACTTTAATAAGTGCTCTGATCCTGATGTCAAACTTGCAAATGTATGATTCTTTATTGCATTAGCAAGAAAGTGCCAAAAATGTAAGATATCTACGAGCGTCAAATATTTTCATATATTTTTCTTCAATAATAGACACCAAAATTGGATACTTAAAATTGGGGGTAGGGTTGTTAAATAGCTCATATAAAACAATGTATTTGAGATAGAAAAGCAAACTTTGTTTTTTCTTTTAGTCAAATGAGTATTTTAGTAAACTAAGATTAAAAACACTTGTAAAAATGCACAAATTGTCTGTAAAATGAATGATGTTAGTCACGATTTCAACTTTCAAAGGGAAATTTAATCTATGTAACGCATATGACACCATTGAAGGCTGAAATTTTGTTTAAAATGCTGCTTTTATGTAGCTTAGGCATCCAGCTTGCAAACTACATAAGAAATTTGAATAATTAGATGGTTCAATGTCTTCTATCTGTAGCTCAAACTTTCATTTTGATTTTTTCCTTAGTTTGTTACAGTAACATATGTAACAGGCTGTCAGAGACTAACGCCCCGGAGCACAGAGTGCAAACATCTCTTAAAAGATGCGGCTTGAAATTTTCTTCAAGATAGGATATGTCTGCGAAATTCCCTAGGGGGGGGGGAGCAGGACCTTTTTTAGCTCAAAGTCTATATACTAGCATGTGAAAAGTTAGACAATTTGATTTGTCATGATATCATGAACGGTGAAAACATTGTGTCAAAACAAGCAGTATACTACTCATTTATGACATATAACGTTCCATCCGTATCCATCATTGTGTGATCTGTGAATCGTCTATTGAGGAGCGCAGTGGCTCAGTTGTACATTGCGTAACTCAGTATCGAGGGGTTGCGTGTTCGAGCCTCACCGGGGACACTGCGTTGTGCCTTTTGACAAGACACTTTATCCTCTGCTTTGTACTGGTTCAACCCAGGGAGACTCGCCCTGATATTACTCTATAATGTTGACTGGATTGTAAAGAATAAAAACAAACAAATTATATCTCATATTTTGTGATTATATATCTAAATGGTCATAGTAATTGAGATTGTCATAAGTTAAATTGACATTACATTTGCTTAATGTAACAGAAAAAACAATGCCAACTTAAATATTGGACTGGTAGCTTAAACCCTAATGACAGCTTAACTTTAATGACGGTTTAAACACCAGGCCTCGAGGTTATAAAGCTTGAGTACATTCTCAGACTCAAAATAAAGCATAATGATTGGCTGCTTGCGGACACGTGTCCGCAATCAGCCAATCATTGTGCTTTATATATGAGTCTGAGAATGTACTCAAGCTTTATAACCTTGAGGCCAGGCCCCAGAGAAAGATTAAAAAATAAACGTTTTGCTTTTTTGTAGAATCAGCTTCAAAATGGTTGTTGCAGCAAGTATCTTACTTTTCCTAGCGGTAGGTGGAGTGCCTTGTCTGGCTAACCATCAGATGACAATGATTAACCGGTGTGGAAGCGAAATATGGGTCGGTATCCTTGGAAACTCCAACCCAGAATCAGGCAAGTTTATAAGATGCATACTATGTAGGTTGCTAATACACATTGTCGATACAACGTATGTAATTCGTATATATACATGTGCCGACACACATTGGTACAATACAAATCAGTTCGAATTCTAACAGTTTCAGGCATCATCGCGCCTCAATACAAAATTCAAAAAGTAAGTGAGTATGATCAGGAAAAAACATAATCACACACTGCAGACCAACCCATGGCACCGTGAGGAAGAGCCACACAACATTTATTGTAACAATACATATGTAAGACAATAATAGTAAAGCAACCAGCTTTTTCTTCCTCTTCAAGATGATTGCAAAACTAGAATGGACATGAAGTAATGCATAACAAAACAAACACAAACACAAAACTCCCACAAACAATGGGAAGTACATTAAACAATAGATCAACAACAGCAGAACCACCGCCTCAGAACGGACAGCAGCCTAAGCCACCATGCTAGAAGGACGACTTTTCACGGTATATGTACAGTAAAACTTTTGTAAAACAGCCACTCTCTAAACGACCGAAAATTATTTTTCGATAACAACTAGGCTATCGCTTAATGCAGGTCAAAAGTATTGCAGACTGGTCCAAGGGGAGCATTCTGCAATGCTTAAATATTGTGCTGAGCTTCCACCCACCTTTTGAGTCAATCAGTGCCCTTTTTACACTTACAGGTCTGTGACCAAAAATAGTAAGTGAGTATGATCAGGAAATACCACAATCACAAACTGCAGACAACCTCGTGGCACCGCGAGGAAGAGCCGCTCAACCATCACGAGACACCAGGAAGACAAATTAAGCAAAGCAATCAGCTCTCTCTTCCCCATCAAGATGATTGCAATACTAGAATGGACATAAAGTAACGTACAACAAAACATAAAACAATTACAGACTCCCACAATGGGAGTAACAATAAACAAAAAGTCAACAACAACAGAACCACCGCCTTAGAACGGACAGCAGCCCAAGCCACCGGGGGGCTTAAATGCATTTTACTGGTACCAAATCTTCGCCCTAGATTCTGTTGTTGTTGAAGTACAAGAAATGTTCAGCTCGCATGGAGGCCATCTAACTAATGCAATGTATCATCATGGAAAACACTCTAATCAAATTTACACTCCATGATGAAACAAAGAAAAGGGCTCATGACTCACAGATAGTCATAGCTAAAGAAAAACCTCAAGTTGAGCCACGGTGGGTCCAGCTATAGATAAGCATCAGGCACCAACCCACCGATCAAAACTGAAGTACATTATTGTGTAATATTTTCATGATTGAACCAAAGGAATTGAAACCTCCGCTAACAAGGTGTGTGTGGAATATTTGTCATCCGACTTGGGAAGGCTTAAGAAATTACCTTTACCCGTGCGTGCGCCACTGCGTAGCCTGGGTTCCAGTCTAATCATTTTTTTTATTTTTTTATTTTTCCGTTTTCTTGGTCAAAAAATGACATCTACCGAAATTAATAACGGACTACCGATACCTTTGGTGTGTTATTATATTAGCATAAGAAAATATTGGCAAAAAAATACGACTGGACCCAGGCCAGCCATTGCGCCGTGTGTCTGAGAGTTTGCGTATCTGTGTGCATCCTTTGTAGTTTTCTTACTACATGTAGCATATAAAGCTACTGTCATTCCAGCCAAGAGTGACAGTGACGTTATATTTTGGTAAACCATAGGCTTGTGCACTCCACTTGAGCTGACGGAATCGATAGATCACTTGTGTATTAGGATTAATACACGTGTGATCTATCAATTCTATGTCCTGATAACAATGTAAACAAAATATGACGCCAATGTCACTCTTGGCTGGCAGGACAGTATGCACGGCAGTTTAGCTTCATTAAATTTGATAAATTGAATGTTTATTATAGGAGGTGTAAGACTATATAGCGGACAGTCCCATACAGTTTCATTCCCAGATCATTGGTCCGGTCGAGTGTGGGGGCGAACAGGTTGCCATGGAAACAAGTGCGTAACAGGGGATTGTGCCCGTGGATTGCACTGTAATGGTGCCGGAGGAATACCGCCAGTCACGTTGGCAGAAATTACATTTGACGGTGCTGGAGGCTTGGATTTTTATGACGTCAGTCTTGTGGATGGTTACAATATCAAAATGGGAATGACACCTAAAGCGGGAACATATGCATCTGGCAACGGAGATCACTACTACTGTTCAAGGGCGGGCTGCAATACAGATCTCAACACTATGTGTCCCGATGAGCGGATGAAAGTTTATAGTGGCGGTCGAGTTGTCGCTTGCAAGAGCGCTTGTCTTGCATTCAATACTGACCGGTACTGTTGCCGTGGGGCTCATAACCGTCCAGAGACCTGCGGATACTTCAGCTATGCCGAAACCTTCAAAAGGGCATGTCCAGAGGCTTACAGCTACGCTTACGATGATCGAAAAAGCACATTTACCTGTCGCAGTAGATCGGGGTCCAGAACAGGCTATGATATTACATTTTGCTAATGTACATGTGTATGATTAGATATGTATTAAATAGATTCATGAATGTGAGAAAAGGACATTTCTAAGAAAAGGACGCCCGGCCAACACTGACGCTCTTTTTTCTTAATTTGTTCTCAATGACAGTGTAGTCTCGCTATATATATTTAGAATCTGCGACCTTTAACCTTAAATCGCCACAAAGTATTTTTGAAAGCGTTTAATGGTATTGCTTTGCAACGAAATCAAGCTCTGAAATGTACCACCATCTAGCTCTTAAAACAGAAATGAAATATATGTGGCATTTAATGGAACGTTTTTTGTCTCCAGAACCGATTTTCATGAAATTCATCTTTACCCCCACCCCGCTTTGAGCTGATTATAAACGCGGGACAAAGCTCAAAAATGACGTAGTCACTCGTCAAAGTTGTCCAAAATTACGTCACAATATTACGAGTAAACGTGTTGTAATCGAAATGCTTATAGTAGAGGAGCCAGGGTTCAAAAATGTCTTCCCACCGAAAGTGTAACATTATACAATTATTGACTTATGTTGAGGTAGACATGGAGTGTTATTGAACAATAAACGTCATATTGACCGACGCGAAGCGGAGGTCAGTATGATTAAGTTTACTGTTCAATAACACTCCATGTCTACCGAAACATAAGTCAACAATTGTTTTATTATATTATAAATGTATGTTATGCATTTCCTGCCATTTCAGACCATTAAAACGTTGACGTTACGGATGGATCATGCGAAATTACTTGACGTTCTGACGTCACTTCCCGTAAGCCGGTCAATATTACCTCGTGCCGTATGCTTTGCAACGTCACGTCCGGCAAACCATGCAATATGAAGTTTTATTGACTCGAGTGGATGTGCATCTGGGCCAATCAGAATATGTTTATTTATAGATTATATAATAAATGGTCATAACATTATTTATGCCATGACGTTATCGACTGAATAAAAGTAACGTCATAATATTATGAAATAATATTGATTTAAAAGTTAACGAACCGCGTCAAAATTAAGTCAGCATGGGTGAGGGAGAAAAGTACAACTTTTATGTCCACCCATTGGAAATAACTACAACTTTGTTAAACAACCATACACTGAGAAAATAGTGAGTATGATCAGAAAATACCACAATCACAAACCGCAGACAAACCCATGGCGCGTGAGGAAGAGCCACATAACAACAACGAGACACCAAGAAGACAAACCAAGCAAAGCAACCAGCCCACGCCTTCCCCACCAAGACGACTGCAAAACCAGAACGGACACAAAGTAACGCACAACAAAACATACAACAACAGAACCCCCGCCTTAGAACGGACAGCAGCCCAAGCCACAGGGGGCCCGAATGCACCCTACAGGTACCAAATTTTCGCCCTAGATTCCGCCGCTTTTAAAGTAAAACCAAACAAAAAGGGAGGAAGTAATGGGTGGGTAAATCTAAAATAAACGACGAAATGTTTTAAAAAATATCAGTGTATGCGCATTGCTTGCGAGAGACAGAGAGTGTAAGCTAAATTTAGAGCATAGGATATGTATCATAATAGCCGGCCCCCGACATAAATGCACTTAAAGTAAGAAAGACGGCAAATATCAGGAAATGATACAATCAAGAACCACACCTGACCCATTATATCACATGGGAAAGTAACAAAAATACAATAAACATCACCAACAAGAGCCAAGAGGTCAGCTCTTTCCCAGCAGATGACCACAAGGCAGCAATGAAAAGACGCGCAAGCATGAGAAACACAAGACACAAAAAACACAAATGATCCACAAAAAGAGTATCGCCTTGGAACTGTCTGTAATAATGTTTCACTGGGGGGCTTAAATCGGTTTCACGGCGCGCCAACCTCACTTTTAGTTCAGATGTGGATCAAGACAAATAGATGTTTAGCTTGCATATAAGACCCCTAACTTATCCAAATCTACTTTAAGTACGAAAATTGAAACCCTTTGTCAGATGTACAATCTAATACATTTTCTGAACCTACACATTTCACAGAATCGTCATCTTCTCTAATTGATCTCTTTTTGGTAACAGGTAACAAATAACAACAACATACTTCTCAGTGATGTTGGCGAACCATTCCTTGACATATTAGGTTCCACTGTACAATATTCTGTGTGCTTAACCTCGACAACACAATTACTCACGAATATGAAAGAGAAATTTGGCTATAGAGTAATTACAATTATCATATGACGTCGCGTCTGGGAGTGAAATAACACCATGCAATAAAATCGATAAACCACTAGTGGTTTACAGATTTTCGGGAAACGTTATGACGTCCATAACAACGTTGCATACATCATGCCAAAATTATAACGTTCTAACGGCATAAATGAGATGTCAAAATTAATCTTTATGTCATATGATAAAAAGAATCTAACATTCGTGCTCTTGTCTTATTGAATTTATTAAACTCGTTGCGAAAAAGAGATAAAATGCTCGGCAAGCCTCGCATTTTATCTCTTTTCCTCAACTCGTTCAATAAATTCAATAAAACATGAACACTCATGTAAGATCCTCTATTTCACTGACAGACGAGCTTTATAACACTAACTGGGATACACTTAAGAGCAATGATAACGACATCAAATATCATAAAGCATTATCATTAATACATCAAAACAGCACATTCCAAATAAAACAATTAAGATTAGACAATCCGGTCCAGAATGGCTAAATACGAATATAAAAAGAGCACTTAGAATGAAAAAAAAAACACGATTGTATGATGAATTTAAAGGGAAAGTTATTACAGATCACGTAAACTATAAAAAAACTACAGAAACTTTGTTACAAATGAAATCAGGAATTCCAAAAAAACAGAACGCGACAAAATAGTTGAAAAACTTATTCAAATAATAACTCTCCCAAACAATGGTGGAAAGCATTAAAATATTTTGTCTGTTTATATGTGCCTTGTGGTCAACTGTTGGGAAAGGGCTGACCTCTTGGCATTCGTTTGTGGTGTCTGACCGTGAGTTTGTCACTTTTCTACTGGTACCCTGGGTCAGGTCTGGGTCAGGTGTGGTACTTGATTGTATCGATTCCTGATCTTTGCACCCTTACTTACTTTTATTAAACCAGAAAGATTAGATTACGGCCCACTGTGCTCTAGCCCCCCCCCCCCCGTGGGATTTTATGACACCTATATCACTGTCAAGCTTACTATCTCCCGCATCGAATGCCACATGGATGCTGGATAGGCCTACTGTATGCATTTGATTATCTGCCCCTGATTTCCAATTTTTTCATGTTTTGTGAATTTATGTATATGAGAATTTGGAGTCCAAATTTACACATTCTCAAACCCCATACCTTAAAAGTAATATGTAGCGTTGTAATTCATATGTTCAAATAAAAAAAGATAACTCTTATTTGAAAACTATAAGGGTTATGCCCCTTGAAAATGAACAAAATAGCCAATTAAGCCAAAATATACATTCAACAAACTAATTATTCTAATATACATGACGACACAGTTTGCAAAAAGCACTGAATATAGTTATTTAGACATTTTTACAAAGGATAAAAATTTCTGATCATATCTATGATTTCTGCTTTCCCTTGATGGGAAACCATATATCACACTAGTCGTGGTACTCCATCCAGTTTCCGAGCTGGCTGTAAATATATGAGTCATTTGAGGAAGACAGGCATAGTGTTTCCCTGGAATTGATATAACTATGGAACATTCTATTGTAGTTTACTGTTAATGATATAAATAATACATTTAAATTCCAAGCTTAAACGCACTTGAAGGAGAAAGAAATTGTCCCGTAAGATTTTGTAGCAACAGCGTCCTCAAGGTATTGCAGAGATTTTGCATTTATCAATATTTCATAATATGAACGTACATGTATGAGATTGTGATATTTATTCTGTTACATGTACAATGTTTCTTATTATGTCGATCATAAACATTAAAGCGAGCTGCTAATATAATATTAATGGTAAAAAAAATACGAAAGCGCATTTGTATGGGTCACATTTGCCTGCAGGTAACTGGCTAGCTGCATGAATAGAAGATCTCAACCTGATCGCTTGTTGTTCCTTTTGATGGGATCGACTGTTGCACATTGAGCTTCCTCTCATGAAGTCGTTCTCTGTCATTTGTCTCCATGTCATCTCCCCCCCTCTTGCCTGCGCCTTCCATCAATGTGTATATCACATGCTGACTGAATGCACCACTAAAAAGTTGCACATGTCCAAAATATTTGAGCCATATCTCTCTCAAAATGAGGTCAAATTCTTCGAGCTCGAGCTCTACCAGTAATTCTCTTGGCCTAACTGTGGTCGCATCCTTTGGCATGATATTGAAGATCTGTCTGATCATGGCCCAGCCATGTGCTGCAAGTGCTGAAGGTTCGGCTTGGTCAACAGCCAAGTTTCACTGGCATGGTGGATGGTGCTCCACGCGCAAGAGCTGTACACATGACCACATGACTTGCAAGAGGAGTGGCGGGATATTAGAACTGGCATTAGTTACCTGAACGTCTTCCTGGCCGCTTTAACATCAGTACTGACTGCCAGCTCACAGCCGCTGCCAATGGAAAGCATGTCACCCAGGTAGCTGATGGAAGCTACCATTTCAAGCTTATAAGGCCCGACCTTAATCAAGCCTGCTCCAGTCTGCCGTCAATAATTTCTATGCACCATGCACATCTTTTATCAAAGTTATGTGCAGTAGATGCTGTTGTTGTCCACTCCTGTATGGCAAACCTCACATGGGAACCTTCCTGAACTCTGCAGGAGTTCCAGGTCTGTACTGCACATCATGTGCATTAACCCTCAACCACGTCTCCTCCATGGCTTTTTCTATATCAAGAGCCCCCTGGTATGTTCCTCCAGCGTTTCAGTAATAATGACAAGATGATCTGCATAGATATCCTCCCAGGGAGCTCCAGAGCGTAACACATGTGACAATGTCTCCAGTACAATGATGAAGAGCAGATGACTATATAAGCACAGAGTAATGGTGGACACCAACATTCACCGTAAACTCTTGGCTGTAACCACAAACAAAACAGACATGGCTTCCAGCATTGGTGTTCATTCCTTTCTCAGCTCCCAACAGATAAATATTCAAAGGACACAGTAAAATGTCTTCTCTAGGGCCAGGAAGGCCATATAAGTATATTTTTTCACTGCTATGCATTTTGCCTGCAATTGCCAAACCACACAGATTGCATCTGTAATGCCTCTTTCTGGGACAAAGCGCGACTGGGAATCAACAAAAGACTCCAGGCCATCGACAATTCTCTGTAGGATCTTCATGGTTGTTCATCCCTGCTTTACGCTCGATAGTTGTCTCTGTCCAGAGCATCACACTTGAGGCCTTGATAATTGTCTCTGTCTTGAGCATCAACCTTCTCCTTGTAATTCCAGACAATGAAGCATTACTCAAAGTAAGTTGGGCCCCTTGCCATCTCTACACTTTTGGACAGGTCGGGGAAGTGAATTGTGGCTTGATTTGGGGCAACATATCAATCAACATGTCGCTTACCAGCTGATGCTGCGAGCAACTACTTATCCAGCGATAACTATCACATCAGTAACAAGCTTGCACAGGCTGTTATGAAATGATACAGTCTATATTACCTGACCTGTATGTAATGAGGTGACTGTTATGTTTCTTGGGGTACATGTTACAGAGGAGCAGGTCATAAGCCAATGCATATTCCAGGATCCTCTCATACTCTCAGCCACCATGTACCTCTTTGTATCCTGAGCCTGTACTGCCTCCGCGGTCATTACAATCATCATATGGGATGAAGGATGCTGATGCTGGGATTGCACGTAGTTGGTCATCGAATAGACCCATTACAGCATCCTTGAGACAATATTGTGGGGCATAGACAGACAGGAAGCCAAACACTTACTGACCGACTAGGATCTTCACCAAGTGTTGGAGCACTGTTTTACCTCAAATAACTACAACATAAAGTAACTATTCTGTAAAGCTCCTTGACTTCTTTTGAAACATGTCGAACTGGCAGGACGGTTAATCATGAAAAAGCGACAAAATGCAAAATTGTGGCTTCATACACTGACCCAAATTGAAAACTTTTACTTTATTTCTTTGAATAACTGTTTTGTTAGTATACATGTCGTTGTAAGAATTACGCATGCTTATCGAGACATCATCGCAGATAACGATTATGCATTTTTTTTTTCAAATCCCAGGTCTATTCAAGTGTCAACGCCTGAAAAGCGTGTTCCTTACGTTGCACGTCTGGAGGAACAGGTGGTTCATTAACGGCTTTAAAACGGACAAGAAAATATTTGCAGCTGAGTCCTGGTAATAAAACATAATTTATTGTTACAAAACGCTTCCATTTAGTGACGGCACGTCTTTCAAAAGATCAAAGAAACAACGTTATTGGTGTGATCAAGGCGGGGTCTACGATAAATGATATCGCGCAACAATTTGGGTGCTCTAGACAGACTATTTATTATCTGATGCCCCGGTACAACAGGACTGAGTATGTCAGAGTTCGTGCAAGTCCTGATCGCGCAAGTGTAACGACGTTACGTCCTTATCGTGTTAGCACGTAATCGTTTTAAACGGCAACCATTATTGCTAGTCTTTACAGGGTTCATGCACGATGATAGTTAGTCATTTCGTGCCAAATAACGGACCTGGTATTTTCCAGCATAACAATGCAAGGCCTCACACATCACGTAAATAGAGTCCGTGCTCGATAAGAGTAGAGTTACGTAGTTGGTCACGTTATGGTACTGTATTCACATGATTGGACAAATATAGGGTTTCCATTCATACTTCTAACTGTAAATCTGTTTCGTTACCCTACTCTAATCGAGCACGGACTATAACCACTCAATTCCATGCTAGAAATAACGTCAACTTCTTGCCTTGGCCTGCTTCATCCCTGGTCATGAACCCCGTAGAACACGTATAGGATTAATTGGGTCGGAGGGTCAGGTCCAATCATCAAATGGATGCGTTAAATGACTCCAATATGCATCTCTGTTAGCATTACTACGTAACCTTAACGTGTTTGTACAACGTAACGTAAATTCAATGAGGCGACGTATTCTGCTAAGCATTCGTAAAAAATAAAGTCACACTGGTTACTGATGATCTTTTTTACATCACTTAAAGTACGCAGTCTGTAATTGCTTGTTTCCAAAATCTTTGTCACTGGTTTAATTGTTTTTAGAAATTTTCAGTTTGACCCCTCTAACCTGAATTATTCATAAAAATTATCCAATTTATGATTTTCATCAAATATTCGATAAGGCATTGAATATTCGAGGACCGAAAAAAATAACCCCGAAACTAAATTTATCATCAAAATATATATACTGAGCGAAACTTCTAAACCGCCACTCGATATTTTCTCATATATCTCAACATATATAAAACACACATGGCTACAATTTACACTCAACATGGAAAAATCAAATAAACAGAACCTGTCGAAATCTCATTTTCATAAATTGAAATTAACATGCTCATTTGATAGACTGTATAAAGGCACCATCGCATTTCATTTTCACACAAACGCTAAAATTTGAACTCATCGCTGAAAACCGAGTATTCCATGGACCTAAAGTGAAAAACACCAACTTTATGGTGTTATAAATGGACATTATTGAACATTTTTGGGTTTCGCTTTTATTAAGTAGGAATTTTCAGGTAATCCAGAATGTTCCTATGGAAGCCCATATGACATAAAACAACACAAGAATGCTTTATGGAGATGACATGTTTTTGTCCACAATATTATTGAAATTTTCTGATGCTGTAAATGGACATTATTGAATACTATCGTGTTTATTTTGTAACAAAGTAGCAATTTTCATGCAATTTAGTTCTCCTATGGAGGCCCATATGGCCTTAAAGAACAAAGAAATCTGTTTATGGTGATGGAAAGTTTTTGTCTACAATATTATTGAAGCACCCGTCACCCATCAACTGTGTACTGCACATCGACTTCGACACTTCCGACGTTCCAATGCAGCATTTGTACATCACCGAAAAAAGGTATGGTGGACTATACAGGACATTTTATGGCGTAAGTAATACTCAGTTTTTGTCGATTTTTCTCGTCATGCGAGTGCAAAAATGAAAAATGACCGACAGGTTGTGGTGTAAACTTGCGGCTCTATTAAAACATGTCAACTTTTTTGATAAATTATGAATCAGTCTCAGCGAGGCCCCGTTTTCGATTTAACCCACAGCCCGACCCCTCTACTTTATACTCATACAACCCAAACGTTGGGATTTTTGTGATAAAATAAAGTTGTCGGATAGTTGTCGATGAAAATACCGAGTATACACAAGGTAAAAAACATTTAGTATCGTGCGTCACGTGCACAACCGGTATAAGTACTCTATCGTTACGCATAAATGAACATCCTTATTTAATCAAACTTTGTTATGTTCTATCAACGGATACATGTGCCCAAATATACTGTGCCAATTATCATTTCAAAAAGTTTAATAATAAATGAGCTATATTTAAAAAATGTGGTTTGTTAACTGGCGGTTTAGAAGTTTCGTTCAGTATACCTTTGAATACTATGTAAAGTTTTCATTTTGGGTCAGTGTAGATTGGGTAGGGGTCATGAATTGATCCTAAAATTATCGTTGGTTGGTATAAGAGTTTTGAATCACGCTTAAATCATTAAATATATTCTATATTTTATAACAGTATTTTTAAAATAAGGAAGAATGTAAAGATCAGGAATCGTATCATTCAAGTACCACACCTGACCTAGGACACCATATGGGAAAACACGAATCAAAATTTGTCCCTTGCTGCCTAGCAACAGAAGAATATCAACCATAAAAAAGTCCAATTTTCCACAATTGTCCGTGGCTAACTTGGACATGTTTCTGACCAAATTTTATATGTAGCATGAGAATAATTAAACTAGAACAAAGTAAATGACAAACTATGTTCAGATGCATGATAATAGTTAAATGTCAGATTACGTTTATTTAGCATGAGGCTTTTACACGAGGAAAATCCTATCTGGTTAGCTTCAATATTATTTTTTGTTGCTAACCAGCAATCAATCTATCTTTCCAACAAATATTTTGATATGTTGTTGCATGCTCAACAAATTATGCCACATAATGGTTACATTCGTGACGTTTATATGATACGGAGTCTTAATTATAGGGAAAAGCCCGCTTTTATTGGACGACCCTCATATATTGACTTTTAAAGCAGTATATTTTGAAAGCTGTATTATATTTTAAAGCGGTATATTTTACTAAAACTGGGAGACTTGTGTGCATAGAATATGTAGTTTTAATATGGTTGCAAAAATTTACCGCATAATTCATCTAGAAACCTTTTACAGACAAAGTTCCAGTTTTTCTTATTTTGGGGGTCATTTACCCCCCCCCCCCCCCCCACACACACACATACACACACACACATACACTTTTTTGTTATACTTTAGCAATATTGTGTATCTATTAAACTGTAAATAAAATAATAAATGACCTGGTTACTTTCTGTGTCATTTCCAACATCAGAAATACCAAAAATGAAAACGATATCATGTTTCTGTGTTAAGAAATTCATTATATACAAATTCAGCATGCTTCTTTTAGATTCTAATTTATATTCATGAGTATGCATACATGCAAATCATACACGTAAGATGCAGGCCATGTGATAAATATTTCGAGAAAAATTTAGCACTTCTTAGACTAATTAATAAACATTATAAACGAGGTTCATCTTCAGAATAATGGGATTCATACTAAAAAAATCAAAATTGTGGTGATTGCCATGGAAACATGCCAATACAGTTTGCTTATCCAGCATCCAATTTTTGTCCAACGACCAGTATTTGTTAACGTATACCCTAAGCTTCAAGAAAAAATAGGTGTTACACAATCTCGTTAGGGGGGAGGGTCTCCGTTATTGGCCCTTGGACCAAGACTTGTCAGGCACATTACCACCATTTTGTAAAGATGGAACAGCATATAAGGAAAATATTGACAAAGCTTATTTTCTAGCCAGACAGTTTTTCATGAAAGCCAATCTACTCTCCCCCATTCACCTCTAGAAATAAACACTCACTCGAATCAATACACACAAATCCACACGAAGTAGAAGAAACTCTAAATTCATTTTCAGTAGGGAAAGCTGCAGGCCCTGATGGTATCAATAATAAACTTCTGAAGCAACTTTCAAAGCCCTTGTCAAACCCCTTAAGTGATCTTTTCATTTTTTTTCTTTTGTGCATGGTAAAGGTTCAACAACTTGGAAAGCATATTTTTAAAAAATGACCCTTCAGGCATATCCAACAATCGACGAATTTCACTTCGTATTACGAAAAGCAAAGCAATGAAAAAATATTCATAACCTTTTTTTATTTTTTTTCAAAGACAACGGTGTAATGACAACTTTACAAACAGGTTTTATGCGGGTCATTCAATTTCCAATCAACTTGTGGACATATTTAATACGCTCTGCAGAGCACTTGATGGGGATCTGTTGTTTGGTGTGCTTCCCACTGGTTGAATAAAAAGGAGTAGGTCTGTAAGTAAGATTAAGTGTGATCAATAAGAATGATCAGTAAGACAAGTAATGTCAGCATTACCAATTCTATCAAATAGGATATAAAACTCAACAGCAACTATCAAATCTCGCTGTTACTTTCCACTGGACCAGATTCAGAATTTTCATTTCCAGCGATCAGGGTTTGTTTATTTCTAATTGAAAGGAATAAATCTGTAAGTAAGATCAGTAAGATAAGTACGATCAGCATTAACAAATAAACCATATATGATATAAAAGTCAAGATAAGAAAGATCAGCATTTACAAATTCTACAAAATAGAATATAAAAATTA
This sequence comes from Loripinus fragilis, assembly GCA_964019695.1. Classification (NCBI taxonomy): domain Eukaryota; kingdom Metazoa; phylum Mollusca; class Bivalvia; order Lucinida; family Lucinidae; genus Loripinus; species Loripinus fragilis. The sequence goes on along the minus strand of OZ026526.1, from coordinate 92,734,774 downwards.
GCATCAACTGTCATCACTCGCTTATTTGACCTTCATGGAACCAGACTAGTTAAGGCAAGCAATCAGTAGGTTGAATTTAAAGGAGTAAGTCTGTAAGTAGGATAACTATAATGAGTAAGATAATAAGTAAGATCAGCACCACCAATTCTTCCATATACGAGGGTTGTTCTTTAATACTTGTCATTGGCCTCTTTTCTAGTGCTCTGCAATAGTTATCGAAACAATTTATGCATAGTATTTTATATCGGTTCAATAAATACACGCTGATACCAATTAAGTACATGTACGTCCACGTTTATATTGGTAAATTTCGGTTTGAACGCATGTACTCGTTGGACACTGTGTTAAAATATGTATAAGAAATATGATGGAAATCCTGCCAAAATTCGGCCATACATCAAGAATCGGTGTAACCTCGGAATCAGTGCAAAGCTCATTTTCAACAAGATTCAGGCTTTGAATGGAGGCTATGCTATATCATATAGAACTGTTGCCAAATGGACAAAGAAATTCTGGGAGGGTGTGGAGAGTCTCGAAGATAACCCTAGAACTGGTAGAAAAGTGAGCAAAACCATCAAGACTGTGGAAGCGACAATTCACAAATTGATAAGCTCTGACGAACGCTACGCCATTCGTGAGTTAGCTAAAGCAACTGGCATTTCGATATCCAAAGTTCATTTTATTCTGAAAAAAAATGTTTTCACGCTAGAAAGATTTCTGCAAGGTGGATACGACATTTGTTGTCAGACGACCAAAAGAGGGCACGTGTAACATATGCTAAGAAAATGCTGAACTGTATCCAAATTTTGACAAAAAAAGTTTGCTAATGTTGTAACAGGCGATGAAACTTGGGTTCATTTTTATGAACCACAGCGAAAAGATAGCAATAAAATTTGGGCATTGAAAAATACCAAGAGACCGTGTATTTCCAAGAGGACAATGACTGCTCAGAAGGTTATGTATGCCATTTTCTTCTCAACGAAAGGGCCAGCAATACAGATTGCTGTGTCAAAGAGTAGAGGTGTCACAGGTAAATTCTACCGTGACAAGGTACTGAAAAAGCTTAAAACGACGGCCAAAGAGTGGAATTAAGAATATAAGGCTCCTCAACGACAACGCTCCTTCACACAAAGCAGATATTGTGACAGAATTTCTGCAGCAGGAAAAGGTGACGGTTCTGCCCCACCCCCACCCCCCCCAACCCCCCCCCCCCTTTTCACCAGACCTAGCCCCATGTGACTATTTTCTGTTTCCTCGGTTGAAGACACTGCTTGCTGGTAGTATATTTTCGCGTCGTAGCTTTGTGGGATCTGCAGTGTTCCAGTGTCTGAAGGGTATACCTACAAAGGACTACGAAAATGCCTTTAGAATGTGGATAAAAAGACTACAACTTTGCATAAGATATCAAGGGGAATACTTTGAAGGAATGATATAAAATATTTTTGTTTTCCAATTTCAGTTTCTGATTTCAGACCCAAATGACACGTATTAAAGAACAGCCCTCGTAGAATATAAAATTTAAGAGCAACTACCTATCTCTGATACAGTCCACTTGGCCAGAGTTTTCAATTCGAGTGATAAGTATGTTGAATTAAAAGAAGTCTGTAAGTAACATAATAAAGATCAGTAGGATCAGCTTAGCCAATTCTACCAAATAGGGTATAGTTTTCACTTCCAGCAATGAGAAGATTAAATTAAAAGGATTAAGCCTGCAAGTAAAGTAAGTAAGGGTGCAAAGATCAGGAATCGATGCAATCAAGTACCATACCTGACCCAGGATACCAATGGGAAAGTGACAAACTAACAGTAAGACACCACAAACGAAAGCCAAGAGGTCAGCCCTTTCCCAGCAGGTGATCACAAGGCACATATAAACAGACGCGCACAAAGGCATAACAAACGCAAGACAGAAAAAAACATGAAAGATCCACAAAAGAGGTACTTGGACGGTCAGTGAAATATTTTACTGGGGGCTTAAACCGGTTTTACGACACGCCAACCTCATCCTTAATTCAGATGTGGATCAAGACACATAGATATTTGGTTTGCATGAAAGACCCCTAACTTATCAATGCATCATCTCCTAGAACATATAAATCAAGATATAACAAGGAGATAACGCAAAGATAAGGACTCAACAGTAAATAAAACTGAATACAGGAGCAAAAGAAATCCAACAGGTAAATCCCGGTGGGCCCGACAAACAGCCAAAGCATCAGGCCCCTACCATCTCATCAATAGAAAGTCTTTAAGTCAGAACCGTCATAGAGTCTGAAGTCCGACCCACCGGTGTGCAATTAAAGAGGACAGCAAAGTTGCCAACCGTGATTGGGTTGACCACCAAGCATGCAGTCTGTCGCAATACATTAATGCTATATCCAATCTTTTTATAATGGGAAATTATTTTAATGAACTGCGCTGAAAAATGATCAGAACCAACAATCTTCTTCAATTTATACACCAAGTCACCATAGAATTTAGGTTCAGAAAGTCCTTGGCGCAATAGAGATTTAAGTCCAACTTGGAGTTTAGATATCAAATAGTATCCTCTATAAATTTTGAAAATATTACAAATCAAAGAAAGAACATACCACCTGAAATGACAATTCAGGAATGCCTGCATTACACAACATTCAGTGTACATTATCTGCTGCAATATATTTTATCTGTGACCTGTACTATATTCTTATATATGGACATGGCGATAGCTTTAAAATCATTAAAGAAATTAAGCAAACAGCCAGTATGCGTTTAGCAATTATACCATATGATATTACAGTTATATACTTTACTTACATTCAAATGTATTACATATTTAATGCAGTAATATCATTAGGCTATGTGCTACCAAAAGCCCTCCACGAAATGAGTTTTGTAGACTGTAATTTTATAAAAACCAAATTATATTAGCCACATAATGAAGTGTATTAGTTTTTCAGCGGATAACGTGTTACCCTGCAATATTGTTTGTTTTGTTGCTTCACGTCCCAAGTCAACAGCTATGGTCATGGCGGGACGATCACTTCACCTAACCATACTTTTTCCTGGGCAAGCTTGAACAAGAAGTTACCCAGTACTTCGTGCACATACTTTCGCTTGTAACTGACAACAACCCTTCTTGAATGATTCAGCGGAAGGGAGGAGAATGACCGTAGAAATTATTTTATGATCGATCTCCACGCAAGTATGGGACCGGGTCGGGATCAGACTGGCGACCCCTGGATCTGCAGTCAGACTCGCATCTGTTGTCAGACACGTTACCGGCTGCCCCACGCGGCCCGGTTTACCCTGCAATAACCAAGATCACTACGTTACCCTCAAATAACAGGAATTCGTATATTGTTAATTTCCAGTTATTTTTCATTCTTACGTATCAATATTATCAAAATTAATGTCTGGCAATATGATTTTAAACTAATCTTGGCACCTGTTATTACAGTTATCTATGTTACTTTTTGCTAAATACACTATTTAATGCAATGACAGCACTATATCACCCATTGTGTAAGCCACCAAAATACATCCAATTATATAGTGATGGTCATATAATGTGTATGATAGCAGAAGAGCCGATGTGAAACGTCGTCTACTCACAGACACATACACCTTGCAGCGTAACAAGGCAGTCTTCAACCAAAATACTGTTGATCAAACATGTAAAATCTGCAAAAATGCCCCATAAACCCACCATATACCAACATAGACCAACACTTTCTTGCTGAGTGCCCTGCGTTTAGTGATGATATAGTACATTTCATCAAGCAAGTGCGTGAATTGAGTGAAAGATATCTCATTGATATGTCGTCTCCAGGTGTGCTGACACGCTTTCAAGATTCTAGACACTTCTGTATACACAGACAATGACTCAGGCAGTTTTTTTTTTAATTGAAAGACGTGGCAGAGAACTAATAAATACCCTGCATTTCAAGCATATATACCTTCTATCGATATATGAAAGACAAGGAGTAGCAGCAAGGATATACCAGGCTTCGCTCGATACCGGACAGGTCCCATCTGATTGGAGAGACGCCTGGATTGTTCCAGTTTTCAAGAAGGGAGACAAGCAAAAGGCAGCAAACTATCGCCCTGTTTCACTAACCTCCATCACTTATACACTACTGGAGCATATCATCCACAGCAATGTCATTGCACATTTTGACAAGCATCACATCCTAAAGGATCACCAACATGGCTTTCGGAAAAGGCGCTCTTGCGAAACACAGCTCACTGTAACAATACAATAGATCGCGTCTCGTTTCCAAAGGAAATCAAGTGGAAATCATTCTACGAAAGCATTTGATAAAGTACCATACTCCAGACTTCTCCACAAGCTAGATTTCTATAAAGTTCGGGACCAGACCAGCAATTGGATCAGATCTTTCCTTGAGGATCGCACACAGGAAATTTTATTGGAAGGATCTCACTCAGATCGGTCAGATGTCCTCTCTGGAGTTCCCCAGGGAACAGTACTTTGGCCCCTGTTATTCTTAGCCTACATTAACGACATGCCAGAGTCTCTACGATCATCAGACTGTAGCCTATTTGCAGATGACAGCCTACTCTACTGCGTCGTAAATAAAGCCAGTGACTGCAAGCCCCTCCAGCAATACCTCACTGCACTTGAACAATGGGAAACAACATGACAGATGAGCTTAAACCCCAGCAAGTGTACCGCCATCAGGGTCAGTACAGGCAGGAGGCACAAGTTCCAGTCAACATACACCGTCGCTTCAGTGCTATAGTGTTCTAAGTGACTTTTTGGTCAAAAATGAGTTATGTATACCGTTGGAAAGGGGATCAAATGTTCTATCAACTGGTAAAGGTTTCATTTGCCTATCTCCTCCCAGTAAGCTTTAAATCGCTGTGCTTTTCTGTTCTATCTACAAAAGGTAGATTTCCTTCAGTGCTATAGTGTTCTAGGTGATTTTCATCCAATGGCCAATGGTGATCATGTCATGTGACCGGGTGAGTTCATTGCTATACTGTTCTATCTACAGAAAGTCACTTCCCTTGGAGAAATTGGTAAAATATGCAGTTACCTCCCTTACATAATTTTAAATTTCCTAAAATGAAGCGGTTTGTAGGTGTGATGACGAACTAATGGCTATATCTGCTACCTTTAGTTCCAAATAATCATCTCAGTCAAAAAATATGCAAATTGATCCATGGACACAATAACAAGCTGTAGAAACAGATTACCTCCCTTACACGTATTTAAACTGCTTTAATTGAAGTAATTTGTCAGTGTATTTGCAAATTAATGGTCAAATCTGCTATTTTTAGGTCCAAATAATCAGTTCAGTCTACAATATTATACTAATTGACCCCATTGACAGAAAAATTAACTCAAGAAATATATTACCTCCCTTACATACATTTTAATGGCATAATCTGAGTGGTTTATAACTGTTATGCCAAACAAATGACTAAATCTGCTACCTTTAGGTAAAACTATTCATTTCTGTTTAGAATAGTATACGATTTGACTCCATAAACGTAATAATAAGCTGTAGGAACATATAGAACACTATAGCACTGAACGCAGGAGGCGATTTTTAGGGCATAATGTTCTATCTGCAAACTGTAAAATGCCCATAAAGTCCATATTACTGCGAAAATTTCTTCAAACCAAGGTCATTTACACCGTATGTATATATTTTAACCCTCTGGTATGATTCAAAGGTCTGAGATAATTGAGGCATCAAAAATCAGGATACTAAAATTTTCAAACTCATTTTTCTCAAAACTTGTGCAATGGTAGATAGAACACTATACCACTGAAGCGACGACACGCTACATGGGCAAACTTTAGACGTTGTTGATGGCCGCAAATACATACACATTATCATAATAGTAACTTGATCTGGCTTACTGTATCACGTCGAGTGGATGAGGTCATACCATCGGATCACCCGAGACGCGTAGCGTCGAGGGTGATCCAATGGTATGGCCACATCCACGAAACGTGATACTGTACGCCAGATCAAGTTACTATTATGATAATATTTTTATCATATGACTTTTTTTCTGACATTCTTTCTGATTTTAAAACCTGTTTTGGCTTTTAATCCCGAAAATTTGCGGGAACGTTTGCCATAACGTTACGTTTCTTGGCGTCACGTCAACATGTTTTCCGTCTCTGGTTCCATGCTTGCAATTTACTTTACGTAACGTCGCCGCAAAAGCAGGTAACCGACGTTAGCCTCGTTTTAAAGGATAATGATATGGATTCAGAAAACCTCAGTTAGTTGATCCGGCTTTCTGTATCAGATGGCCAGAAAACAGACAGTTCTAAAGTCGTATCAGTTATAGGTATATAATAACTTGGAGTTACGGTCACAGACAACCTTTCATGGTCCAAACACGTCTCTGATACAGACGGTAAAGCCCATCGCTCCCTGTGATTCCTGCGAAGGAACTTTAAGCACTGCTCCAGACAAGTCAAAGCAGCTACCTATACTTCTGTTGTTAGACAAGTCCTGGAGAATGCAGCTCCTATGTGGCACCCTTGCCGACAAGCTGATATAAAGGCACTTGAACAAGTCCAGCGCAGGGCAGCTCGCTATGTGTACAATGACTATACATCCCGTACACCAGGATGCGTCACAGAGATGGTCAACGAGCTTGGTTGTGAAAGCCTACAGGACAGACGCCAGATCTCCAGACTCAGCCTCCTCTACAAAGCACATCATGGTTTAGTCGACATTGACAAGGCAACCTACTTAAAACCAGGTGACAGTCGCACAAGAAGCCACATAGGATTTACCAGGAGCACTCTGCGCATGAGGTCTATCACAACTCCTTCTTCCCCAGAACAATCCGGGAATGGAACAGACTACCAAACAGTGTCACCTCAGAGCCCACCGTGGATGGCTTCTGTACCTGCCTGTACACCAGGCTAGGCCCAGCCTAAACCATGACCAGCTACCATTTTCATTATACCTGTAAATAGCTTTATGTTTTTATCGACTGTTCTGGGACATTGTTTTTACCCGCCATCCTCATGTCCCGCTGGACCAATTACGTTCTTATATATGATCTCGGTCCAATATATTGAAGAAGAAGAAGAAGAAGAAGAAGAAGACGAAGAAGAAGAAGAAGAAGAAGAAGAAGAAGAAGAAGAAGAAGAAGAAGAAGAAGAAGAAGAAGAAGAAGAACGAGGTCTAACAGTTTCCAATCAAACTTTTTCCGATTCCTCCTTTCTATCTTAATGGCTTCGCACATACTTGAGCATTACGCCAGGGAGTGCTAATTTTGAAATTTTGATAAAATAAAAAATAAAAGAACAAAAAAAAAACACACAAACAAAAAAAACACACAAAATAACTTTTGGCTGAAGTCAGTGGCAGTAGCCCGCATGAATATAGCTTCAAATCAGACCCCTTAGACGTCGACATGGACGGTTCGCCGATAAGTCAACGGCGGAGATCTACTACAAACAACAACAACTGCCACGAGAACTATACAACTAGCCACACCCAAGTCCCAGGTCAGAAAAAATGGAAAGTGAAAGTAGTCCCCTCGTAGGTGCAGTTGACCAAGGAACAAGTAGCTCTAGATTCTTGGTACAGTAGTATTAAACACATAATATATTATATGTGCAGTATCTTTTAGCTTGCAATCATTTTGGGTAAAGATAAGGTGGTTGTCCAGTTTGTAACAAGTATAGGCTTTCAGATAAGAATACAAAGATGGTTCTTTTTGTTTGTTTGGGTTGAGGTTTTACATGTACGACCCAGTCAACAGCCTTGGGTATGTCAGTTCACCTAACCACACTTTTCCTGGGCAAGCTTGACTAAGCGATTTACCAGTAGTCAGCAAACAAGCAGTTAGAAAATTCATCAATTTTGCTTGCAGAACTAGAAAGTTTGCTTCAAAAAAATAGCACAACACAAAAATTAGCTTTGCTGCTTAAAATTTTGTATTTTATCCCACATGAAATTTTCACCAATGGAAACTTTTTATAGAGGTATATTTAAATGCAGCTTTTAAAGAAATGGAAGCTAGCACAAGCAAACAAAAACTGATGTATATTATTTTGAGATAAAGGTTGAAGTCTTCTATAAGCATAAATCGGTTAAAATATTTCAATTCTTCAAAAAGATACATCAGTTTTTAAGTGATGCCTTGGTAACTGGTACCAAATTTTAATTGTCACTTTTTTGGGTACTTCAATTATAGGGCTTAATTCGAGATGAAATCTTCAATAAAAATGCATAATTGTCTAACTGAATGTAGATGAAGGAATGTTTTTTTCACTTGTGTTTTCAATATGTTAAATGACACTGGTATTCCTTTGTAAAACAGTGAAAACCTAAAGTGCACCAGTAACAGGGTTCAGAAGCATACTTTGTACACTTTCGTCTTGTAACTGACAACAAGAGGACCGTAGAAATAATTTCATGATTAATCTCCATGAAAGTATGGGATTGTACTCTATACCCAGGATCTGCAATCAGACTTGCTATCGACTGCACTACTGAGCCCAATAATGAGTTCTAGTTTGATGTCATCTTCCCGAAATTTTTCTCTTACGCACCAAAATGGACAGTTTTGAGATGACCCAACCAGCTTAACAGCTACGCATGAGCGAATCAGGTGCGATTTCTGTTATATTTAAACAAGCTATCATTCGCTTTATTTAGAAATTAGTGAATAAGGGTGGTGCAATGTAGCTTTTTGACTGACATATTTAACAGTTAATTTGTGTTTTACTTAAAATGCTCAAAAAAATGCATCTATGCTCAGTTAACTGTACAGGGTTTTTTTTGGCCCGTTTTGACGACCGATATTCGGTCGTGTTCCCAATGCCAAAAAGTATGTTTTTTTCCCAATTTGAATAAGAAAATTCCCAATTCAAGGAACAAAAAAAAACGGGAGAAAAAATAACAAAATATCGCCATTTTACGATGTTTATGTTTGTGGTTGAAAGAGCGGGTCCGAACAGTCCGAATGATACAAGGGAAATAACCAAATATTGCAAACTCCCAAACGGTAACGTCCCTTTGCGGCAATTCAGCAGAATTTATTCGAGAAGGTGCCGGGGAGTTTGTAATAAACACACATGGTTTATTTTACTGGTACCCTACTCTGGCGTATTAATTTAGATTAAACGGGGCACCTTTCTCATAACAAAAAAAGAAAAAGCTTGTAACATATTTTCGCGATGTCGCACAATACGAAATATTACAGAAAGAAACTAAAAAAAACGGAGTCAAGTAAAAAAATAGATGTGCTTTTTCATCAGCAAGCATTAGCATCGGAGAATTCTGCAAATATCACCCCCAAACAAACCGAAAAAGTAGAAGCATCGGCCGAAATTGCCACCCACAACAAATGGTAAATCAGATTGTAAATCAGATTTCAGAATTTGCTTATGAGTCAGTGAAGAGTAAGAAGTTGAATAAATGAAATACTTGATATTTTTGTTTTTATTATAGGGTGTGTTTTTTCCCAATTTTGTATAAAACGACGCGAAAATTCCCAATTCTAGGGGTCGGGTCATGTTCCCAAAATGCTGAGAAAAAACCCTGCTGTAGCATGTTGGACGTTGGAACCCATTGGAAAAGTTGGCACTAATTTTTCTCTACGACTCGCTGCCAACTTAGTTTGCTAAAATAAAAAAGTAAAAAAATTATCGCCGAAAATCCATGTGATAAACATAAAAAAAATTGAGTTTAGAATTACTGTGTCTTGCTCAAGGACACAAGGCAGTGAGGATCAAACCCGTGGCCCCTGGGTCTCGAGTCAAGCACTCTACCACTGAGCCACTGCCCTCCCCTGATGAGCAATGGGCTGGGGCTTATGCAATTTATAGTATTTTGATGAAACTATTTGACATCTCCTAAAAATAGCGTTTAACACAGCATTTGTGCTTTCCAACCAACATTGGACCTCGAAGCAGTTTGATATGTTACAGTAAAACCTGTCTTAAGCAGCCACTCAAAAAGAACACCCAAAAATGGTTATCAGTATCATAATCGCTTAATGCAGGTCAAAAGTATTGCAGAATGCTGTAGGTCAAAAGTATTGCAGAATGCTTCAAGGTGAACATTCTGCAATATTTTCCACCTCCGTTAAGCTACCATTTTCAATTAAAACATTTGTTTTGTCTATTTTTAAGTGACCACTTAAGACAGGTTTACTGTATTCAGCTATTTGGTCACTGTATTACCACGTGGTATGCAATGTCCCGGTCTCTTGAGGGAGACAAGAACCAGTTGAGGACGTGGCTAGAAGTGACCTAATAAGCTAAACGTTGATTTTGGTCAATTTAAAACTAATTAGGTAATACACATACTATTGACATTAAATTGAAGGAGGCTTTTTTGTGCAGTGATTGTCAGAATGAAAATTCTAAAAAAAAGTATTCTTTTTTTAAGATTGGAATTATTTTTTTCAGAATTGGGAAAAAGTCACCTAAATTCCATTAGGATAGGGGCCGAAGTTTGGCCCCCTGAGAACAAAAAAAAAATCCATGACCTTTTTTAAATTGTTAGAAATCATCCTAGTAAGGGCACTCTAATGTAAAACCAACAAAATGGTTCAACATTTGACACTATAGCACTTCTTCACAGAAACTAAAATTTTAAGACATTTTCAAATGGTTAATTGTATTCTAGACGCAAATGGTGTAGATGACAAAACAAAGGTTTTCAGGGTTCCCACGGTCAGGGAAAAGTCAGTGAAAAATGAAATAAAATCAAGGTCAGGGAAAAGTCAGGGAACTTTGAGTTGAGTCAGGGAAATTTGCAACTTTGGAAAAAGTCAGGGAAAAGTCAGGGAATTTTATAACAACTTGTCATACTTTTAATGTTGATATTTACTGTTTTGAAGTAGATAAATGTCCTCAAAATTCTAGAGATGTCCAAAGTTTTACACAAAATATTATATAGAATACTGGATTGATATTTGGAATATGAAAATGTAAAAAAATCTACAAAATTGTATAATAGTAAGTACATGTACTCCTTAGTAATAATAATGGAAAATATATGCTCTTTCTCATTAGGAGAAGGTGGAAAACATTGGCAGATAGGGAAGCACCCTCCCCTGAAAACTGTTTCTGTAGGAAAATATTGTTTTTCATTTCTGTCTTTCCACTTGTTTGTCTGTGACATAATGTTTTTTAAAAAAAATTAGACTTGAATTCAATGTAATTATAAAAGTTTTCATCAAATGTCATAAATACATACATATGCTCAAGTCAGACACTCATAAATACAATACTAATGGGTAAGGACCCAATTGTACTAGAGTTATTCTCTTTATAAATCTTAATGGACTATGTTTATGCAGAGACAGTGCAGATCAACTCATACCATATTTTTTGTGATAAGACTATCTTAGATACATTGCCTTCCTCATATAGACATCTGGTTGCAAAAATTGAATGTTATGTGAAATAATCATTTAAATAGGGGTTATACTGAAGGAGCTAAACTTATGCATGGTGATCAGTTCCTTCTACAGTTTTTAGTGAAATTACTCGTATATAGTACATGGCCTCACACTATAGTTGCAGTTAGTATTTGTATGAGGAAATTATGCTGGAAAAAAAGTATTGACAGATTGGCAGCTTTGAATACTTGGGAAAGATCACCTGTTTGCTTTTAAAAGTAGTTATGCTTCTCTTATTACACTGAAAGACTGAGATAAGGTATCTTACTTTGTCTTTTATAGTCCATTTGGAACATTTTTATGCTTATTCAACACACCCAATGTTCAGTAAACACTAGTGGCACAATGAGCATTTGTATGAAGAGTTTTGGTGTCAAAAATCATTGTCTTTATGAAATGGCAGCTGTGTTAACATTTTTAATTTTTCCTGCGTCAGACGAAAATGATGTATGTTCATTCACAGATTCAGCAGCGATGAGTTGCCACAGTTTTGATGAAACCGCATGAAACATGGCCATTACAGTGAAGACAAATTGATCATTTGAAATATCTGATACTTGTTATTCTGTGTTTTTTTTCCTTTTGGCGCATGGGATGGGTTGCATCATCTGATTGTGGCACTCCCTGAGCTTTCCATATAACTATTTGGGTACCAAATTAATTGACAGCCTCATACAGATGACCTCTTGAAATATGGGGTTATGCTTGTGGTCACAGACTGGTTTAAGTTGATGCTTTCAAAGGTATGAAGAATTCTGGTGATCAAAAAATCAATCAGTGGTAAAATGTCAGTTTTATATACCAGCCAGTTTTGTTCTGTTTGCTTTTATGTTAGGCCAAAAGAAAAATATGCCGCGTTTCCGGTTACATGTCCAGAATTTTTAGGGTCGATAGGTAGGCAAACTTTTTTTTTATAAAAACTTTTTTGTATGGAAAAAGTATGAAAATCCTTAAAAACAGTCTAAAATAGACTTAATTATCCCAAAAGTCTTCAAAAAAGTTTGAGTAGGCGCCAAAATATCAGGGTCGGTAGGGTTACTGGAAACAAGACATTTTCTTTTTTTGGCCTTATGGTTACAAGGTATTTATAAGAAGTCTTATAATGCACGTGTGGGCCAATCTAGATTAATCATTTTTGAACCGTTACATTTTTGCTTTTACTCAACACATTTTGCCTTGTGGTAGAAGTGTTAGGCATTTTAGCACTACTGTAAGTCAAAAATTACCTTAAGTCTAAGATCATTTTGAAGGGTTTGATGAATTGTCATAAATTTTACCTACGTTATACAGGCTCATGGAAAATCTACATGAAGTTCATGTTTTTTTTTTTAATCATGCTCATAGATTACCTACAAAGCTTGACAAATGCTGGTGCTTTTGGTCAGGGAAATTTGGATTTGGTCAGGGAAAAGTCAGGGAAATGTCAGGGAATTTTGCTTTCTATAATTTGTGGGAACCCTGGTTTTGCATGGGTGACCGTTTTCGGGATTAATCCTGAATTCAGGATTTTGAGGCTGACTTTCCATAGAAAGTCAGCCTCAAAATGCTGAATTAATGAGATTATATTAGCTTTGATGATTGGCTTTTAGATTATCTAAGCACAATTAATCATTATCCACACGCTTTTTTAAAAAAGCTAAGGGGATATTGTTATCGCCTCCGTCCCTCTGTTATGCTATCTCCTCCTAAACCATTGGACAAAATTCAACCAAATTTGGTGTGTGAGTTACTTACATGAATGGGGAGTGCAACAGCATTTTATTTTGGCCCCGCCCCCTGGGGAGGGATCAAAAGGTCAAATATTTAATTTTGATTACAAAGTCAATTTCAAAGATTTTTATACCAAAGTTTGTTTGTGTTCTCACAAATGAAAGATACAAAACATATCAGACGGGATTTTCATTCTGTTGCCTGGGTCATGCCCCTGGGGTGGGGCCCTCGGGTGCCCAGGGGGTCAAAAATTTATTTTTTTCAAACATTGTCATGTGTCATATCAAATTGACGGGGATAACGAGCAGAGCAGAATGCAAGTAAAATTTTCATCTTGGGTCAAACTGATGACCTTGGTGAGGTCAAAAAATCAAATATCATTAAATTTTGGTTACCATGTCAATTTCAAAGATTTTTATACCAAACTTTGTGTGTGTTCTCACAAATAAAATATATAGAACATATTGAACAGAATTTTCATTCTGCTCCAGGAGTGGGACTTGGTGGTGCTGGGGGTCAAAAACTTTAGCGTTGGGATTCGCATTGGCGCCCCATCGACTGCACATTCTAGTTTTAACTTTAAATTATCCATTTTTGTAGCCATCCTGCAAGTTTTAAAATTTGAATTTCGCAAGTTCAGGATTTTTGAGTTTTTGAACTTTCACCCATGGTTTTGGACATTTAATATGACCTTAGAGCCAGAGGTCAAGGTAAAGGATATTTTGTATGTTTTTATGATTTATGTCCCAGTCAACAACTTTTCAGTCATGTTGGGACAATAAAAGGATGTTTAATACCACAAAAGTGTGTATATTTGCTATTTCCCCCTCCCAACAACAACATTGATTGACCCCTTTCTATTTTTTCAGATATTTTCCAGCAAAAATGCAGAGCTTGTGACTTATCATCAGACAGAGATTAACCAGCTGTGCCCACAAGAAGGGTAAGATTTTTCTTTGCAAAATTTGAGTGGCATTCAATATGGAATTTTCGCTAGTTCATGAGATAAGTAAGGACAGTTGTCCTGTACCCTGTATCAACCTGAATGTCAGATATGGGTCATACACCGATCCAGAAAGTTTTGTCAGAGGGGTTCCAACTCTAACTTTTTTATTTTTATTAGTTGATGAGGGGAGAGAGGATCCAAATACCACTCAAATTGGGCCCTCATTGGCCCACCTGCGATCACTGGTGGACCGATGGTGGCCCAATATTGTGTGCTGGCTTGACATCTTTGTGATTTTCCATGAGATCTGGACCAGTATTGATAAGGAACCCTGTAGCTTTGTGATTTTCAAGTGGGGAGGGGGGTCTGGACCCCCTGTTCCTTCCCTCTGGATCAGTGCATGAGGGTCAGGGGTTCTGGCAATCCAAATGTTTTGCTGACCTTTAACCTCCAAAAACGTCTGGCTACATCTCTGCTGAGGGACTATATTTACTCGAGACATTTTGTCTGAGCAGCTCCAATTTTATTAGGTCATTTGGAATTTTACTTGGAGCTAAGGACTTTATATAGATAGCCTACCAAAGTGTAATAGGTAGAATCAATTTTCTCAAAATGACACTTGAGCCGTGACATGAGATTTCGAACAATGTGACGCTTTAACATGAATAGACTCAGACGAGCCTGGGAAGCCTCATTTTAAGCTTAGAAACTCCAAATGATGTTCAGTCAGTTACTTAACACACATAGAATATTCAAGCAACCAGCAAAGGCTCTGATCAGACTGCGCATATGCGTAGGCTGATCTGAGCCTTTGCTGGTTGCACATACCACATTGTTGGAAATCTCATGTCCCGGCTCTCTTAATACTGGACCCTTACCCTTACCATATCTGGATATATCCCGGTATGAATACTGTCATAGTATAGAACTATAAATTCAAATCATATGGCTTACCAGAGGCCAGCTGATCAGGATCCATGCTATTTTCCACTCTGTTTATAAAATACATGCTAATTATAATTGAAAAATTGTTTTGGACAAATTGTCCAGACCTGACCAGTAAGGTCTAGGACATTTAGAAAGATTTTCGGTCTCCGATACTTGAAAAGATTTTTGCACTATGTCTGAGAGCGGATGCCAAACTGAATTCCTGCTCCGGCATACAAAGTAAGTATGTAGACAAATGCTTAGGCCAAATGTAAGGCTTCTAGCCATGTTATATAGCTGTGCATGTTTTAAGATGATTTTTCACATCTGCGATAAGATGCATAATCTCATAAGCTTGGCCTTGGCCCCTGTGAATGGTGTTGCTTTGCTTCTCTCTCTAAATATTTAGAGTAAATATGGTCAGACTTTTAGTTAAGAGTGTGTAAAAAATGTTTCACAACCAAATCATATGTTGTGGGTACTCAAAAAGAACCGTATCAATGAGACGGTTCTTTTGAGGAAGCACAGAGGTTCAGTGGTAGAGTGCTTGACTCAAGACCGAGGGGCCGCTTAGTACTGGTTAAACTTAAACCTTGCTTAGTACTGGTTCAATCCAGGAAGACCCATCCCGACATAACTGAAAAATTGTTGACAGGGGTGTAAAGAATCAAATCAAACAAAGGTTCTTTTGAGTACCCAAAATAAATGATTTAAAACTGATTGATAAGAAAATATTTACAATTTTTCACTCAACTATTTTGTATTTAATTGGACCTACATGTATAATAATGGTACCAGGCCTTTAGTTAAGATTGCGTAACAGAAAAATAATTTTCTTACTTCACAACCAAAACATATGATGTGAGTAGTCAAAAGAACCCGTCTCAATGAGACGGTTCTTTTGAGCACCCAAAACATATGCTAAAATATATGGGTAAGAAAATATTTACAATTTTACGCAGAAATTTGTTGTTTATCTAAACATAAAATGTCCTATGTTTTGTTACAGCTGGGTGGAAGAAGACCCCAAGGAGATACTTCAGTCTGTTATAACTTGTATGGAAAAAGCTGTCGGCAACCTCAAGGCTCTAAATATTTCCTCGGACTGCATTAAATGTAAGTTTTGTTTGCTTTGATTCTTTACGTCCCAGCAACAATCTTTCAGTTAAACAGGGACGGGTCTTCCTTGGTTGAACAGATATTTAGCTAGGATGAATGTGTCTTTCTCAAGGACCACAAAGCAGTAACGCCGGTGAGGCATTAAATTACAACAGACTTTAACCCTTTTCTCAATATTAACGCCTTTTGACGCCTTTGAAATATCACATATTTGAAAATATTATGGAAAATAGAGCATTTGCACCATAATATTTACAAAAGTATTCAAAACTTTATTTAATTTTTTCTAGATTTTTTGCAATTTTATCTAAAAATAGAAATGATGTCATTATCTAAAGATAGCCTATGGGGTAAAGGGTTAAACTAAATGCAATGTGAGGAATGCAGTGGCTCATTGGTAAAGTCTTGAGCGCAGTGGCTCAGTGGTAGAGTGCTTGACTCGAGACCGAAGGCCCGCAGGTTCGAGCCTCACCGGCGTCACTGCATTGTGGTTCTTGAGCAAGACACATTTATTCTAGTTTAGTACTGGTTCAACCCAGGAAGACCCTCCCCTGTTTAACTGAAAGATTGTTGATGGGACGTAAAGAATCAAATCAAACAAAAACAAAATCATTGGTCAACTGTTATACTAGAGATTGAAGGGCAGCTTGAGACTCACTGGAAGTACTGTGTTGTGTCTTTGAGCAAGACACTATAACTTAGCTATGCTTAGTGCTCATTCAATCCAGGAAGACAGGAGATTTGTCCCTACATGACTGAAAGATTGCTGACGAGGAAGTAAAGCATCAATACAAACCAACTAAGCAATGCTTAGTAAATTAATGTGCATTACTCCGTTGCTAAGTTCTGGTTATTTTAGCTGTATGATTTTGTTTATTATCACATAGGTTTAGATAAACAAAATGCTTGAGTGTAAAATTGTAAATGTGCCAGGATATGACAAAAGGTACCTTATAGTTGTCATAATCACAATCAAGCTGATGTTAAGTCTGTAAAGTACTACCTCTTAAGAGCATTTCCTGAAAATTTGAAGCAATTGTCTTTAATATTGACGAATATATGGAGGTGAGAAGCGACATATGTAATCCGGTTTGGAACGTGATGTCAAGAAAGACCTTAACCCTAATATGACATCAGAGTGCTGGTCTTCAATTGCTTGTTGTTTTTTTTTGGCTCAGTATAATCATCTAACAAATGTAATGTATTCGCAAGGATTATCTATATGTTATAATGTAAATGCAAATGAAATTTTATGAAAATATATTTTCCAAGTTGTTTTATTGGCAATTCGCTCCCCTTGGGGCATTCTGCAATACTTTTGACCTGCATTAAGCGAAAACTGTTCTTCTTTTTTGAGTGGCCACTTACGACAGGTTTAACTGTATATTGGGCAGTCAATACACATATATGCATACAAGTGTCTGTGTCAGTGTGTCGGTAAAGTATACTACCCAAATGTCAACTGTGGTTAGTTTGATATGCTTGGGCCCATCATTTCAGAAAATGAACCACCTTTTTTTGCTCCATGGGTCACTTCGGCCCACAAATCCTGATAAAATCTGAGGCCCTGGAGTCCTCCAGACACTAGTAAGGAAAGCATTATTGATGTCTGTAAAGTTGAAAAGAATCAAACTGTGGGTTGAATTTCCAAAAAAGATTTTCTTTGAATGAGATCCATATACTGTAGCATTCTTATCACAGGACATTATGACTGGGAGTGATGAAACACCATGAAATGCAGGAAAATATTGATTAAATATTATGTATATTTGAAAAAGTTATATTTCTCTGAAAATATAAAAAGTTGTATTTCACAGCTGTGAAAGCACACTGGTAAATGTATATGTCGATTTGCTGGTATTTACGCGTATTGCCGGTACTTCATAGACCGGAAGTTGTAGATATTGGTGTTAATACTATATAGAAAACATGCCATATGCCTAAAGGACTATAGAATTGGATCATTTTTAAGAATTCTGCATGCACATGGCGATTTATGTAAG
Organism: Loripinus fragilis; assembly: GCA_964019695.1. NCBI lineage: Eukaryota > Metazoa > Mollusca > Bivalvia > Lucinida > Lucinidae > Loripinus > Loripinus fragilis. The sequence goes on along the minus strand of OZ026526.1, from coordinate 92,716,669 downwards.
CATTTAGGAATAGATTCGAGTACCGATCTGGATGATATGCATTTTTCCCTTTTTCTCTATACTCGATGGAATAAATGGCATATTCATTCCAAAAATTTGAATATCTATGTATATCAATAAACCATTAATAAATTACATATTTAGTGATATCCATAATAACATAATTGTGTACATAATGACAAAATCTAGACATTTTAACATCAATAACAAGATTTCAAAGTTATTTTGATGTCATGATAAATAGAATCCAATATACATGCGCATGCAGCTCAACTTCTTTGATAAATTCAATAACAATATACATGTATGAGCATTCATTTATCCCATATAAGCCTAGAGTTCTTTTTGTGTGACCTATGCAAACAGTGGAGGCCCAGATCAGACGCCGTAGATTGCAGCCTCTGATCAGGGTCTCCACTGTTTGCCTACAGATTGTTCTATCAAAATTTGAATTAAAATGGAAAATACCACCCAACAACCCAAGAATTGGAAGTGGACTTGTCCAATTGATAAAGATAGAAAAGTCCATTTGGCATAATTGGGTTAAGATCCTCTATTTTTCGAACTAGGTATAGGAATCACCAATCAAAGAGAGACAACTGTGGTGTGGGATAAAGTGACAGGAGAACCACTTCATAATGCTATAAGTAAGTCTTCTATCTTCCTAATGCCCAGGTCACACATTCAGGGACTGGACGCCGGATTAGCCACGGATGTAGATTCGTGGCAATCCGTATTGGTCCGTAGCTTTCCGTATTGCATCCGTAATCATACGTAGTAGTACTAAATCATACGTATATAATGCATCCGTATCGAACTACGGTAATTGGCCTTTCCGGGGTCATCCGTGAGATTTAATCCGTAGTAGAACCCGTGAGGTGATCTGTGAATGTGTGACCTGGGCATTAAGCACACCGGTGAGGTGGCTATCAAAAATGCTCTTAACCAATGAATGCGGATCAAAATCGCCAGAAACAGTGTTTTCGATTGCCATTTGTGGCCTGTATGGGGACAAATAGCAATGGAAAACGCTGTTTCTAACTATTTTTGATCTACGGTCGTTGATTGTATTAGTGTTTTTGATTGCCACCTATCCGGTGTGTAAAGTTTCTCAAAAGGTAAACTGCCCATGTCCCAGGGTTGGGTGTTTCGATATTTTTGATATATATGCATCTAGTCCAGGCCAATTGATTGGGGTTTAGAATTATAAGTTTCAATATTTTGGTTTTTTTCAGAATAATGAATATTTTTTGGGGTATGAACATTCTTGTGGATATTTTTGGGGAGGTATCTTTTAACTGAACTATTTTTTGGGTCATTTCTATGTTTTTAGTTTCTTTTATTACAGGTCAAGGTACACAATGGAAATTTTGGTGTTTATGCAGTATTTTGTTTTTCTCTTTGTACAATCAGATAAAACAATTAAGGTCATTTTGATGCACTCTTGCCATTTGCATTTTGTTTATAGCGGATAGAAATGAAAGACAAATGATTATTTATTCCAAGGTAAGCTTACAATTTATTTGTTCTGTGATTGCGCTTTTATTATTTTTTCAAAATTAAATTAAGATCATGATTTTTGGGCACTCAAGGGTGATACATTATAAAAGCTGAAGATCAACAGGATCTGAACACAAGCATGTAGGGGAGCACAGTGACTCAGTGGTAGAGTGCTTGTCTGGAGATTGAGGGGTTGCAGGTTCGAGCCTCACCGGCAGCACTGCATTGTGTCCTTGTGCAAGACACATTAATCCTTGCTTAGTACTGGTTCAACCCAGGAAGACACATTCCGACATAACTGAAAAATTGTTGACACTTTTCCAATTCTAGGATGTGCTTTAACTTAAATGGACTGTAACATTATAGTAGAACAGACAGTTAGCCTTGAAAATAGGATAAGTGAGTGCATGATTTTCTTGAACATAGGCCTAATAAAAAATATGTGCTGTGTAGGTTACACCCTGAAAAATATTAGGGAAGGTAGATAGGATACTATTTTTTTTTCTTGAAAACTCTTTTTCTTCAGATCTGCTTGGAAATGTATTAAATAAGACAAATCTGATTATAAAAGGGTCTCTTTTTTGACGATATAACCTGGTTTTAATCTTTTTTTCTTCTAATACCAAAGGCTGAATGCATAGAAATTTAGATTTCCGTTCCAGGTGGTCATTTTGATATGTATTTTTTCTCCAAATTATGAAGTTAAGAGAGAATAGCAGAACAAAATTATTTTGTTCTGCTATTCTCTTCCAACTTCATAATTTTGTTCTGCTATTCTCTTCCCACTTCAGAATTTGGAGAAAAAAAGTTTAGGGTGGGGGGGGGGGGGGGGGTGTAAAAATTTAGGGTCGATCCGGTAACCCGAACCACACATATTTTTTTCTTGGCCTAAAAGCATTGTGGAACAACAAATGCTGAGGTGACTGCAGATTCTCCAGAGTCTTCACTGCTAGCAAACACAAAGTATGTATGTATAGTAAAACCTGTGTAAAACGGCCACTCAAAAATAGTCAAAATGAAGGTCTTAATGACAACTGGTAGCTTAATGAAGGTCGAAAGTATTGCTGAATGCTCCTCTGGAGCATTCTGCAATACTTTTCACCTGCATTAAGCGATAATCTGTCTTTGAGAGTGTCCATTTTACACATATTTTACTGTACGTGAAATCTCTGACCAAATTTTAGGTTTCTGCATTTGGCATAGGGCCTTAAATAAAAATTGTGTGTTTCAGGTTATGACCGTGCCTAATTTTTTGCCCCGGACCCTAACTTTTTTAAGCATTTTTAGGGGATTTCCAAGGGATTTCACGGTTCGGCCATATTGCTTCCCCATCTTCCCCATGTAAAAACTTTTATCAAAATAAAAAAAATTCTACCGGTACCTACAGTCCCTATTTTAAAATTTCATGTAACCTTAAACACACATATTTTTTTTTTGCCTAGTGGAACACTTTGATTTTGTTTGAAAAGTTGAAGAGTACACACAGGTCAAAAACATACAAAAATGACTGCAATTATTTTCAGTATGGCTTGATTTAAGGACTGCCTCAACAATAGAGAAACTGTTAGAAAAGACATCAGAGAGAAATAAAGATCATCTCAGGGTAGGTAGATCCACAGGTTTAGATAGACAAAACTTTTCAGCGTAAAATTGTAAATATTTTCTTACCCATCAATTTTAACATATGTTTTGGGTGCTCAAAAGAACCGTCTCATTGAGACGGTTCTTTTGAGTACCCACTACATATGTTTTGGTTGAGAAATAAGAAAATTAAATTTTTGTTACACACTCTTAACTAAAGTCCTCAGATCTTTTACTGCATTTTTTGCGCAGATCTCCCTTTATCCCTTTCATAATGGGAATCAAAACTTTTTTTCATACATTTCAATGAGCAGGGTCTAGGGCGAAGATTTGGTACCAGTAAAATGCATTCAAGCCCCCGGTGGTTTAGGCTGCTGTCTGTTCTAAGGCAGTGGTTCTGTTGTTGTTGACTCGTTTTTGATTGTAGCTCCCATTGTGGGAGTTTGTAATTGTTCTATGTTTTGTTGTACGTTACTTTATGTCCGTTCTAGTATTGCAATCATCTTGATGTGGAAGAGAGAGCTGGTTGCTTTGCTTAGTTTGTCTTCCTTGTGTCTCTTGATTGTTGTGTGGCTCTTCCTCGCTGTGCCATGCCTTTGTCTGCAGTTTTTGTGCTATTTTCTGATAATACTCACTTGCTATTTTTGAAGGATTTAATTCAAATTGCTTTTTGGATAATTTTAATTGTGCATTTATGCAAAAATGCACCTTATCTTGAATTTTGATTTACTGTATTAAGACTCATCTCTACATAGATCCAACCGGGCCCCGTAGCGCAGTCGGTAACGTGTCTGGCAACAGATGCAAGTCTGACCGCAGATCCAGTGGTCGCGAGTTCGATCCCGGCCCGGTCTCATACTTTCGTGGAGATTGATCATGAAATATTTTCTATGGTCATTCTTCTCCCTTCCCCTGAATCATTTAAGAAGGGTTGTTGTCAGTTACAAGCAAAAGTATGTGCACGAAGTACTGGTTAACTGCTTGTTCAAGCTTGCCCAGGAAAAAGTGTGGTTAGGTGAACTGACCGTCCCGCCATGACCATAGCTGTTGACTCGGGATGTAAAGCAACAAAACAAACAAAAAATCTACATAGATCCAGTTCAGCAAAATTATAGAGTATTTTTTTACCCATCTATTAAATAATATGTTTTGGGTACTCAAAAGAACTGTCTCATTGAGACAGTTCCTTTGATTAACCACAACGTAATTATGTTTTGGTCGAGAAATAGGAAATCAAATTCACTTATCTGGAGGCCTGTTCCTAGTTTCCTGATAAGTTCTGTTGATAAATGCTCAAAGGGGTATGTGCATTAAGGGGCTATTTTGGCCCCCTCTAGAACCAATAACTGAAAAGTGCTTTTCACCAATTTCTTTTGATTAGTTTATTAGAAGAATAACTTAAGTGTAAAATTTTGGCATTTATTAAATATTGCCATTGCTATAGTAACAAAAATGGCGGACAAAATAGGCTTAGAACAGAGAAATTGCCATTTTGGAACATATTTAAGACTTTTGGAGACCGATTTTTTATGAATTAGATATCAGCACAGCTAAATACCAAAAAATCCTTTTAATATGTTGTGCCTTGATATTTCTCATCTTCTGTTAAAATACCTTTTTGGTATTTGCTTGTGCTCTATGTTAATTTCTCTGTCATACCTCTTAATTTTGCTCCAAAATGGTCAATTTCCTATTTTCAGCCTATTTTGGCGGACATTTTTGTTACCATAGCAACGGTTAAAGTAAAAGTAATTGGAGACTTTTACACTTTGGTTATTGTTCTAAGAAACTAATAAGAAAAAAACGTTGAAAAACAATTTTTATATTTTAACCCCAACAGGGAGCCAAAAAAGCCCCTTGATGCACGTAGCTCTTTAACTCTGTAGTATAAACATTTATGTATTTGTATTTTCCTGTATTTCAGGGCCTGTGTGGTCTACCCATAACTACATACTTCAGTGCAGTAAAACTACGCTGGTTGTTGGATAACTGCCCTAAGGTAGCTGAAGCTGCCCGACAAGGGAGGTGCTTGTTTGGTACAGTAGATTCATGGCTGCTATGGGTTAGTATTATATCTGCTTGTTCACAGCTCCAGTAACTCTAACAGGGTTTGCACAGATTTGAAAAGTACTTGAATATAAAGGATTGTCTTGAAAAGTCCTTGAAAATTAAACTTGCCTTGAAAAGTACTTGAAAAGCACTTAAGGCCTTGAAAAGTCCTTGAATTTTACCATTTACAGGAGGATTGAACACAGTCTTTCGAGACCTAAATCAGTATAAAATTGTGGTGCCTGTATTTGGAGCAGCATATGCTGCACCAAATAAAGACACCACAATTTCATACTAATTTTCTAAAATTTATATCAGAGTAATGCAGTCTAGCATTTCAAAAATAGTACATTAACGTGTAAATCAATATTTATCATAAATTTTCAGTCCTTGAAAACAGTAGGAAAGTCTTGAGAAATCCTTGAAAAGTCCTTGAATTTTGTATGAACCTTGCTCCAATCTATACAAGGGTTGGCCCAGGCCTCCAGATAAGAGTGCGCAACTGAAAATTATATTTCTTATTTCTGAACAAAAACATATGTTGTGGGTACTCAAAAGAATCGTCTCAATGAGACGGTTCTTTTGTGCATCCACAACATATGCTTAAAATGATGGGTAAGAAAATAATTACAATTTTATACCTAAAATTTTTGCTTAACTGGACCTATGTCAGCCTATAAAATAGTAAGACTGAAACTGTAAGAGACATATGTTGGCAATTTTAAAATTAGTTTCCTTAGAATCCCATTTAAACTTAATACATGTACAATTTAATATAAAAAAAATCTGGTTAGAATTTTAAGTGGGAACCTGGAGATTTGTAAAAAGAAACTGAGACATGTGGGGACAGGTAAGCCTAAATTTTAAAAAGCTTGCACACCTGGTCTTTTGTTGGCTGTCATTTAGGGCTGGCTAATCGATGTCAAAATGCTAATCAATAATCCGACCTTGAATTTCGATATTTAACCGATTAGTCATCACTCAAACTTGAAAGAAGGTCTCGGAAACTTTTGCATGGTCAATGCCATTGATTTCCCATCATTTTGCTATACAACACTAAGGAGTGTGTGTTATATATTTAAAAGACAATAGGTTCAAATTAAAAGTTGGCACCTTTGCTCAAAACAAGTCTTCATCGAGTCTGTTGGAAGAAAATTGACTTGCTCATTGGCAAAGTAGGCAATTAGACTCACTGTCGGCCTTGTTGTTGTTTTGTTTGATTTGATTCTTTGTGTCCCATCAACAATCTTTCAATTAAACAGGGATGGTCTTCCTGGGTTGAACCAGTACTAAGCTAGGATAAATTTGTTTTGCTCAAGGACCACAACGCAGTGACACCGGTGAGGCTCGAACCCGCAGCCCCTCTGTCTCGAGTCAAGCACTCTACCACTGAGCCACTGTGCTCCTGCCAATGTTGTTTTTACGATGTGTGACATCATACAAAAAGGAAGTCAAACGAATCTGACGAATATTTTATAATTTTGTACTACTTTAAAACAGAGAAGCGCAAGTAGTTAAACTTTTTCTAACAATCAGTTGTTGAGTTAGCCTGTAGAGTACATAGAGGATATTTACTTTTTTGAGGTGAATACCAAATATATTTCATCGAGTGAGGTGAAAAAATCAGTATTTTTCACGAGTGCGTAGCACGAGTGAAAATGCTGATATTTTCACCGCACGAGATGAAATATATTTGGTATTTGCCGAAAAAAGGTAAATTTTCTCTTTATTTTATACTCAACGGAAATACAGAAATCGCAACCTTACATTTTACTTGGTCGTTTCTCGTTCGATTTGACTTTTGCAATGTGTTTATTAGGTATAACATTGGGTGTAAACGTAGTTTGCACCTAGAAAATGGCTTAGAATCATATTTTAACGAATGAAACGCAAGAAATAAGCATTTAAAGAAAGTCTATTGAGTGTGCCTTAGGGTAGGCGTCACGTGTAAACTGGCGCTACGCCAGGTCAAACAGTGACGTCATTATGTTTGATGTTGACGTCACAACATGCGTAGCGTTATTTTTGACAAATATACTTCACTTAAAACCTTATGTTAAAAAATCTCAGTCACAAAATTGTCAAGAAAGCCTTGTTTTGCTACAGTTCTATTCTATTCTACAGTGAAAATATAAATCGTATCAGTCACTAGTGAAAAAATACGATATTTTTTCACTGTAGAAAAATACCAATTTTACTCACATTTGATATGCATTGAGTTCACTGCTTGTGATAAAATAAAACGTTTTATTACTTCCCTAAAGCAATTAATACCCACCTACTCTTTACAGCAAGGCCCTTCTGGTCTAAATAAAACATCACACAAGGCAATTACGCTTTAATTTTGATTGAATAAACGAACAGAACAGCCATCGAGAGTAACCAATTTTTGAAATTTCATATGAGTTATCATTTTTCTTTTGTATATCAACGAATTAACCGATAATTCGATAAATCGTGCCAGCCCTACTGTCATTATAAAATATTTGAGCCTGCACCTGACAAAAATCAACAAAATGACTTTTTCATAATATTATAACACCCATACAACATCCCCTAAATATGGCAAAATCTTGCTGTATTTATGCCAGAAATGTGATATTAAAGTTTTTTTTACTGTTACATGATAAATAGAATCTAGCATGTGTGCTTCTGTATTATTGAATTCAGTAAACTTGATATGAAAATGTGATAAGATGCTTGCCAAACCTACCATTTTATCGCTTTCCTCAGCTCAATCAATAATTTCAATAATGCATGAGCACTAATGTAAGATCCTGAACTTTAGAGCATGTCTTACGACATGATAGCCGTAACAAAGTAAAGCATAGCTGAAAAATTTCCTGTGCCTTCGCTGGGAATTGATCCCAGGTCGCCCCGGTACAAGACCAATGCTCTTACCACTGAGCCAAAGAGTCGCCTCTCTGACGCAGTTGTCAGTGATTGATTATATACTAGAAGTTATGCTAAATCTACTTTATGTAGATATATATAAGTGAGAGTGCCTGGCCCATAACAAAATGCTTTATATGTTCTAAAATTTCAAACACTACTTGCCTGCAAAGGCATAGACACACATGTATTAAAATGGCTAAACCATTAGTGGTTTACAAATTTTGGTACTGTTATGAAGTGATGCAGTTTGATAAGGATCCCTCCTGTTTCTTACTCTGACTAGCATTTTGCAAATTCCAGCCTTGATAACCAACATTTTATTATAGGAATGAAATTTTATTTTTTGGTTTTTATTAAATTTCATTCCTTATAATTCCAACTTTGGAACAAAACAGCACATTTGTAAAAGGTTGTTGACAACATTTCAAATTTAAAAGCCCACTGAAGGAAAATAGTTTGTAACCGCTCGTTACGGCTGTCTATGAAAGATGGGGCAGTCATCTTGAAAATTATGTCACTTTGTTATGCTAGATAATAATTAAAATTGCACTTTATTTGAAGCGAGTATATGAGTATGAGCTCAAAAACAACTCCATTTAGCTTGGTTTTCTTTAGCTTGTGTTACGTGCCAGGCGTAACTAGAAACAGATTCAGGAAACCAAAATTTAGCTATTTGGAAAGTCAGCAAAAAGCACTTTTAAAATTTAACAAAATTTATTAAAAACAAAAATTATCATTTACAATAAGCAATGGAAAATAGTTATACAATCAAAGAAAGTCTAAATTACAATACCTTTTATGTCCAAACTGTCCCTCAGAATATTTATCAACACAAGTCTTTCAGCGGTTTCTGATCCCCAGATTTTGAAGATAAATCCAAATGAACACAAAGTCTGAATCCAAAACTGAATAATCCAAAGTAATCCAGAATGAATAATTAAACACAGTATTCCACTATAGAATTCCAGTACAAAAGGTTTAGACTTTTAAATGGTGAAATTATTTCAAAGATGCCCTTATGAAAAATTTACTCTTATATATACCCTTTAAGAAAGTTCCAGAACGGTCAAGAAAGACTATTATATCATATGCTATATTTATTTATTCTGGAAAATTCCACAAACTTCTACTGAATTCTAGAACCTACTCAAAGCTTCTATTTGCATGGAAAAGAAAATTCTAGTAAGTTCTGGTCTTTTCTCCAAGGTTCAAGAACCATCTAGATGATTGGTCATCCTTCTAGAAAAATCTTATAACCAAATAAATACCTTGTTTACAACAACTTATTTACCATCAATGTCTCCAATATCTGGGTCATCAGAAACTAAGTAAACAAAATATGAAATAGATAAACACCATACATGTTACACTTCCCCTCCTCAAAGAAAAGAAAGTTTTATGAAGTAAAGCTTTCTTTTGCAATAATGAACAATTATATAACAAACTATACTGTAAAATCACATCAGATTAATAAAGAGCAATAGCACAAACTTACATATCAATAATGCTGAGGCATCTAAGCCCTAAAGAGTGCATCTGGAATGATATTATCTTTTCCCTTAATATGTCTGATATCTAGATTGTGCTCTTGCAACATGAGACTCCATCTGAGTAAACGCTGATTCTTGTTTTTCATTTTATGAATGAAAGTCAGTGGATTGTGATCAGTGAAAATGACAATAGGTGCAACTGAAGAGGCTAGGTAAACTTCGAAGTGCTGAAGTGCAAGGATGAGAGATAAGCATTCTTTCTCTATGGTAGAGTAATTTCTCTGATGTTTGTTAAACTTTTTAGAATAGTAACAAACAGGATGATCAACACCATTGTCATCTTCCTGTAACAATACACTGCCTGCACCAACATCACTGGCATCTACGGCCAACTTAAATTCTTTATCAAAGTTCGGTGCTAAGAGAACTGGAGCACTTTTAAGTATGGCTTTAAGCTTATCAAAAGACTTCTGACAATTATCAGTCCAAATAAACTTGACCCTTTTGCCAAGTAAGTTTGTCAAAGGCTCTGCAATGATAGAGAAGTTATTACAGAATTTCCTGTAATATCCAGCCATACCAAGAAAGCGCATCAGTTGTCTTTTGCCAGAAGGTACGGGAAAATCTGCAATAGCCTCAACTTTAGCTTCTACAGGTTTTACCTGACCTTGACCCACTGTATGACCTAAAAATGTCAAATTTGCATAGCAAAATTCACTCTTTGTTAAGTTAACTGTAAGTGTAGCTTGGCTAAGTCTGTCGAAGAAATTTCTAATAGTTTGTAAGTGCTGTTCCCATTCTTCGCTAAAGATGATAGCATCGTCGATATAGGCTTTACAGCCAACCAGATTAAATATCAAGCTGTTAACCAAGTGTTGAAATGTTGCTGGAGAGTTCTTCATTCCAAAAGGCATAACTTTATACTGATACAATCCATCTGGAGTAACAAATGCTGAGATCTCCTTTGCTCTTTTTGTCAGAGGTATTTGCCAAAATCCTTTAAGCAGATTGAATTTTGTAACGTATTTGGCTTGTCCAATGTTATCGATACAGTCATCGATTCGTGGGATGGGAAAAGTGTCTGTTTTGGTGACCGAATTAACTTTACGGTAGTCCGTACACATGCGAAATGTCCCATCAGGTTTTGGGTCAAGAATACAAGGAGAACTCCATTCACTTTGACTAGGTTCTATAAAGTCATTATCCAGCAAATATTGAACTTCTTCTCTAAGAATTTGTTGTTTTACAGGGTTCATTCTGTATGGATGTTGTTTCACAGGTTTTGAACCATCAATAAGTTCAACATCATGATAAATTTTGTCAGTTTTGGATGGAATGTCTGGAAATAAGTGCTCATATTCGAGAATTAACTGCTTCAGTTCAAGTCTCTTGTCTGAACTAAGATGTGACAATTTCTGGTCAAGATTCTTTAAGATATCAGAGTTCTTGAGTTTTGACGACGCGGGATCAGATTTCACAAAGTTCATATCTTCAGAGTCCATTTGATTTTGTTCAAGAGGGACAGTATTAACTATATTTACTGATGAAATAACAGAACTATCCCTATCAATGTACTTTTTAAGCATGTTGATATGACATAACTGTTTTTGTTTACGCCTCCCAGGAGTGTTGACTATGTAATTAACATCACTTAACTTTTTGTCAACAGTATAAGGACCATAATATCTAGCTTGCAATGGCTTACCAGGAATGGGCAAAAGAGCAAGTACCTTGTCTCCAGGTTCAAAATTTCTATCCTGTGCATTTTCATCATAACGTAATTTCATTTTACTTTGAGCTGATTTGAGATTGGACTGAGCAGCTTCACAGGCTTTTGATAGTCTATTTTTGAAATCAGACACATACTGAAGTAAGTTCAAAGAGCTATCATCATCTGAGAGAATTTTTTCTTTCAGAAGTTTCAAGGGTCCACGCACAGTATGCCCAAATACCAGTTCAAATGGGCTGAACCCAAGAGACTCTTGTACAGATTCCCTTACAGCAAATAAAAGCAAATGTATACCTTCATCCCAATCTTTTTCTGTGTCAAAGCAGTAAGATCTGATCATGTTTTTCAAAGTTTGATGAAATCTTTCTAAGGCACCCTGACTTTCAGGATGATAAGCCGATGACTTGTATTGTTTGATTCCAAGTTCATGCATGACTTGCTGAAAAATTCCTGACATAAAATTTGAACCTTGATCAGATTGTACAGACCTTGGCAGTCCCGCAAAAGTGAAAAACTTCACAAGTGCCTTAACAATTGTCTTAGTCTTGATATTTCTGAGTGGAATGGCTTCAGGGAAGCGTGTTGAAGCACACATAATAGTCAAAAGATATTGACAACCTGACTTTGTTTTGGGTAGGGTACCTACACAGTCAATAATGATTCTGCTAAAAGGTTCATCAAAGGCAGGAATGGGCTGTAAAGAAGCTTTTGGAATGGTCTGATTGGGTTTTCCTACCATTTGACAAGTGTGGCAGGATTTGCAGTGCTGAGAAACATCTGATTTTAATCCTGGCCAAAAGAAATGATTAAGAATTTTGTGATAGGTCTTATTTACACCTAAATGGCCGGACATGGGAGTTTCATGAGCCAAATTCAAAATTTCAGGACGATAAACCCTAGGAACCACAATCTGGTGGTTAACAGTCCACTCATCATCAGCTGAGACATCAGGAGGACGCCATTTTCTCATCAAAATGTCATTTTTTACATAGTAGCAAACAGGGACTTGTGACATTTCATTTTCATCTAAAACTCTTTCAAATAAAGGTGATATCTCAGGATCACTATGTTGTTCCTTCCAAAGCTGTGACCTTGACAGCTGGTCATGACCTTGGTCATTTGAAACTGAAGGTGAAAGGTCAGTGTTTGACCTTGGAATTTCAAAGTCAGTCTGAATGTCAGACTGGCTGGGAGAAAGAGAATTTGAAATCTCATCATTAAAGGACTGACCTATCAAAGTGTCAGCTAAACTAATATCTTGCATCCCATTATTCTGTTTGGCTTTCTTTGCCATTGCCCTAGTGACAACACAAGAAGGGTAAAGGTCAGGACTTTCCTGCTCAATAGGATCAGGCAGTTGATCAGCACACGGCGTGCTGGTCAAAAGTGGGTCTACCACAACCTTATCTCCAGCCAAATCATTGCCTAATAGCAAGTGAACACCTTTAAAAGGTAAAGAAGGTCTAATACCTACAGCCACAAGACCAGTAACTAAGTCTGAGGACAAATAAATGTTATGGAGCGGTACATTAATAAATCCACACTCTACACCCTGGATAAGGACACTTGTCCCTGAAGAAGTCTTCTCAGAAAAAGGCAGGGTATCTGCCAAGATAAGGGATTGAGAAGCACCAGTATCTCGTAAGATTTTAATAGGGGTAGACTGGGCAAAGTCACTATTTAGTGACACAGAACCATCTGATAAGAATGGTTCATAAATCTCCATAACGGCATCAGTCTCAGATGTTTTGGCCAAAATAGGATTCTCATCCTGAACAGAAGACTGTGGTTTTAACCTTAAAGAGGTGAGACCCGTGGGTTTAGGACTCTCCTGTCTTTCTTTTTCTCTCTTTCTTTTCAATGCAATACATTCAGAGATGATATGACCAGATTGTTTACAATAATTGCATATTGGCTGGGATAAAGGACTTTGACCTTTGTTTTCACCAGAAAATCTAGGTTTGGGAGTAAATGAATGACTGGAATTATCAGATGGATTACTGGGGTTGGGTTTTGGACCTGACTGAGGGGAATATGGTTTTGACTGAGGGGAAAATGGTCTTGATTGAGGTGTTAATTTCAATTGAGGGTTAAATGGTTTCCTAGGAAATGGCTTGTTAGCAAAAGAAGTTTTATGAGTCAAAGAATAATCATCAGCTAGTCTAGCTGCTACATCCAAATTTTCAACTTCTTTTTCATTTAAGAAAGCCCTGACGTCAGAATTTATACACCATTTGAATTCTTCAACAAGCATGAGCTGTCTTAGTTTTTCATGATCAGAACCTACTTTCTTTGAAGAGCACCACCTATCAAATAATTGTTCTTTTGTTCTAGCAAATTCCACATGAGTCTGGTTAGGTTCTTTCCTACAATCTCTAAATTTCTGCCTGTAAGCTTCAGGCACCAACTCATAAGCCTTAAGAATAAGTTCTTTTACTTTGTCATAATCTGAGCTTTGTTCTAGTGAAAGCTGAGTGTAAATTTCTCGAGCTTTGCCTATTACAACACTCTGCAAAAGTAAGGTCCAGTGCTCTCTTGGCCATTTCAGGTTTTCTGCTACCTTTTCAAAATGTAAAAAATATTTATCAACTTCTTTTTCTTGAAATGGAGGAACTAGTCGGATGTGTTTGGTCACATCAAAAGATTTGCCAGAGTCTAAAGGCAAAGGTTTTGATTTAGATTTTCCTTCTAACTCAAGTTCTTTCATTTTTAACTCAAACTGTAATTTTTCTTTTTCAATTTCAATGCGTTCTTCAGCTTCAAGCTTTAATTTCTCATGTTCTAATCTTTCTCTTTCTATTTCTCTTTGTTTTTCCCTCTCCCGTTCTTCCATTTCTATTTTTTGTCTTAATAACCTATCTTCTCGTTCCATTGTTTCCATTCTTATTCTATCCTCATGTTCTAACCTTAACTTTTCCATCTCAACTTGCCTTTAAATTTCTAATTCTCTCAGCTGCAAATCAGTCTGGGTAACCAGAATCTGAGATGTGGCTGAGGAATCAAATATTTCCTCGTCTACAAAGAACTGAATCAGAATATTCTTAATTTCATGTTTTAACATGGTCTTTTTTATATTGGGTAGGCCATAATGGTCAGCAATGTCCAAAAGATCAGACTTTTTTGCCAAGTCTAACAGCTCCTGAGAAGGTGACGCAGTAAAATCACTAAGTTTGAATGACATATTTGCTTTCTGCTGGCTCCAGCTAGTAAAACAGCAAACAGTAAAATTTCTTTAAAATTTCAATCTTATTTGGTGCAAAAATAATTTCAATCCCGGACTCTGAGCCCCCAATTTCTGTTACGTGCCAGGCGTAACTAGAAACAGATTCAGGAAACCAAAATTTAGCTATTTGGAAAGTCAGCAAAAAGCACTTTTAAAATTTAACAAAATTTATTAAAAACAAAAATTATCATTTACAATAAGCAATGGAAAATAGTTATACAATCAAAGAAAGTCTAAATTACAATACCTTTTATGTCCAAACTGTCCCTCAGAATATTTATCAACACAAGTCTTTCAGCGGTTTCTGATCCCCAGATTTTGAAGATAAATCCAAATGAACACAAAGTCTGAATCCAAAACTGAATAATCCAAAGTAATCCAGAATGAATAATTAAACACAGTATTCCACTATAGAATTCCAGTACAAAAGGTTTAGACTTTTAAATGGTGAAATTATTTCAAAGATGCCCTTATGAAAAATTTACTCTTATATATACCCTTTAAGAAAGTTCCAGAACGGTCAAGAAAGACTATTATATCATATGCTATATTTATTTATTCTGGAAAATTCCACAAACTTCTACTGAATTCTAGAACCTACTCAAAGCTTCTATTTGCATGGAAAAGAAAATTCTAGTAAGTTCTGGTCTTTTCTCCAAGGTTCAAGAACCATCTAGA
Organism: Loripinus fragilis; assembly: GCA_964019695.1. NCBI lineage: Eukaryota > Metazoa > Mollusca > Bivalvia > Lucinida > Lucinidae > Loripinus > Loripinus fragilis. The sequence goes on along the minus strand of OZ026526.1, from coordinate 92,701,524 downwards.
TGATTGGTCATCCTTCTAGAAAAATCTTATAACCAAATAAATACCTTGTTTACAACAACTTATTTACCATCAATGTCTCCAATATCTGGGTCATCAGAAACTAAGTAAACAAAATATGAAATAGATAAACACCATACATGTTACACTTGCTGGGCTCATTGAAGAGCATTTAGATTAAGGCCCTTCCAGTCCACGGAATGACAGGTTTTAAAAAGCACAAGTTTACCTTCACAAGCCCCTGCCTAAAATCCCAACATTAGTAGGCCCTAAGCTTTAACCTAAAAAGTTCGTTTTCACACTGTCAAACTGTATTGAAATATTTCATTGTTGTTGTAGCCATTGTTTTGATGCCGATTGTCTTCGATGACGTGACTGTGTTAAGTGACGTCACATAGCCACGTCATCGGGTTCATTTCTTAGAGTTCCTCCTGTTGCTTTGAAGATGCAGGCAGCCTCATGCGGTGAAAGGGTTTCAAATGAGCTTTCAACATGTTTAACTATATTTAAACTGGTGAATGTTTTATCTTGGACACAACAATAGGGTACCCTACTTTTCACTTGTGTTCGAAGTTTTATGTACAGTTCGTTATTAGCACTGTGAAATCAAGGCAGATAACAAATATTCATATGCACAGGTTTTTATTGAAGTGTAAAAAACATTTAATTTTACCAACGGACCAATCAAATTCGCCGAAAAAACGATAAAAACATTGAGTTGGAATTATTAGAGAATAGAAGTAGAAAAATGTTCCAAATTTTAACTCATTTATGGGCAGAGCTCAGTGGCTCATTTGATAGAGCATTAGACTGGGGATTGTAGGGTTGCTAGTTTGAGACTCACAAAAGTCACTTTATCGTGTCATTGAGCAAGACACTATCTGCTGCTTAGTCCTGGTTTAATCCAGGAAGACAGGAAATCTACTCAACATGACTGAAAAATTGTTGACTTGGACGTAAGGCATGAACACAACCAAAAAGCTCACTTACAGTAATTAAAACAACAAGAATGAAATGTTTTATGCAGCTAGTTTAATGTTTAATGACAAGTTAGGCCAAACAAAAATATAAGTGTGTTTTGGGTAAAGGGTCTGAAAGTTTTAGATAGGGTATATTTTTTTCTTGAAAAAATATGATTTTATGCATTTTGAAAGGCATCTCGCCTTTCAAAATGAGTAAAATTATACATTTTTTCCAGAAAGCCTGAAAAAAATTCTAGGTTTCACCCGTAAATTTAGGTAGAGTCAGGTTACCCTAAACACAGGTATTTTTTATTTGGCCTTATGTTGATGTGTTATTTACAGAACTTCACAGGTGGTAAGGAAGGGGGTAAACATATCACAGATGTAACTAATGCCAGCAGAACTATGCTTATGAATATACATGATCTCAAGTGGGACCAAAAACTATGCAGGTATGGATCTAGATTAAATATTGAGAATTGGATAATATTAAAACCCTTTGTATACTGGAAACCCCATCAGTGATTTTGTAACCTGCGCATCCTGCATCTTTTGCGCATAATTTTGTCTCTGGAATGCAAAGTTTTTATTTCAGCAAGTCCCAGGATGCAATAGTGTTGCAGACTTGTCATTGAAAAGTAGTGTTCTGGACCCATAAGTTTGCAGCTGAGACTCATTGATATGGGAAACAGAGAGTCCAAGACCCATAAGCCCAAAATTGTAAATGAATCACTACCCCTAAGTGCTGAGATTAAAACAATCTTCAATGACAGAAACACATCATAATTTAGAAAATTCTACGTGTGACCTCTTAAAGCATGCAATGGGCAGTCCCACATTTATTGTATCGATATGTATAGGAAAATCCATCAGAATACAAAGGGTTAACTTTCAAATTTTACCCTAAGTGATTTTTATCCCAGCAGTATTGTTCCCTTGATAACCTTATCAGTACATTTGCTGTTTGGTACACCCCTTTGATTTGTTCTTTGGTATCTTTTACATGTTCCATGAATAGCTCTGCCCTTATGGATAAGCATATAGTTTGGTACACAGTTTTTACAAGTAAAATTTCTAGTTCATCATTTGGAAATGCAAGTTTTCTTTTTGCTTCACTATATTGTGTACTTAATTGCAAACTATGATTACAGTTTGAACATTATCCTCTTTTTGTTCTCTGGTAAACAACATAATTGAAGATCCTTTTCAGGCTGAAGGAGCTATTTTCATATGAGCCGCGTCGGGAGAAAACCTGTCTTCAGGGTTTCCGACAAAGCAATACTCAAACCTTTCTCCTCAGCTACAGAGACTAGCTAGAAAATTGAAATTTCGCTCAAAGCAAGTCTAGATATGATACTTATCAAAATGCGAATAACAAAGGCGCTGATCGGACTGCGCGAATGTGCAGGCTGGTCTGCGCCTTTGTTGTTGCAAACCACTGAAGACAGGTTTTCTGGCGTCGCAGCCCATATGATATCACATCTGGGAGTAATGTGATGCCATGCATTAAAATGGCTAAACCATTAGTGGTTTACAAATTTTGATAATGTTATGAAGTGATGCCTATCACAATGTCACATATAAATTTGGCAAAATCCAGCTGTTTTCATGCAAAAACAACAAAACATTACAAAATAATTTTAACATCACATGATGTCGAGAATCTAGCATTCATGCTCCTGTATTATTGAATTCAGTAAAATTGTTGTGAAAAAAAAAAACGATGAAAAGCTTGGCAAGCCTCACATTTTATTGCTTTTCCCCAACTTGTTTAATAGATATAACAAAAAATGAGCACTCCTGTAAGATCCCTTATAGATGTTAGGTTACTAGATTTCCAAGCATTTTGACAATTGCCATTTTATGGGCCAATTTATGAGTAAAACAATCACAGGTCAAACTCAAACATAGAAACTGCACATAGCAAGTATAATTTCCAGAAAGCACAATAACAAAGGTGCTGATGACTGTGCAGATAAATGTGCAGGCTGGTCCAGATCTGTGCCTTTGTAGTTTGCTTACAACAAATTCAGGTTATTTAGCAGAAAAGGCCCATATGATATTAGAAAACATTTTAGATGTAACTATGTTTTTTATGAGTTAAAAGAAACTAATGTGGCTTAAAACTTTTCCATGATGTTAAAAGTAATTTTCCCATTTAAAGGAGCAGGAAAAATGGTCTGCCATCTGACCCATTTTTTCATACCATCTTGTAGGAGGAAACATAATTCTTTTTAGATATTCTTTAACTGGGCTTACCCTGGCTCAGAATTTGTTGTAGCCAGCACTTTAGCCAAATGAATAAATTTGGAGCAAAATGAAATTTACTTTAGCCAAGGTTTTAGCCAGAAGTCTCTTTGCCAGCTAGCCGCGACTTTTGTCATCTGCTGATAACCTTTGCAAACAATTTTGACCCAGATGAGGCCCGACAAAATGTCGGGCCTGATCTGGATCCAAACTGTTTGACACCCTGATAGTATTGAAAAAAATCCAACATTCAAAGAGTTAAATATGGCCCAATAATAAAGAGTGAAGGAATAATAGAAGCGATAATGGAAAAATCCAAAAGCTGATAAAATACACTTTTTCACAGACATATGTAATTTTTGAACCACCTAGACTGTACTTTTAGCCAATGACTTATATTTGTAGCCACTCTACATTTTAGTAGCAAATGGCTGCGATGGCTAATGGCAGGGTGAGCCCTGCTTAATGTTGTCATTGAGTCTCAAATATAACTGATTACTAAAATGTTCTACTTTAGTTTCTTTGATATCAACCCTAACATGCTACCTGAGATCAGAAGTTCAGCAGAAGTATATGGAAGCCTAGTTGATGGACCATTGAAGGGGACACCTATCTCAGGGGTTAGTCTAGAAGGGCCAAATAAAAAGAATACCTGTTTTTAGGGTAACCCGACCATACCTAAATTTACTGGTGAAGCCTAGATTTTTTTATAGGTTTTCTTGAAAAAATACATAATTTTATGCATTTTGAAAGGCAAAATGCCTTACAAAATGCATACAATTTTATCTTTTTCCAGAAAAAAATTAATTAAAAAAAATATGTGTGCCTACCCTACCTAAAATGTTTAGACCTGTTACCTGAAACACACTTATTTTTTTTATTTGGCCTAATCATCACTTCTTTTAATCGTAAGAAATATTGAACTTTTTGCATGCTCCTTAATTTTTCATGACTTTTTGTTGTCTGTTGACATTTTTCAAAATTTACTTTTTTCTTCTTCTTAAAATTTTCTCATAAATCTATCAGATTGTCAAACAGTTATGATCCAAATCAGGACAGGCATTCTGTCAGTCCTGATCTTGGTCCAAAATGTTGGTAAAGACCATCAGCAGACAAAAAATTCACCGATAGTAAGGAAAGAGCTTAATTTAATTTATACCACCCTTACCATCTTTAGCACGAAATATCTCATGATGTGCAAGGTCCACACTGATGTAGGTGGTATAAACAGTTGTACCATGTTTGTCCACCAGTACATAAGATAATCCACTCGCTAAAGCTCGTGGATTATCTCTATGTACAGGTGGACAAGCCATGGTATAACTATTACGTAACTCTTTTCATTCTGATGGATTATCCCATACATCTTGATACAAAAACTATGGAATAGTCCATTTTGAGTTATAAAAGGTTGTCTGTAAAACTTTTTATCAAATGATGTTTATTTGTCATTGAAGAAGTTTTATATGCAAACAGTAAAGACCCTGATGATATGCATGCTTATGCGGCATTTCATCTGGTATTAACTGTTTGCCAAAGTACATGTTTACTAGTATCCAGAATGAAAACAGCTAATAGAAATCCTTTAACACAATACAAGTATTTACATGAATTAGATCAAAATAAAATGTTTAATACAGAATATATTTATTGCTGTATGTTTTGGGTGAAGAGATAGAGATCTATTGTAAAAACAAACACTTTATTTCCTTAGCTGAAAATTTCTGTCCCCCATTCAAGCATTTTTCGCTATGCCAATTTCTATACCAAACTTAAATCATTCCCACCAGCTGCCTTTAAGATGCACTCTTAGTCCTGAATTGATATTTGGCAAGGATGAATATTGACCCCAAAATTCATTAAATGATTAATGAAACAATTTTTGTCAATCTTTAAAAATTTAACTAGCTATGTTTCTTATGTTTTAGTGGTATAAAGAGGTAAAAAAAAATGCTGCGAAAACATTTTCAAATTATGAACTAAGTAAAGCATATTATCTCAATTTGTTTCAATCTCTCCAGACCTGCTGAACTAACTGGCTTAAAGTTTGCGAGTTAGTCTGCCAAACTGTGCAGATATGTACCAGGCAAAAATATGTTTTCACATGTTGTTTCAGATTTTAGGGGACCAGCAGGCAGCCTTAGTGGGTCAACTGTGCTTTAAACCAGGACAGGCCAAGAACACGTAAGCTTTTTGATAATGGCTAACTCTGAATCAGAGGCAACAGTTGGATGCTTGTCTAATCACTAGCTCAACGGTCATTTGTAAGTCATGGCCCAGAAAGGTTGTAAGAAGATAGCTCCATTTCCTACAGTGAAACACTTTATTTGCCTGGTTAAGCTTTTAGCCATCATTAGCTTTCCTATTGTCATCACTCAGGCCAAATAAAAAAATACCTGTGTTTAGGGTAACCCGACCCCACCTTAATTTACTGGTGAAATCTAGAATATTTTTCAGGTTGTCTGGAAAAAATATAATTTTATACGTTTTGAAATGCAAAATGCCTTTCAAAATTCATAAAATTACATTTTTTCCGAAAAAAAAATATTCTTGTATTCTTATATGGAGTCAGTAATTGTTTTAAATGAAAACATTTTATACCACATAAAAACTTCAATAGTCATATACTCGGGTCTGGCCTGAGCTTTTAAAACCTTTTTCCATATTCAACTGAACTGAGCATGAAAAATTATACTGCTAACAAATATTAAAATGCCAACAATTGTTGGCATTTTAACATTTATAAGGAGGATCAATATAACATCTGAGAGATTAAGAACAATTTTTATTTTTCAGCACTTTAGCTTTTATGAGTTAATGGAATTTCATGCTCAGTTGTGGAACATGAAAAAAGTTTTATAGCCTCAGGGCCAGATCAGAGCCTTTATTTCCTTCTTCAGTAAATAGTAGATTCCATAAATCGGTGGATTTGATTGGTGCCTTGTACAGTAACAATTTGCATGTTATTAAATATTAATGCTTCACCTGAATAGAATACCAAAGTTTTCGGCATCCATCCGTCAAAATTTCATTTTATTTGGAGTCCCTATAGGTTTAGGGAATGAAAGTTCTATATGTACTGCATCACCCCCTCATGGGATTTGTTCAGATGACATGGTTTACTTGACCAAAATGGCTACCATGCCCCTTTTACATATAACCCTAGAATATCTTCTCCAGTCTGGCTGATGACTTTGAAATTTACTTTATAGTGCATATGCAGTTCAGTCCCTTTAGAACCCTATATTTGGAGTTGTTAGGAATGGACCATGTATAATATTATTATATAATAAGTGAATGTGTTAAAAAGCACAATTTTACAAAGGAATTATAGGAAAATGACCATTTTCTATAATGCCCTTTTAATATTCCATGATGAAAAATTTGGGAGCCTCAACATGACTGTTATATCGAAATCCAAGTCATAATGAGGTGTGTTATAAAGGGACTGCACTGTATATATGGGGAAAATCTTACAAAGTTGATTTTTCAAATTATGGATAGAATTGCTTCTGAAAGTTTATGCCAATATGAAACCGAATATCAATATGACAATATAATGGATGAATTCAACAATGGAAAAAAACTTCTGAGTATATTGCCGTCCTTTAATAATACTATTTTGGGGTCCAAAGAAATGTTATAATTGAATCATGTTATAAAGGGACAATTTCAGGAAGGAATTATAGAAAAATAATCATTTTATGGTTATTTTCCTATTATTCTTTTGTAAAATTCAAGGGTAAAAGAATTTTGGAGCCACAACCTGACTGTGTTTAGTTCAAACCATTCGGGAACGTCCACCACAATTCGAGAATCCAATCATGGCTAGGGTGTATGTAAGGAGCATTATGCGTAGTACTATGTACCGAAAAGCTCCATTTTGTTCGCCAGAAATGGCGCAGTGAAAATTAGTTCTGTAGCATGTGGGTTCAGCCCTTTTAAAATCCATTATTCTGATTATCCGAAGTTTTATCAGCAGTATAAATGAAGTTTATGTTTTTGGATAAAATATAGCTATAGCATCTTATTTTTTACAATGTTTATTGTGGAATGTTGCAACCGTTTGTTTAGCTGCATTCAAACTTGTTATTGTGCTGGTATGGTTTCTGTGACGTCAACATCACGTTATCAAGGTCCATGAAAAGTAGACCCTATATTTACGGCAGAGGTTGATTCCACGGAATTGGCTGATGTGCGTGCAGATTGATGTTCATACCGGCGTTATAATGAGGTGTGTTATAAAGGGACTGCACTGTCTACAACTATAACAATTTGGATGCTGCCTATTCTAGCAAAAGTCTGTGTAGCCTAAAAACACATAGACTCTGCTATACATAACAGTATGATATGTAATAGGTAGAATATATTAATCTCTTCATGCTTTTCAGATATGGCACTGGCTGTTTCTTGCTGATGAACACAGGATTGAAGGTAAACCTGTATGCCAGTAAAATTAATTTAAGCCCCAGGATTTTTTTTGCAATTTCAGGAAGGGGCCCTTGGGCCTTTCTGATTGGGAAAAGTAGAGTGGTTAACCCCAAAATTGGGAAATTTATTATATTGCACAATTGTGTCATTTATGGTCAATATAAAACAAATTAGCTATTTCACATACTATTGCCATTAAATGGAAGGATAACGTCACCTTGTAGCTTCTGTGTGTATGTGTGTGTGTGTGTGCATGTGTGTGAAAATCCTAATCTTAAATTATAATTTTTTTTGAAGAGTGGGATTTTTTTTCAAAATAGGGAAAAAAGTCATGTAAATTCCATTGGGAATGGGGCCGAATTTCGGCCCCTGAGAACAGAAAAAAAATCTCTGAGCCCCCAAGTGGCTTGAGGTGCCTCAAGTGGCTTGGGCTGCTGGTCATGCCAAGGCTGTGGTTCTGTTTTTGTTGGTTCATTGTTTTTTGTTGTTCTCTTTGTTTGTGGGGGTTTTGTGTTTGGTCCTTGTTTTATAATGAAGTACTTTGTGTTCTTTCTATTTTCTTAATCATCTCGCTGAAGAAGACAGAGCTGGGCCCGAGGTTATAAAACTGTTTTCATGCTCAACTCAACTGAGCACGAAATTTCAACTGCTCATAAAAACTAAAATACAGACAAATGAAGAATTTTATTACTTTAAGCCTCTCGGATGTAGTATTTATCATGCTAGTAAATGTTGAAATGCCAACATTTGTTTGTGGAGCAAATGCTCCATTTTCCATAATATTCTCAAAAGTATTCTAAACTTCGCTTAAATTTTTATTGATTTTTTTTTCAACATTGTCTTAAAATAGAAAATGATGTCATGATCTAAAAATAGCCTGTGGAGCAAAGAGTTAATACACTGGAAGGCGCTTTGGCAATTAGTGAAGACAATGTAGAATTTAGAGTTTGCCAAGATGAAATAATGTTACAATCCTCAAGGACTATACACATGGGTGAAAGTTTCAGGATTAATCCTGAATTCAGGATTTTGAGGCTGACTATCCATAGAAAGTCAGCCTCAAAATGCTGAATTAGGAAGATTTTGATAGTTTCTCTAATTAGTTTTCAGATTATTGTAACTCAATTAATCATTTAAACAATTATTCATTTTTGTAGGCAATCTGCAAGTTTTAAAATGTGAATTTCTAAAGTTCAGGATTTTGGAAATTTAAACATTCACCCTTGTATACTTTCATGGTCTTTTTGTGTTTTTACAGCCAGTGGAATCCAAGAATGGTTTATTAACAACTGTAGGTTATCAGCTAGGTAAAGATCAGCCTGTGGTTTATGCTTTAGAGGTAGGTACAATCTTTTTTTCCTTCCTTGTCAGTCAAAGACCAACAGTAAATCTTAAGGATAATTTTGCTCACCCAGACCTCCAGATAAGAGTGCATAATCATAAATTAATTTGTCATTTCTCAATCAAGACATTTCTAATAAATGTGTTATTTCTGTTGTGACAGGGTGCCATAGCTATAGCCGGTGCCTGCGTTAGATGGTTGAGAGACAATATTGGTATCATCAAGACCTCAGAGGAAATTGGTGAGAATATTATATAGCTGAGGTTTCAAACAGAAGTTCAGGTTTCAAGAAGCTCAAAAACTGAAACTTGAATTTTCATACTTTAAAATTTCTTTTCCAATTCATAATCTATATTAGAGGATCTTACATGTCATGTGTGCTCATGTAATATTGATTTTATTAAATGTGTAAAAGGAAAAGCCATAAAATGCGAGGCTTTGCAAGCATTTCATCACTTTTTTGCAACAAATTCATTAATTTCAATAAAACAGGAGCATAATTTTAGATTCTATTTATCATATGACACTTAAACTACTTTGAAATCGTGCTTTTGGAATTAAAACAAATATTTTGCCATATATATGCAACATTGTTATGGCCTACATTACAAAGGGGTAACACTGTGCTTTTTCATTTGCCAGTTTCAAACTTGTAAATCGTGTTCATTTATTGGCCATATCACACCTAACAGTCCAAAACACCAAACACTGTTTATTTTCGTTACAGCAAGCACTCTTAACATGTGCATACCTTTACCACAAGATTACATTCTTAAGTATATTTTATTATCTAAGAGAATTCAGACATCAACAGATACCCCAACTGAAGCAGGGATCATCCCACTACCTTTGGTCATTGGTATATTGTATTCTTATGTGACAGTCATGATTAAGCACAGAAGGGTTGTTTTTGTGTCTAACTGTGGTAATATTCTTATAATAACAACAGAATAATACAGAAAATTATTTTTGCTGATTTTACTGATGTGTAAGCAGTGGGAATCATTCACAAACTGTTTCACATAAAACACTTTAAAATTTATCATAGAGCCCATAAAAATTATTCTGAAATCGCCTTTCTTTACAGGTCCATTAGTTTACATATTTTTGTCTTTTGTTTTATATATTTGATATGCCTTTTGATTGTGTTTTAGAGGAATTAGCCAAGAAAGTGACCAGCACCTATGGATGTTACTTTGTTCCCGCCTTCTCAGGGTTGTTTTGTCCATACTGGCAATCTGATGCCAGAGGGTAAATATAATAGAATACTGTAAAAACTCACAAAATACTAACCCCGATTTTTCGAAATAATCACTAATTCAAAATAAATTTCTAACACAATGAATTCACAAATTCACAAGTTTTGTACGCATAAAAGAAACATCTCCTTAAAAATAGTAAGTGATTATGATCAGGAAATACCACAATCACAAAACGCAGACAACCCCGTGGCACCGCGAGGAAGAGCCGCTCAACCATAACGAGACACCAGGAAGACAAATTAAGCAAAGCAACCAGCTCTCTCTTCCCCATCAAGATGATTGCAATACTAGAATGGACATAAAATAACTTACAACAAAACATAGCACAATTACAGACTCCTAAGTCTGAGACGTTTCTTTTATTCACACAAAACATGTTTAAAACTGATAATAATCATTTTTGTGGGGTTATATATTCTTATGTCTACCTCCCTATAATTTAAACTTTCAATACTTCAAAATGAAATCCCTAGTCCCTAGCACTTCAAATATATGAGATTCTACAGTAATAGTTAAGATACTTATCTGACATATTAACCAGGTTATAACAGAATCCATTCCTCCTCATTAATTATCTAATACACTTCAGGATTCCAGTTGTTAGCATGCATTTACAGTAAAACCTGTGTAAAATGACCAAAAATTGGTTTTCAAGACCAATAATTGCTTAATGCAGGTCAAAAGAATTGCAGAATGCTCCAAGGGGAACATTCTGCAATTCTTTCGACCTTCATTAAGCTACCAGTTGTGATTAAGATCTGTGTTTTGTCTATTTTTGAGTGGCCGTTTTACACAGGTTTTACGGTACAAGCAGAGTTCGGTGAGTGCAGTGGCTCAATGGCAGAGTACTCAATGCCAGGGTATTGTGTTGTGGTCTTAAGCAAGACACTTTATACTCAGCATTTAGTTTAAGAAAACATCCAGACATCACTGAAAACTATTGACTTGGATGTAAAGCATCAACTCAGGCAAAAGCAAAAACAAGTAGAGTGGAGAACAATTCTCAGAAACCAGCTGATCTGGATCTACACTATTTTCATACAAGGATATATCGAGGCTCTGTAAAGGTTAAGAAAACACTTTTTTAATTATCATGGGTATATTTACATTGTGGTTAGAGCCTTGTTATGTAATGACATATGGGCTATGTTGTGAAACCATCCTTATCAGTAATTCACTATTCAGACAATATAATCGCTATTTATGCTGAATTTCATTATTCTAGTCAGTCGCCATAGTAGAGCAGATACCATCAAATGCTATACTGTCTCAAAGCCTGAAGATATGTTTTCACACATTGAGGTCTGTAAGCTGTAATGTACAAGATCATGAGATGCTGATTAGACTGTATACACACACATCTGATTTAGGTCTAAATTTCACATGTTGACCAAATTAATTGTCTTATTGTAAACACTAAGAAAATAAATGTTCTGATTTTAGAACAGTTCTTCTAAAGAAGGTCTACTTAAAAGTTATAAACCGCTTCATTAGTTGTGTTGAGCCATATTATAAACTGTAATTTCAGTATATTTCAAAATTATTCATTAAAAAGAAATCATGCTTGTTCAGCAATTTTCTCTAACAACACTATTACAGCTCATTGGCCTTGCTTGTAGGGTTGGCTTGTCATCACTAAGTTTGTGTATTTTCAGCATAATCTGTGGCCTCTCACAGTTTACGATAAAAGAACATATCGCCAGAGCTGCGCTGGAAGCTGTCTGCTTTCAAACTAGAGAGGTATACACTTGGTTTAAGTACAGTGCAGTCTCTTTAACACAATTCTGAAAAACATGGTCATGTTGTGACTCCTATTTTTTTTACCATTTTAAATTTCACAAAGGAATTATAGGAAAATGACCATGATATGGTCATTTTCCAATAATTCCTTTGTAAAAATGTCCTTTTATAACATGGTTCACTTATAACATGGTTCATTCCTTCGGACACTAAATAGAGCCCAATAAAGGACTACACAAGTACTGTATATATATTTTTTAAAACTGGTAACCACTGTGTTGATAAATTACTTCCTACTTCTTTAGTTTTATAGTAAAATTCTCACATTTGTTCTAAGGTAACGTCAAAGTTGGTCTTGGGCCATTCTTCTTAAAACAAATGTTTGGCTTGCCACTTTCTACAAGGAGGATTTAGAGATGGGTAGGTATGTAGCATTATTCCCCTTTTTCAATTCATTTTAAATCTAACAGCCACATATTATCAAATTATGTATCTTTGAGACTTTGATCCTTTTTATTCTGTCAGATGGATTTTCCCAGACATTTTGATAGAATAGTATGGAATTGGCCATTTTGTTTTTAAGGGTATCATAGGTAGAAATTTCTAAATTGTGAGACATTTCTGTCAGGAAAATTTGTTTTGATTTTTGCAACAGTGTGTATCCTGATGAAATGTGGCATTATGTGGCATTTCATCTGGTTCTTCACTGTTTGCAAAAGTACCTGTTTGTAGGTATCCAGAATAAAAAGGCTTAATAGGGTGTACAGGCAGGCCTCGAGATAAGAGTGTGTATTGGATAATTATTTTCTTTATTTCTCATCCAAAACATATGTTGTGGGTACTCAAAAGAACCGTCTCAATGAGACGGTTCTTTTGAGCACCAAAAACACATGTTTAAATTAATGGATAAGAAATTAATTAAAATTTTATGCAAATAAAATGTGCTTATCTTGACCTTTGTACAGGTCTGTTAACATTTTCCGCATGTTCATTTGTAATGGTAATTGTTCGTGAAGTTTCTCCAACTGTAGTTTTCCGAGATAAAGGTCACAGTCACACACTGACAAAAGTAGGAATTAAAGACTTTGCACTGACTTTATTAACCCTTAAATGTTTGTTTGTTTTAATGCTTTACGTCCCAAGTCAACAGCTATGGTCATGGCGGGACTGTCAGTTCACCTAACCACACTTTTTCCTGGGCAAGCTTGAACAAGCAGTTAACCAGTACTTCGTGCAGATCCTTTTGCTTTTAACTGACAAAAACCCTTCTTGAATGATTCAGCGGAAGGGAGGAGAATGACCGTAGAAATTATTTCATGATCAATCTCAACGAAAGTATGGGACCGGGCCGAGATTGAACTCGCGACCCCTGGATCTGCAGTCAGACTCGCATCTGTTGCCAGACACGTTACCGACTGCGCTACGCGGCCCGGTAATTAACCCTTAAATGGCCTAGAAAAAACTACATCTGAAAATGTCATCTGCTGAAGTTGTCTGCTGCAAATAATTGCCTAACATTACTGACGAATTAGGTATAGAAGCAAAGAGCGTGAACCTAGAACAGACTACTCCTATATATACTCTGTTTGCTATAGAGGCTTCTTAAACATTTCAGCAGACGAGAAAAGCAGATGAATTTTATTGCGATTGGGGCATTAAGGGTTAATAAGGTATACAGGTCTGCTAACATGTTCAGCATGTTTATTTGTAAATTAATTAAAATTTTATGCAAATAAAATGTGCTTATCTGGACCTTTGTACAGGTCTGTTAACATTTTCCGCATGTTTATTTGTAACGGTAATTGTTGTTGAAGTTTCTCCAATTGTAGTTTTCCCAGATAAAGGTCACAGTCACACACTGATAAAAAGAAGGAATTTCAAAGACTCTGCAATGACTATATTAAATATACTGAACCACACTTCTAATGCAAAATCAAACTGAACCTTGAATACTACATATATATTGGTTCATCCATTGTAATGCAATGTTATCAAAAATTAAGACTTATTTATGAGAATGAAAGTAGAACTTCATCAGTCAATCACTTTTTTTAATCATAACCTACTTGGGCGAAAGTCTGCCATAACCCCTGAATGGTACAATGATTACGGCTGGACCATGTATATTAGTTAAAGTTACATTCCTGAAACCTTTTGCGTTGGAAGTGTGGGTCAGTATAGATCTGATCTCTCATACTCTGATTGTTTTCCCGACAGCTCCTTGAAGCCATGTTACAAGACAGTGGTATTCCATTGAAGTCTATACAAGTAGATGGTGGCATGACAGCTAACAGTCTATTGATGCAGCTACAGGCAGATCTGATGGGTATAGATGTAGGTAAGGGCTCTTTTACTCTTTCTTTGCATGAGAGCCAACAGTCTATTGATGCAGCTACAGGCAGATTTGATGTGTATAGATGTAGGTAAGGACTCTTTTACTCTTTCTTTTCATGACAGCCAACAGTCTATTGATGCAGCTACAGGCTGATCTGATGGGTATAGATGTAGGTAAGGGCTCTATTGAGGCAGCTACAGGCTGATCTGATGGGTATAGATGTAGGTAAAAGCTCTATTGATGCAGCTACAGGCAGATCTGATGGGTATAGATGTAGGTAAGGGCTCTTTTACTCTTTCTTTGCATGACAGCTAACAGTCTATTAATACAGCTACAGGCAGATCTGATGGGTATAGATGTAGGTAAGAGCTCTTTTACTCTTTCTTTGCATTACAGCTAACAGTCTATTAATGCAGCTACAGGCAGATCTGATGGGTATAGATGTAGGTAGGGCATCTTTAACTCTTTCTTTTCATGACAGCTAACAGTCTACTGATGCAGCTACAGGCAGATCTGATGGGTATAGATGTAGGTAAGGGATCTTTTACTCTTTCTTTTCATGACAGCTAAAAGTCTATTGATGCAGCTACAGGCAGATCAGCCAACAGTCTATTGATGCAGCTACAGGCAGATCTGATGGGTATAGATGTAGGTAAGGGGGTCTTTTACTCTTTCTTGGCATGACAGCTAATAGTCTATTGATGCAGCTACAGGCAAATCTGATGGGTATAGATGTAGGTAAGGGCTCTTTTACTCATTCTTTGCATGACAGCCAACAATCTATTGATGCAGCTACAGGCAGATCTGATGGGTATAGATGTAGGTAAGGGGGTCTTTTACTCTTTCTTGGCATGACAGCTTACAGTCTATTGATGCAGCTACAGGCAGATCTGATGGGTATAGATGTTGATAAGGGCTCTTTTACTCTTTCTTTGCATGACAGTTAACAGTCTATTGATGCAGCTACAGGCAGATCTGATGGGTATAGATGTAGGTAAGGGGGTCTTTTACTCATTCTTTGCATGGCAGCTAACAGTCTATTGATGCAGCTACAGGCAGACCTGATGGGTATAGATGTTGGTAAGGGCTCTTTTACTCTTTATTTGCATGGCAGCTAACAGTCTATTGATGCAGCTACAGGCAGACCTGATGGGTATAGATGTTGGTAAGGACTCTTTTACTCTTTCTTTTCATGACAGCTAACAGTCTATTGATGCAGCTACAGGCAGATCTGATGGGGATAGATGTAGGTAAGGGGGTCTTTTACTCTTTCTTGGCATGACAGCTAATAGTCTATTGATGCAGCTACAGGCAAATCTGATGGGTATAGATGTAGGTAAGGGCTCTTTTACTCATTCTTTGCATGACAGCCAACAGTCTATTGATGCAGCTACAGGCAAATCTGATGGGTATAGATGTTGGTAAGGGCTCTTTTACTCATTCTTTGCATGACAACCAACAGTCTATTGATGCAGCTACAGGCAGATCTGATGGGTGTAGATGTAGGTAAGGGCTCTTTTACTCTTTCTTTTCATGACAGCTAACAGTCTATTAATGCAGCTACAGGCAGATCTGATGGGTATAGATGAAGGTAAGGGCTTATTTTCTCTTTCTTTTCATGACAGCTAACAGTCTATTGATGCAACTACAGGCAGATCTGATGGGTATAGATGTAGGTAAGGGCTCTTTTACTCATTCTTTGCATGACAGCTAACAGTCTATTGATGCAGCTACAGGCAGATCTGATGGGTATAGATGTAGTAAAGAGCTCTTTTACTCTTTCTTTTCATGACAGCTAACAGTCTATTGATGCAGCTACAGGCAGATCTGATGGGTATAGATGTAGGTAAGGGCTCTTTTACTCTTTCTTTTTATGACAGCTAACAGTCTATTGATGCAGCTACAGGCAGATCTGATGGGTATAGATGTTGGTAAGGGCTGTTTTACTCTTTCTTTTCATGACAGCTAACAGTCTATTGATGCAGCTACAGGCAGATCTGATGGGTATAGATGTAGGTAAGGGCTCTATTGATGCAACTACAGGCTGATCTGATGGGTATAGATGTAGGTAAGGGCTCTTTTACTCATTCTTTGCATGACAGCTAGCAGTCTATTGAAGCAGCTACAGGCAGATCTGATGGGTATAGATGTAGGTAATGGCTCTTTTACTCATTCTTTGCATGACAGCTAACAGTCTGTTGATGCAGCTACAGGCAGATCTGATGGGTATAGATGTAGGTAAGAGCTCTTTTACTCTTTCTTTTCATGACAGCTAACAGTCTATTGATGCAGCTACAGGCAGATCTGATGGGTATAGATGTAGGTAAGGGCTCTTTTACTCTTTCTTTTTATGACAGCTAACAGTCTATTGATGCAGCTACAGGCAGATCTGATGGGTATAGATGTTGGTAAGGGCTGTTTTACTCTTTCTTTTCATGACAGCTAACAGTCTATTGATGCAGCTACAGGCAGATCTGATGGGTATAGATGTAGGTAAGGGGGTCTTTTACTCTTTCTTGGCATGACAGCTAACAGTCTATTGATGCAGCTACAGGCAGATCTGATGGGTATAGATGTTGATAAGGGCTCTTTTACTCTTTCTTTGCATGACAGTTAACAGTCTATTGATGCAGCTACAGGCAGATCTGATGGGTATAGATGTAGGTAAGGGAGTCTTTTACTCATTCTTTACTGACAGCTAACAGTCTATTGATGCAGCTACAGGCAGATCTGATGGGTATAGATGTAGGTAACGGGGTCTTTTACTCATTCTTTGCATGACAGCTAACTTTCTATTGATGCAGCTACAGGCAGACCTGATGGGTATAGATGTTGGTAAGGGCTCTTTTACTCTTTATTTGCATGGTAGCTAACAGTCTATTGAGGCAGCTACAGGCAGACCTGATGGGTATAGATGTTGGTAAGGACTCTTTTACTCTTTCTTTTCATGACAGCTAACAGTCTATTGATGCAGCTACAGGCAGATCTGATGGGGATAGATGTAGGTAAGGAGGTCTTTTACTCTTTCTTGGCATGACAGCTAATAGTCTATTGATGCAGCTACAGGCAAATCTGATGGGTATAGATGTAGGTAAGGGCTCTTTTACTCATTCTTTGCATGACAGCCAACAGTCTATTGATGCAGCTACAGGCAAATCTGATGGGAATAGATGTTGGTAAGGGCTCTTTTACTCATTCTTTGCATGACAGCCAACAGTCTATTGATGCAGCTACAGGCAGATCTGATGGGTGTAGATGTAGGTAAGGGCTCTTTTACTCTTTCTTTTCATGACAGCTAACAGTCTATTAATGCAGCTACAGGCAGATCTGATGGGTATAGATGTAGGTAAGGGCTCATTTTCTCTTTCTTTTCATGACAGCTAACAGTCTATTGATGCAACTACAGGCAGATCTGATGGGTATAGATGTAGGTAAGGGCTCTTTTACTCTTTCTTTTCATGACAGCTAACAGTCTATTGATGCGGCTACAGGCAGATTGATGGGTATAGATGTAGGTAAGGGCTCTTTTACTCTTTCTTTGCATGACAGCTTACAGTCTATTGATGCGGCTACAGGCAGATCTGATGGGTATAGATGTAGGTAAGGGCTCTTTTACTCTTTCTTTTCATGACAGCTAACAGTCTATTGATGCAGCTACAGGCAGATCTGATGGGTATAGATGTAGGTTAGGGCTCTATTGATGCAGCTACTGGCTAATCTGATGGGTAAAGATGTAGGTAAGAGCTCTTTTACTCTTTCTTTTCATGACAGCTAACAGTCTATTGATGCAGCTACAGGCAGATTTGATGGGTATAGATGTAGGTAAGGGATCTTTTACTCTTTCTTTGCATGACAGCTAACAGTCTATTGATGCAGCTACAGGCAGATCTGATGTGTATATATGTAGGTAAGGGCTCTTTTACTCTTTATTTTCATGACAGCTAACAGTCAATTGATGCAGCTACGGACAGATCTGATGGGTAAAGATGTAGATAAGGGCTCTTGTACTCTTTCTTTTCATGACAGCTAACAGTCTATTAATGCAGCTACAGGCAGATCTGATGGGTATAGATGTAGGTAAGGGCTCATTTTCTCTTTCTTTTCATGACAGCTAACAGTCTATTGATGCAACTACAGGCAGATCTGATGGGTATAGATGTAGGTAAGGGCTCTTTTACTCTTTCTTTTCATGACAGCTAACAGTCTATTGATGCAGCTACAGGCAGATCTGATGGGTATAGATGTAGGTAAGGGATCTTTTACTCTTTCTTTGCATGACAGCTAACAGTCTATTGATGCAGCTACAGGCAGATCTGATGTGTATATATGTAGGTAAGGGCTCTTTTACTCATTCTTTGCATGACAGCTAGCAGTCTATTGAAGCAGCTACAGGCAGATCTGATGGGTATAGATGTAGGTAAGGGCTCTTTTACTCTTTCTTTTCTTGACAGCTAACAGTCTATTGATGCAACTACAGGCAGATCTAATGGGTATAGATGTAGGTAAGGGCTCTTTTACTCTTTCTTTTCATGACAGCTAACAGTCTATTGATGCAGCTACGGGCAGATCTGATGTGTATAGATGTAGGTAAGGGATCTTTTACTCTTTCTTTTCATGACAGCTAACAGTCTATTAATGCAACTACAGGCAGATCTGATGGGTATAGATGTAGGTAAGGGGTCTTTTACTCTTTCTTTTCATGACAGCTAACAGTCTATTAATGCAGCTACAGGCAGATCTGATGGGTATAGATGTAGGTAAGGGATCTTTTACTCTTACTTTTCATGACAGCAAACAGTCTATTGATGCAACTACAGGCAGATCTGATGGCTATAGATGTAGGTAAGGGATCTTTTACTCTTTCTTTGCATGACAGCTAACAGTCTGTTAATGCAGCTACAGGCAGATCTGATGTGTATAGATGTAGGTAAGGGCTCTTTTATTCTTTATTTTCATGACAGCTAACAGTCAATTGATGCAGCTATGGGCAGATCTGATGGGTATAGATGTTGGTAAGGGGTCTTTTACTCTTTCTTTGCATGACAGCTAACAGTCTATTGATGTGGCTACAGGCAGATCTGATGGGTATAGATGTAGGTAAGGGGTCTTTTACTCTTTCTTAGCATGACAGCTAACAGTCTATTGATGCAGCTACAGGCTGGTCTGATGGGTATAGATGTAGGTAAGGGCTCTATTGATGCAGCTACAGGCTGATCTGATGGGTATAGATGTAGGTAAGAGCTCTATTGATGCAGCTACAGGCAGATCTGATGGGTATAGATGTAGGTAAGGGCTCTTTTACTCTTTATTTTCATGACAGCTAACAGTCTATTGATGCAGCTGGGGGCAGATCTGATGGGTATAGATGTAGGTAAGGGCTCTTTTACTCTTTATTTGCATGACAGCTAACAGTTTATTGATGCAGCTACAGGCAGATCTGATGAGTATAGATGTAGGTAGGGGTCTTTTACTCTTTCATTTCATTACAGCTAACAGTCTACTGATGCAGCTACAGGCAGATCTGATGGGTATAGATGTAGGTAAGGGCTCTTTTACTCTTTCTTTTCATGACAGCTAACAGTCTATTGATGCAGCTACAGGCAGATCTGATGGGTATAGATGTAGGTTAGGGCACATTTACTCTTTCTTTTCATGACAGCTAACAGTCTACTGATGCAGCTACAGGCAGATCTGATGGGTATAGATGTAGGTAAGGGATCTTTTACTCTTTCTTTTCATGACAGCTAATAGTCTATTGATGCAGCTACAGGCAGATCAGCCAACAGTCTATTGATGCAGCTACAGGCAGATCTGATGGGTATAGATGTAGGTAAGGGCTCGATTACTCTTTCTTTTCATGACAGCTAACAGTCTATTGATGCAGCTACAGGCAAATCTGATGGGTATAGATGTAGGTTAGGGCACTTTTACTCTTTCTTTTCATGACAGCTAACAGTCTACTGATGCAGCTACAGGCAGATCTGATGGGTATAGATGTAGGTAAGGGATCTTTTACTCTTTCTTTTCATGACAGCTAACAGTCTATTAATGCAGCTTCAGGCAGATCTGATGGGTATAGATGTAGGTAAGGGATCTTTTACTCTTACTTTTCGTGACAGCAAACAGTCTATTGATGCAACTACAGGCAGATCTGATGGCTATAGATGTAGGTAAGGGATCTTTTACTCTTTCTTTGCATGACAGCTAACAGTCTATTAATGCAGCTACAGGCAGATCTGATGTGTATAGATGTAGGTAAGGGCTCTTTTCTCTTTATTTTTATGAATTTAACAGTCAATTGATGCAGCTACGGGCAGATCTGATGGGTATAGATGTAGGTAAGGGCTCTTTTACTCTTTCTTAGCATGACAGCTAACAGTCTATTGATGCAGCTACAGGCTGGTCTGATGGGTATAGATGTAGGTAAGGGCTCTATTGATGCAGCTACAGGCTGATCTGATGGGTATAGATGTAGGTAAGAGCTCTTTTACTCTTTATTTTCATGACAGCTAACAGTCTATTGATGCAGCTGCGGGCAGATCTGATGGGTATAGATGTAGGTAAGGGCTCTTTTAGTCTTTATTTGCATGACAGCTAACAGTCTATTGATGCAGCTACAGGCAGATCTGATGGGTATAGATGTAGGTAAGGGCTCTTTTACTCTTTATTTGCATGACAGCTAACAGTTTATTGATGCAGCTACAGGCAGATCTGATGAGTATAGATGTAGGTAAGGGCTCTTTTACTCTTTCTTTTCATGACAGCTAACAGTCTATTGATGCAGCTACAGGCAGATCTGATGGGTATAGATGTAGGTTAGGGCACTTTTACTCTTTCTTTTCATGACAGCTAACAGTCTACTGATGCAGCTACAGGCAGATCTTATGGGTATAGATGTAGGTAAGGGCTCTTTTACTCATTCTTTGCATGACAGGTAATAGTCTTTTGATGCAGCTACAGGCAGATCTGATGGGTATAGATGTAGGTAAGGGCTTGTTCACTCTTTCTATTCATGACAGCTAACAGTCTACTGATGCAGCTACAGGCAGATCTGATGGGTATAGATGTAGGTAAGGGCTCCTTTGATGCAGCTACAGGCTGATCTGATGGGTATAGATGTAGGTAAGGGCTCTTTTACTCTTTCTTTGCATGACAGCTAACACTCTGTTGATGCAGCTACAGGCAGATCTGATGGGTATAGATGTAGGTAAGGGCTCTTTTACTCTTTCTTTTCATGACAGCCAACAGTCTGTTAATGCAGCTACAGGCAGCTTTGATGGGTATAGATGTAGGTAAAGGCTCTTTTACTTTTTCTTTTCATGACTGCAAACAGTCTATTGATGCAGCTACAGGCAGATCTGATGGGTATAGATGTAGGTAAGGGCTCTTTTACTCTTTCTTTTCATGACAGCCAACAGTCTGTTAATGCAGCTACAGGCAGATTTGATGGGTATAGATGTAGGTAAGGTGTCTTTTACTCTTTCTTTTCATGACAGCTAAAAGTCTATTGATGCAGCTACAGGCAGATCTGGTGGGTATAGATGTAGGTAAGGAGTCTTTTACTCTTTATTTTCATGACAGCTAACAGTCTATTAATGCAGCTACAGGCTGATCTGATGGGTATAGATGTAGGTAAGGGCTTTATTGATGCAGCTACTGGCTGATCTGATAGGTATAGATGAAGGTAAGGGCTCTATTTATGCAGCTACAGGCATATCTGATGGGCATAGATGTAGGTAAGGGCTCTTTTACTCTTTATTTTCATGACAGCTAACAGTCTATTGATGCAGCTACGGGCAGATCTGATGGGTATAGATGTAGGTAAGGGCTCTTTTACTCTTTCTTTGCATGACAGCTAACAGTCTATTGATGCAGCTACAGGCAGATCTGATGGGTATAGATGTAGGTAAGGGCTCTTTTACTCTTTCTTATCATGACAGCTAACAGTCTATTGATGCAGCTACAGGCAGATCTGATGGGTATAGATGTAGGTAAGGGCTCTTTTACTCTTTCTTTGCATGACAGCTAACAGTCTATTGATGCAGCTACAGGCAGATCTGATGGGTATAGATGTAGGTAAGGGCTCTTTTACTCTTTCTTTGCATGACAGCTAACAGCCTATTGATGCAGCTACAGGCAGATCTGATGGGTATAGATGAAGGTTAGGGCTCTTTTCTCTTTCTTTGCATGACAGCTAACAGTCTACTGATGCAGCTACATGCAGATCTGATGGGTATAGATGTAGGTAAGGGCTCTTTTACTCTTTCTTAGCATGACAGCTAACAGTCTATTGATGTAGCTACAGGCTGATCTGATGGGTATAGATGTAGGTAAGGGATCTATTGATGCAGCTACTGGCTGATTGGATGGGTATAGATGTAGGTAAGAGCTCTATTGATGCAGCTACGGGCAGATCTGATGGGTATAGATGAAGGTAAGGGCTCTTTTACTCTTTCTTTGCATGACAGCTAACAGTCTATTGATGCGGCTACAGGCAGATTGATGGGTATAGATGTAGGTAAGGGCTCTTTTACTCTTTCTTAGCATGACAGCTTACAGTCTATTGATGCAGCTACAGGCTGATCTGATGGGTATAGATGTAGGTAAGGGCTCTACTGATGCAGCTACAGGCTGATCTGATGGGTATAGATGTAGGTAAGAGCTCTATTGATGCTTACAGGCAGATCTGATGGGTATAGATGTAGGTAAGGGCTCTTTTACTATTTATTTTCATGACAGCTAACAGTCTATTGATGCAGCTGCAGGCAGATCTGATGGGTATAGATGTAGGTAAGGGCTCTTTTACTCTTTATTTGCATGACAGCTAACAGTCTATTGATGCAGCTACAGGCAGATCTGATGGGTATAGATGTAGGTAAGGGCTCTTTTACTCTTTCTTAGCATGACAGCTTACAGTCTATTGATGCAGCTACAGGCTGATCTGATGGGTATAGATGTAGGTAAGGGCTCTACTGATGCAGCTACAGGCTGATCTGATGGGTATAGATGTAGGTAAGAGCTCTATTGATGCTTACAGGCAGATCTGATGGGTATAGATGTAGGTAAGGGCTCTTTTACTCTTTATTTGCATGACAGCTAACAGTCTATTGATGCAGCTACAGGCAGATCTGATGGGTATAGATGTAGGTAAGGGCTCTTTTACTCTTTCTTAGCATGACAGCTTACAGTCTATTGATGCAGCTACAGGCTGATCTGATGGGTATAGATGTAGGTAAGGGCTCTACTGATGCAGCTACAGGCTGATCTTATGGGTATAGATGTAGGTAAGAGCTCTATTGATGCTTACAGGCAGATCTGATGGGAATAGATGTATGTAAGGGCTCTTTTACTATTTATTTTCATGACAGCTAACAGTCTACTGATGCAGCTGCGGGCAGATCTGATGGGTATAGATGTAGGTAAGGGCTCTTTAACTCTTTATTTGCATGACAGCTAACAGTCTATTGATGCAGCTACAGGCAGATCTGATGGGTATAGATGTAGGTAAGGGCTCTCTTACTCTTTCTTGGCATGACAGCTAACAGTCTATTGATGCAGCTACAGGCAGATCTGATGGGTATAGATGTAGGTAAAGGCTCTTTTACTCTTTCTTTGCATTACAGCTAACAGTCTATTGATGCAACTACAGGCAGATCTGATGGGTATAGATGTAGGTAGGGGTCTTTTACTCTTTCTTTTCATGACAGCTAACAGTCTATTGATGCAGCTACAGGCAGATCTGATGGGTATAGATGTAGGTAAGGGCTCTTTTACTCTTTCTTTTCGTGACAGCTTACAGTCTATTGATGCAGCTACAGGCAGATCTGATGGGTATAGATGTAGGTAAGGGCTCTTTTACTCTTTCTTTTCATGACAGCTAACAGTCTATTGATGCAGCTACAGGCAGATCTGATGGGTATAGATGTAGGTAAGGGCTCTTTTACTCATTCTTTGCATGACAGCTAATAGTCTTTTGAAGCAGCTACAGGCAGATCTGATGGGTATAGATGTAGGTAAGGGCTCGTTCACTCTTTCTATTCATGACAGCTAACAGTCTACTGATGCAGCTACAGGCAGATCTGATGGGTATGGATGTAGGTTAGGGCTCTATTGATGCAGCTACAGGCAGATCTGATGGGTATAGATGTTGGTAAGGGCTCTTTTACTCTTTCTTTGCATGACAACTAACAATCTGTTGATGTAGCTACAGGCAGATCTGATGGGTATAGATGTAGGTAAGGGCTCTTTTACTCTTTCTTTGCATGACAGCTAACAGTCTACTGATGCAGCTACAGGCAGATCTGATGGGTATAGATGTAGGTAAGGGCTCTTTTACTCTTTCTTTGCATGACAGCTAACAGCCTATTGATGCAGCTACAGGCAGATCTGATGGGTATAGATGAAGGTTAGGGCTCTTTTCTCTTTCTTTGCATGACAGCTAACAGTCTACTGATGCAGCTACATGCAGATCTGATGGGTATAGATGTAGGTAAGGGCTCTTTTACTCTTTCTTAGCATGACAGCTAACAGTCTATTGATGCAGCTTCAGGCTGATCTGATGGGTATAGATGTAGGTAAGGGATCTATTGATGCAGCTACTGGCTGATTGGATGGGTATAGATGTAGGTAAGAGCTCTATTGATGCAGCTACAGGCAGATCTGATGGGCATAGATGTAGGTAAGGGCTCTTTTACTCTTTATTTTCATGACAGCTAACAGTCTATTGATGCAGCTACGGGCAGATCTGATGGGTATAGATGAAGGTAAGGGCTCTTTTACTCTTTCTTTGCATGACAGCTAACAGTCTATTGATGCGGCTACAGGCAGATTGATGGGTATAGATGTAGGTAAGGGCTCTTTTACTCTTTCTTAGCATGACAGCTTACAGTCTATTGATGCAGCTACAGGCTGATCTGATGGGTATAGATGTAGGTAAGGGCTCTACTGATGCAGCTACAGGCTGATCTGATGGGTATAGATGTAGGTAAGAGCTCTATTGATGCTTACAGGCAGATCTGATGGGTATAGATGTAGGTAAGGGCTCTTTTACTATTTATTTTCATGACAGCTAACAGTCTATTGATGCAGCTGCAGGCAGATCTGATGGGTATAGATGTAGGTAAGGGCTCTTTTACTCTTTATTTGCATGACAGCTAACAGTCTATTGATGCAGCTACAGGCAGATCTGATGGGTATAGATGTAGGTAAGGGCTCTTTTACTCTTTCTTAGCATGACAGCTTACAGTCTATTGATGCAGCTACAGGCTGATCTGATGGGTATAGATGTAGGTAAGGGCTCTACTGGTGCAGCTACAGGCTGATCTGATGGGTATAGATGTAGGTAAGGGCTCTACTGATGCAGCTACAGGCTGATCTTATGGGTATAGATGTAGGTAAGAGCTCTATTGATGCTTACAGGCAGATCTGATGGGAATAGATGTATGTAAGGGCTCTTTTACTATTTATTTTCATGACAGCTAACAGTCTACTGATGCAGCTGCGGGCAGATCTGATGGGTATAGATGTAGGTAAGGGCTCTTTTACTCTTTATTTGCATGACAGCTAACAGTCTATTGATGCAGCTACAGGCAGATCTGATGGGTATAGATGTAGGTAAGGGCTCTCTTACTCTTTCTTGGCATGACAGCTAACAGTCTATTGATGCAGCTACAGGCAGATCTGATGGGTATAGATGTAGGTAAAGGCTCTTTTACTCTTTCTTTGCATTACAGCTAACAGTCTATTGATGCAACTACAGGCAGATCTGATGGGTATAGATGTAGGTAGGGGTCTTTTACTCTTTCTTTTCATGACAGCTAACAGTCTATTGATGCAGCTACAGGCAGATCTGATGGGTATAGATGTAGGTAAGGGCTCTTTTACTCTTTCTTAGCATGACAGCTTACAGTCTATTGATGCAGCTACAGGCTGATCTGATGGGTATAGATGTAGGTAAGGGCTCTACTGGTGCAGCTACAGGCTGATCTGATGGGTATAGATGTAGGTAAGGGCTCTACTGATGCAGCTACAGGCTGATCTTATGGGTATAGATGTAGGTAAGAGCTCTATTGATGCTTACAGGCAGATCTGATGGGAATAGATGTATGTAAGGGCTCTTTTACTATTTATTTTCATGACAGCTAACAGTCTACTGATGCAGCTGCGGGCAGATCTGATGGGTATAGATGTAGGTAAGGGCTCTTTTACTCTTTATTTGCATGACAGCTAACAGTCTATTGATGCAGCTACAGGCAGATCTGATGGGTATAGATGTAGGTAAGGGCTCTCTTACTCTTTCTTGGCATGACAGCTAACAGTCTATTGATGCAGCTACAGGCAGATCTGATGGGTATAGATGTAGGTAAAGGCTCTTTTACTCTTTCTTTGCATTACAGCTAACAGTCTATTGATGCAACTACAGGCAGATCTGATGGGTATAGATGTAGGTAGGGGTCTTTTACTCTTTCTTTTCATGACAGCTAACAGTCTATTGATGCAGCTACAGGCAGATCTGATGGGTATAGATGTAGGTAAGGGCTCTTTTACTCTTTCTTTTCGTGACAGCTTACAGTCTATTGATGCAGCTACAGGCAGATCTGATGGGTATAGATGTAGGTAAGGGCTCTTTTACTCTTTCTTTTC
Source organism: Loripinus fragilis (assembly GCA_964019695.1). NCBI lineage: Eukaryota > Metazoa > Mollusca > Bivalvia > Lucinida > Lucinidae > Loripinus > Loripinus fragilis. Next base: position 92,674,566 of record OZ026526.1, on the reverse strand, counting down.
ATGACAGCTAACAGTGTATTGATGCAGCTACAGGCAGATCTGATGGGTATAGATGTAGGTAAGGGCTCTTTTACTCATTCTTTGCATGACAGCTAATAGTCTTTTGAAGCAGCTACAGGCAGATCTGATGGGTATAGATGTAGGTAAGGGCTCGTTCACTCTTTCTATTCATGACAGCTAACAGTCTACTGATGCAGCTACAGGCAGATCTGATGGGTATGGATGTAGGTAAGGGCTCTATTGATGCAGCTACAGGCAGATCTGATGGGTATAGATGTTGGTAAGGGCTCTTTTACTCTTTCTTTGCATGACAACTTACAATCTGTTGATGTAGCTACAGGCAGATCTGATGGGTATAGATGTAGGTAAGGGCTCTTTTACTCTTTCTTTGCATGACAGCTAACAGTCTACTGATGCAACTACAGGCAGATCTGATGGGTATAGATGTAGGTAAGGAGTCTTTTACTCTTTATTTTCATGACAGCTAACAGTCTATTGATGCAGCTACAGGCTGATCTGATGGGTATAGATGTAGGTAAGGGCTCTATTGATGCAGCTACTGGCTGATCTGATGGATATAGATGTAGGTAAGAGCTCTATTGATGCAGCTACAGGCAGATCTGATGGGCATAGATGTAGGTAAGGGCTCTTTTACTCTTTATTTTCATGACAGCTAACAGTCTGTTAATGCAGCTACAGGCAGCTTTGATGGGTATAGATGTAGGTAAAGGCTCTTTTACTTTTTCTTTTCATGACTGCAAACAGTCTATTGATGCAGCTACAGGCAGATCTGATGGGTATAGATGTAGGTAAGGGCTCTTTTACTCTTTCTTTTCATGACAGCCTACAGTCTGTTAATGCAGCTACAGGCAGATTTGATGGATATAGATGTAGGTAAGCGGTCTTTTACTCTTTCTTTTCATGACAGCTAACAGTCTATTGATGCAGCTACAGGCAGATCTGATGGGTATAGATGTAGGTAAGGAGTCTTTTACTCTTTATTTTCATGACAGCTAACAGTCTATTGATGCAGCTACAGGCTGATCTGCTGGGTATAGATGTAGGTAAGGGCTCTATTGATGCAGCTACTGGCTGATCTGATGGGTATAGATGTAGGTAAGAGCTCTATTGATGCAGCTACAGGCAGATCTGATGGGCATAGATGTAGGTAAGGGCTCTTTTACTCTTTATTTTCATGACAGCTAACAGTCTATTGATGCAGCTACGGGCAGATCTGATGGGTATAGATGTAGGTAAGGGCTCTTTTACTATTTCTTTGCATGACAGTTAACAGTCTATTGATGCAGCTACAGGCAGATCTGATGGGTACAGTGTTAGAAATAAGCCAGAGAGCTCAACTTGCCCGGCGGGCAACCTGAAGACAAATGCAACTTGCCCCCCACAGTTTTAACTTGCCCTGCATGATTCATTCATAAAATTCCTAAAAGTACTGATACATAAAAAATTGTTTGTTTGAGGCTTACATGTATGTTCCCCATTATCAAATTTTCAGCAATTTTGGGGCAGAGTCTTTGGTTTAACCAGTAGTTAGAAACTTGGATAAGTGCCTTGCTCAAGGACACAACATCCCGCCCCAGGTGAGAACCGAAACCGCAACTTTGTGACCAATAGCTTGACGCTCTCCCACATGAAATATTGCTGTAATCCAACAGAGTAGTTTTAACATGTACAAATATGACGCACAATAGCAAGCAGTGAAGGCCTAATTAGTCTGATTGATCTGCACTGTTTGCCAGAGAAGTCTGATATGTATCTGCAATGACAGTTTGTTTGCATAGACCTAAATGTTCTTAGTTTCAGACTTGTGTCTTTTAAGTTGGCAGCATGGCAACATCTTTTTATTTATTAATTTGCAGTGAACACACAAGACTTTAAGAAAGACATGAAAAAAATATTATTTCAAGCTCTAGAATTTCAGATTGCCCAGGGGGCAACCTTCAGAGACTCTCAACTTGCCCCCAGCAAATTCAACCTGTGGGGGGCAAGCGGGCAATTGCTTATTTCTAACACTGTGGGTATAGATGTAGGTAAGGGCTCTTTTACTCTTTCTTTTCATGACAGCTAACACTCTGTTGATGCAGCTACAGGCAGATCTTAGGTAAGGGCTCTTTTACTCTTTCTTTGCATGACAGCTAATAGTCTATTGATGCAGCTACAGGCAGATCTGATGGGTATAGATGTAGGTAAGGGCTCTTTTACTCTTTCTTTACATGACAGCTAACAGTCTATTGATGCAGCTACAGGCAGATCTGATGGGTATAGATGTAGGTAAGGGCTCTTTTACTCTTTCTTTACATGACAGCTAACAGTCTATAGATGCAGCTACCGGCTGATCTGATGGGTATAGATGTAGGTAAGGGCTCTTTTACTCTTTCTTTGCATGACAGCTAGCAGTCTATTGAAGCAGCTACAGGCTGATCTGATGTGTATAGATGTAGGTAAGGGATCTTTTACTCTTTCTTTTCTTGACAGCTAACAGTCTATTGATGCAGCTACAGGCAGATCTGATGGGTATAGATGTAGGTAAGGGCTCCTTTACTCTTTCTTTGCATGACAGCTAACAGTCTATTAATGCAGCTTCAGGCTGATCTGATGCGTATAGATGTAGGTAAGGGCTCTTTTACTCTTTCTTTACATGACAGCTAACAGTCTATTGATGCAGCTCCAGGCTGATCTGATGGGTATAGATTTAGGTAAGGGCTCCTTTACTCTTTCTTTGCATGACAGCTAGCAGTCTATTAATGCAGCTACAGGCTGATCTGATGTGTATAGATGTAGGTAAGGGATCTTTTACTCTTTCTTTTCATGGCTGCTAACAGTCTATTGATGCAGCTACAGGCTGATCTGATGGGTATAGATGTAGGTAAGGGCTCTTTTACTCTTTCTTTGCATGACAGCTAGCAGTCTATTGAAGCAGCTACAGGCTGATCTGATGTGTATAGATGTAGGTAAGGGATCTTTTACTCTTTCTTTTCTTGACAGCTAACAGTCTATTGATGCAGCTACAGGCAGATCTGATGTGTATAGATGTAGGTAAGGGGTCTTTTACTCTTTCTTTTCATGACAGCTAACAGTCTACTGATGCAGCTACAGGCTGATCTGATGGGTATAGATGTAGGTAAGGGCTCCTTTACTCTTTCTTTGCATGACAGCTAGCAGTCTATTGATGCAACTACAGGCAGATCTGATGGGTATAGATGTAGGTAAGGGATCTTTTACTCTTTCTTTTCATGACAGCTTATAGTCTATTGATGCAGCTACGGACAGATCTGATGGGTATAGATGTAGGTAAGGGATCTTTTACTCTTTCTTTTCATGACAGCTAACAGTCTATTAATGCAGCTACAAGCAGATATGATGGGTATAGATGTAGGTAGGGGTCTTTTACTCTTTCTTTTCATGACAGCTAACAGTCTATTGATGCAGCTACAGGCAGATCTGATGGGTATAGATGTAGGTAGGGGTCTTTTACTCTTTCTTTTCATGACAGCTAACAGTCTACTGATGCAGCTACAGGCAGATCTGATGGGTATGCATGTAGGTAAGGGCTCTATTGATGCAGCTACAGGCAGATCTGATGGGTATAGATGTTGGTAAGGGCTCTTTTACTCTTTCTTTGCATGACAACTAACAATCTGTTGATGTAGCTACAGGCAGATCTGATGGGTATAGATGTAGGTAAGGGCTCTTTTACTCTTTCTTTGCATGACAGCTAACAGTCTACTGATGCAACTACAGGCAGATCTGATGGGTATAGATGTAGGTAAGGAGTCTTTTACTCTTTATTTTCATGACAGCTAACAGTCTATTGATGCAGCTACAGGCTGATCTGATGGGTATAGATGTAGGTAAGGGCTCTATTGATGCAGCTACTGGCTGATCTGATGGATATAGATGTAGGTAAGAGCTCTATTGATGCAGCTACAGGCAGATCTGATGGGCATAGATGTAGGTAAGGGCTCTTTTACTCTTTATTTTCATGACAGCTAACAGTCTGTTAATGCAGCTACAGGCAGCTTTGATGGGTATAGATGTAGGTAAAGGCTCTTTTACTTTTTCTTTTCATGACTGCAAACAGTCTATTGATGCAGCTACAGGCAGATCTGATGGGTATAGATGTAGGTAAGGGCTCTTTTACTCTTTCTTTTCATGACAGCCTACAGTCTGTTAATGCAGCTACAGGCAGATTTGATGGATATAGATGTAGGTAAGCGGTCTTTTACTCTTTCTTTTCATGACAGCTAACAGTCTATTGATGCAGCTACAGGCAGATCTGATGGGTATAGATGTAGGTAAGGAGTCTTTTACTCTTTATTTTCATGACAGCTAACAGTCTATTGATGCAGCTACAGGCTGATCTGCTGGGTATAGATGTAGGTAAGGGCTCTATTGATGCAGCTACTGGCTGATCTGATGGGTATAGATGTAGGTAAGAGCTCTATTGATGCAGCTACAGGCAGATCTGATGGGCATAGATGTAGGTAAGGGCTCTTTTACTCTTTATTTTCATGACAGCTAACAGTCTATTGATGCAGCTACGGGCAGATCTGATGGGTATAGATGTAGGTAAGGGCTCTTTTACTCTTTCTTTGCATGACAGTTAACAGTCTATTGATGCAGCTACAGGCAGATCTGATGGGTATAGATGTAGGTAAGGGCTCTTTTACTCTTTCTTTTCATGACAGCTAACACTCTGTTGATGCAGCTACAGGCAGATCTTAGGTAAGGGCTCTTTTACTCTTTCTTTGCATGACAGCTAATAGTCTATTGATGCAGCTACAGGCAGATCTGATGGGTATAGATGTAGGTAAGGGCTCTTTTACTCTTTCTTTACATGACAGCTAACAGTCTATTGATGCAGCTACAGGCAGATCTGATGGGTATAGATGTAGGTAAGGGCTCTTTTACTCTTTCTTTACATGACAGCTAACAGTCTATAGATGCAGCTACCGGCTGATCTGATGGGTATAGATGTAGGTAAGGGCTCTTTTACTCTTTCTTTGCATGACAGCTAGCAGTCTATTGAAGCAGCTACAGGCTGATCTGATGTGTATAGATGTAGGTAAGGGATCTTTTACTCTTTCTTTTCTTGACAGCTAACAGTCTATTGATGCAGCTACAGGCAGATCTGATGGGTATAGATGTAGGTAAGGGCTCCTTTACTCTTTCTTTGCATGACAGCTAACAGTCTATTAATGCAGCTTCAGGCTGATCTGATGCGTATAGATGTAGGTAAGGGCTCTTTTACTCTTTCTTTACATGACAGCTAACAGTCTATTGATGCAGCTCCAGGCTGATCTGATGGGTATAGATTTAGGTAAGGGCTCCTTTACTCTTTCTTTGCATGACAGCTAGCAGTCTATTAATGCAGCTACAGGCTGATCTGATGTGTATAGATGTAGGTAAGGGATCTTTTACTCTTTCTTTTCATGGCTGCTAACAGTCTATTGATGCAGCTACAGGCTGATCTGATGGGTATAGATGTAGGTAAGGGCTCTTTTACTCTTTCTTTGCATGACAGCTAGCAGTCTATTGAAGCAGCTACAGGCTGATCTGATGTGTATAGATGTAGGTAAGGGATCTTTTACTCTTTCTTTTCTTGACAGCTAACAGTCTATTGATGCAGCTACAGGCAGATCTGATGTGTATAGATGTAGGTAAGGGGTCTTTTACTCTTTCTTTTCATGACAGCTAACAGTCTACTGATGCAGCTACAGGCTGATCTGATGGGTATAGATGTAGGTAAGGGCTCCTTTACTCTTTCTTTGCATGACAGCTAGCAGTCTATTGATGCAACTACAGGCAGATCTGATGGGTATAGATGTAGGTAAGGGATCTTTTACTCTTTCTTTTCATGACAGCTTATAGTCTATTGATGCAGCTACGGACAGATCTGATGGGTATAGATGTAGGTTTGGGATCTTTTACTCTTTCTTTTCATGACAGCTAACAGTCTATTAATGCAGCTACAGGCAGATATGATGGGTATAGATGTAGGTAGGGGTCTTTTACTCTTTCTTTTCATGACAGCTAACAGTCTATTGATGCAGCTACAGGCAGATCTGATGGGTATAGATGTAGGTAGGGGTCTTTTACTCTTTCTTTTCATGACAGCTAACAGTCTATTGATGCAGCTACAGGCAGATATGATGGGTATAGATGTAGTTAAGGGCTCTTTTACTCTTTTTTGCATGACAGCTAATAGTCTATTGATGCAGCTACAGCCAGATCTGATGGGTATAGATGTAGGTAAGGGCTCTTTTACTCTTTCTTTTCATGACAGCTAACAGTCTATTGATGCAGCTACAGGCAGATCTGATGGGTATAGATGTAGGTAAGGGCTCTCTTACTCTTTCTTGGCATGACAGCTAACAGTCTATTGATGCAGCTACAGGCAGATCTGATGGGTATAGATGTAGGTAAGGGCTCTCTTACTCTTTCTTGGCATGACAGCTAACAGTCTATTGATGCAGCTACAGGCAGATCTGATGGGTATAGATGTAGGTAAGGGCTCTCTTACTCTTTCTTGGCATGACAGCTAACAGTCTATTGATGCAGCTACAGGCAGATCTGATGGGTATAGATGTAGGTAAGGGCTCTCTTACTCTTTCTTGGCATGACAGCTAACAGTCTACTGATGCAGCTACAGGCAGATCTGATGGGTAAAGATGTAGGTAAGGGGTCTTTTACTCTTTCTTTACTGATGGAACCTGCCATCCAGTTTGATATATGAGCCACTTCACAAGATTTTGGTACTTATTCATAGGCCCAGTTAAGTAAACATTTTGATTATAAAATTGTTATTTTTTCATTATCTATCAGTTTAAGCATGTGTTTTGGGCACCCAAAGGAACCGTCTCAATGAGATGGTTCCTTTGAGTACCCACAACATAAGTTTAGGTTGAGAAATAAGAAAAATAGTTTTCAGCTACACACCCTTATCTGGGGGCTGCTTATTGCATATTCATAAGTATGTGTGTGCAGCTATTTTATTAGGAAAGAGGCTTAAATCTTAAATTTTGGCCCGAGCCTTCATCCCTGTCATTATATGTGTGAGCAAGCAGCAAAGGCTCTGACAAGACTGCGAGAATGTGAAGGCTCGTTTGAGCTTTTGTTGCTAGCAAATGTAAATTAGTACCAAAATCTCATGTACTGATTAAAATAAGGGTAAGCTTAGACATCAAGTATTTTACACTGTGTTTCTGTGCCTGAAGAATGTTTGACTATTACAAACAGTACAGACCCTGATACAGGGATAAACCTAGAGCTGCCAGATAGGGGATTGTTGGCCAATTTTGGAGAGGCTTTTTTGTTGATTTTTTTTTGTGTGTCCTTATATGTTCTATACATTACAAATTATCCCACTGACAGTTGAAAATGTGTAGAAACTAGGCAGATTAGGGAGATATTTTCTTTCACTTTAGATAGAAAATATCTGTCATTTTATCTGGGTATAGAAATTCTTACCTTACCCTTGTTATGTCAAGATAGGTCATTGTAATGTGAATGTAATATCATCATGTCAAGTCACATCTTAGCCCATTCAGGAGCTTCTTGGAGCTTAACTCTTTACCTCATAGAGAGGCCGTTTTGACACTTTTGCAAACAGAGCTGACCCAAATCAGGCAGCTCTTGTAAGAGCTGCCTGATCAGGGTCTACTCTGTTTGCTTATAGAAATATGATTAGATATGATCCTACACTAGTGGACCTGACAAGTAATTTCTTAGTTTTATGTACAAACGTGAAAGTTTATTCATATAATTATTCATAGTAGGTGGAGCTTAGCACAAATATTCCTAAAGGAAAGGGTCAATATAAGAATGTAGTATTGAAATGTGCGGGGATAATCACAAAGCTATATGGTTCCTTAGCAATAATGGAAAATCACAAAGATACCAAGCCAGCATTCAATGTTTGGCCATCATCGGCCTGCCATCCAAACTTCGCTGGCAGGCTGATGATGGCCCGCTGTTAGTGGTATTTGGATCCACTCTCTTGCTAAAAAACCCTGTCAGAGTTGCATTGGACCCCCTCTGACAAACCTTTCTGGATCATCACATGTGTTCCCTCAGAATCTCTGTTTGTCATCACAAGGCAGGACTTGTGATTCCAAATAGGAATCTTCTGGATGGAACTTTCTATCTGCACCTCACACATATGAAAGATTATAGCGTTAAACTGGGTATCAAAGGGTTGCTATTTCAAGGCTGTGTTTTGTCCTTGAGCAAGATACTTTATTTGCTGCTTAATACTGTTTTAAACCACAACATGGCTGAAAAGTTGTTGACTGGGATGTTAAGCATCAACACAAACAATACTTATAATCTCGCCTTAGCTTTAGCCCTAGGATGAGATGTCCCATTCAGTGTCTCATTCAGGTCTCCAGTCTGTTAGTCAGTATGCCCATTCGCAGGTTTCTGGTAAAGGAAGGTATGTTTTTTCTACACATTTGAACCTTTTATGGGTGTGAGACATGGGCAGGAAAAAAGTTGTCCTTTTTGATCACATGGATGAAAGTTTTCAGAATTCCTGAATTGAGGCTGACTTTCTATTGAAGTCGAGCAGATTATATTTATAGATTCTATGATTTATTTTTAACCTTGTTTAAAGACAATTGACTGTTTAAGTATGAACTCGTTAATATTAAGGAGGAATACTGCAAGATTTGAAATTCTAATGTTCACAATTTAGGCTATTTTGTATTTTTGCCCATGTGATTACATCAAACTACAAACCAAACAGTGGTCCACCTATAACAGTATTACAGCAATTGTTCTATCTTGATGACTATTTTTCATGTGACCATTGTTTTTGTTCTAGTGCGACCTTCAATGCCAGAGACAACAGCTCTAGGAGCAGCTATGGCTGCCGGATCTGCTCTAGGTATCTGGAATCTGGACACGGATGGTGCTAAAGTTACGACAGATACATTTACAGCAACTATCACAGAGAAAGGTAGAATTCTTTAGCTTGTACTTATTATACCCCCGGTACGAAGTATATAGAGGGTATATAGTTTTCGCCTTTTCTGTAATTGTGTTTGTTTGTCTGTCTGTTTGTTAGTCTGTTTGTAAACTTTTTTTTCTGCCAAAGATTTCTCAGCAACTACTTGACTTAGGATTCTGAAATTTGGTACAAAGCTTGATAGTTGTATTGCTTATCAGTCCCTTTATTTGTTCATTTTTTCTTTCTCTCCAATGGAAATTTCCGTCACAGATTTCTCAGCTCCTATTGGAGCCAGTGTTTTCAAATTTTGTGTACACCTTCAGGTAGGCAAAGTGTATTGTGAAAATGAAAATAAAGATGCTAATCCTTATTTTGCCTTCTTTTTTCAATTTTTCATTTTTTCCTTTTGTCGCTCTTATATAATACATATGGACATTTGTTTTGTCAAAGATTTCTCAGCAACTACTCCACTTATGATTCTGAAATTTGGTACAAAGCTTGATAGTGATAAGGTGTATTGTGTAACAAAAAAAACCACATATTGCATATCAGTCCCTTTATTAATTCATTTTTCTTTCTCTCCAATGGAAATTTCTGTCACAGATTTCTCCGCTCCTATTGGAGCCAGTGTTTTCAAACTTTGTGTACACCTTCAGGTAGGCAAAATGTATTGTGTAAATGAGAATTAAGATGCTAATCCTCATTTTGCCTTCTATTTTTCATTTTTTCATTTTTTCCTTCTGTCACTCTTTCATAATACATATTGGCATTTTTTCTGTCAAAAGTTTTCTCAGCAACCATTTGACTTAGTATTCTGAAATTTGGTGCAAAGCTTGATAGTAATGAGTTGTATTGTATAACAAAAAACAACCACATATTGCATATCAGTCCCTTTATTTGTTCATTTTTCTATCTCTCCAATGGAAATTTCTGACACAGATTTCTCAGCTCCTATTGGAGCCAGTGTTTTCAAATTTTATGTACACCTTCAGGTAGGCAAACTGTATTGTGTAAATGAGAATTAAGATGCTTGTCCTCATTTTGCCTTCTATTTTCAATTTTTCATTTTATCCTTCTGTCACTCATATATTATACATATGGACATTTGTTTTGTCAAATATTTCTCTGACAGCAACTACTTGACTTATGATTCTGAAATTTGGTACAAAGCTTGATAGTGATAAGTTGTATTGTGTAACAAAATAAAACAGCCACATATTGCTAATCAGTCCCTTTATTTGTTCATTTTTCTTTCTCCAATGGAAATTGCTGTCACAGATTTCTCAGCTCCTATTGGAGCCAGTGTTTTCAAATTTTATGTACACCTTCAGGTAGGCAAACTGTATTGTGTAAATGAGAATTAAGATGCTTGTCCTCATTTTGCCTTCTTTTTTCAATTTTTCATTTTTCCTTCTGTCACTCTTATATAATACATATGGACATTTTTTCTGTCAAATATTTCTCAGCAACTATTTGACTTAGGATTCTGAAATTTGGTACAAAGCTTATTAGTGATGAGTTGTATTGTGTAGCAAAATAACAGTCACATATTGCATATCAGTCCCTTTATTTGTTCATTTTTCTTTCTCCAATGAAAATTTCTGTCACAGATTTCTCGGCTCCTATTGGAGCCAGTGTTTTTAAATGTTGTGTACACCTTCAGGTAGGCTAAGTGTATTGTGTAAATGAAAATAAAGATGCTTAAGCTCATTTTTGTCTTTTTCAATTTTTCCTTCTGTCACTCCTTTATAACACATATTGGACATTTTTCGTCAGTTTTCTCAGCAACTACTTGTTTTAGGATTATGAAATTTTGTGTACACCTTCAGGTAGGCAAAGTGTATTGTGTAAATGAAAATTAAAATGCTAATCCTCATTTTGCCTTCTTTTTTCTAATTTTCAATTTTCCTTCTGTCGCTCCTATATAACACATATGGACATTTTTCATCAAAGATTTCTCAGAAACTACTTGGTTTAGGAATATGAAATCTTTAACAATTTTGTCTTTTCTCTGAAGGTGTTACATCCTCTGATGACTATCGGCTGGGGTATGTGAGCTTTGCTCACTTCTTGCTATATTGTTTAAAAAAGTAATGTTTATTTAAACTCACTAGTGAAATGAATAAATAAGTCAAGAGAAAACTAATCTTTAGTGTTTGTGAGCAGGTTAGACTATAAACTAGACTGCTCAAAGACTAGCTAGAACATTGAAAAAATTGTGGGTATATGGGTAAAGGTTTTTCACTGAATAAAGCAGAATAAAATAGCTACTCTGATTAATTTTCACTTTATCCTATTAAAAGAAAATTGCCCTTTAAATCTTGAAATTGTTCATATTTTACTGGCATACTGTAATTTTCTAAAGTTCAGAATTTTGAGAATTTTTCTTTGCACCTTTTAGATGTAATTGTGTGAGGAATTTATAGCTGTTATACTATAAAAATCAATAACAAAGATGCTGAAAGGTAAATTGGTACCGTTTGGTATGAAAGCTTACTTCCCTAAGGAAAATTTGCATGCTGGTCTGTGTCTTTGTTGTTTACATACAGCAAAACAGCTGGTCCTTATATAGCTTATTAATAATCTAAAGTTGTTTGTATAGTGAGTATAATCCAGGGCCATCCATATACTTTGGTAGACAGGCCTCTATAACACTTATGACACGATTGCTGCTCTTATACTTTAATGTTAGCTGACCCTGAGGTTATAAAACTTTGTCATGCTCATTTCAACTACCGGTATGCATGATATTTCAATTGCTCATAAATGGTAAAATGTTGAAAAATAAAGTTTTTCCTTGCTTGTATTCATCCTGCTGATAAATGTTAAAATGCCAACAATTGTTGGCGTTTTAACATTTAGAGCAGGATAAATTTTATTTTTAGTCGGTGTTGAGCATGTAAAAAGTATTTTAAACCTCGAGGCCTGATCTTTTATTTTAATATGTCTGTAGAGAGAGATGAAAGATTCAGCAGATGGAAGCAGGCTGTTGAGAGGTCCATGCACTGGGTACCAGCTGAACCAGCATCAGGTAAGCTATTTAACCCTTTGTTTACAAATGGATTCTTCCTTCTGGATGGTACATTATATTTGGATAGTCCATTGTACATATCTAGAGGTGTCAGGTTGTAATTTTCAACAAATATTGTATTTGAAGATCTTTTTACCTTTACACACAGTGTAGACCATGATGAAATGCTGCATTGTGCAGCATTTTATCTGGATCTTCACTGTTTGTAAACATACCCATTTAGTGGTTTCCCGTATACAAAGGGTTAGAGAAAAGGTTACAAGAGCATAGTCTGTTAGTTCAAAAACTGCATTGGTCTATTGGAAAGAAAATGTAAATATCTTCTAAAATATGTAAGAAGCTTAAGCAAACAAAGACTGCTCTCATTTTTTAACAAATATATCATGGTTAACATAATCTCACAATAAGTATGAAGCATCGCTGAAAAATATCTAGTGCTGTGGCTGGAAATCGAACCTGGGTCATATTGTACAAGACCAATAGTCTAACCACTGTCAGAAAGTGTCAACTGATGCAGTTGTCAAGATTGAATATAAGCTGAAACCTATGCAAAATCTCCACAGAACTGACTTTGAGGTATTCAACCTTTGAAGCTCGAATCATGACTGTAGCAAATGATATTTGTGACTTTTCTGCTGGCAGATTATTTACATGAACTTTCATTATTGCATAAAGTATGTGCTGCATGCTTTTAACAGTCATGTTTCAATGAGCACAAACCCATGTATTAGCAAGGCAATTCATGTTTGGTTGTGGGTTCGAGCCTTACCAGCATCACTGTGTTGTGTTCTTCAGCAAGAGACATTAATCCTTGCTTAGTACTGGTTCAACCCAGGAAGACCCATCATGACATAACTGAAAAATTGTTGACTGGGACGTAAAGAATCAAATCAAACAAACAAAATGCAATTCATGTGCTTTTGATGCACAATGTTGGTACCTGAAATATACTTGCTCCATTTACATTTGCCGATTTGTTAATCACAATTATATTATGAGTGGAAGATGGATAGTGACTGAAAGCATCCTGCCACATGTTGACAGTGAAATGGTGACAAAATATAGTCCCATATTTTTGCAAATTTTGATGAATGTTTTTTTTAATTGATGCAATAATAGGGATCAAACATTAATTTTCAATACATTGACACTTGCCAGGTCCCTGGTGAGAGGTTAAAATTCTCGGGCTTTGGCATCTCCCTTGGGATCTGCACGAACGTTAATGCATGAAAAACCATGTTTGAACTCTGTTATATACAGTTATTCCCTTAATCTGTTTGCACATGGTCTACTTTCGGATTACTCTGGCTCTGTTGCCTAAAGAGTTAATCGTATGAATCAAGATTTATATGCTTGTCAATAACTTATTAAGAAGAACATAGCCATGTTGTGAGGAAATCTGTCAATGCTATATGCAAACAACACAGCTTGAGATCAGCCTGTACATATACAAATGAACATGGCATTTTAACTGTTCATAAAACTAAGAAGATGGTAAATAAATATTTTTCTTGCTTTAAAACTCACTGAATGTGTGTTTATTCTGCTAATAGATGTTACAATGCCAACAATTGTTGGCATTGTAATATTTATGAGCAGGATATATCATGCTCAGTTGATCATGGAAAAAGTTATATAACCCTTCAACCTGCTCAGATGCAGATATTAGATAGAACCCTGAAAATTTTAATGCTGCAAGTAAAACTATTACATGTATACATTATTAACACTACCTGATTGTATAGTTATCATGTTTTGCTTGCTTTAATATTGTTCATTCTTTTTTTCTTGCAAGTGTAGGCAGACAGAAGAATTTCTGGGATAGCTTGGCCGGAGGACTCTATATATTTACATCTTTTGCCATATATATAACTGCTAGTCTTATTAATCAGAGATGATAATAGCTGCACATATTGTATAGGGTTGCCATAAGGGTTGCACAAATTGTGATTGGATGACACAAGATGTGGAAAGATCACACAAATTGTGTAGCGATGGCACACAACTTGTGGAAAAATCACACTAAATGTGTAATGATGGCGCACAACTTGTGGAAAGTTTACACAAGTTGTGTAGTGATGGCACACAACATGTGGAAAAGTCACACAAATTTGTAGTGTAGAATAGATGGTGCAAGCTGTGTTGTGAAGGCAAATGTTGTGTAGGAATGAAACATGTGGTGTTGAGCTGGCATCATAGAAAAGTCTTGTAGGAGAGATCAGCTGTACAAGACATGCAGGAGCTGACAGTTGTGTAGGGAATACACCAGACAGTGAAAACACATTATCGATGTGGTGAAGAAATGGGTTTGGTTTCCTCAAAAGTTCAAGGAATTACCTAGCCCCAATGTTATAAAATGTTTTTATCATATGACGTCACATCTGGGAGTGAAATAATGGCATACAATAAAATCTGTAAACCATTAGTGGTTTATCGATTTTCGGTAAACGTAATGACGTCCATAACAACGTTGCGTACATATTGACAACATTATAACGTTTTTAAGCCAGAAATGAGATTTCAAAGTGTTTTTAATGTCATATGATAAATAGAATCTAACATTCGTGTTCTTGTTTTATTGAATTTATTAAATGAGTTGGGGAAAAGAGATAAAATGCGACGCTTGCCGAGCATTTTATCTCTTTTTCGCAACGAGTTTAATAAATTCAATAAACCAAGAACAAGAATGTTAGATCCTCTATTTCTTGCTGAACCAACTGAGCATGAAGTTTCAATTTCTCATAAAACTTAATTGCGTAATTTTAGAAGGGAAAGACTTTTTCTTTCTTTTAAACTCTCAGATGTTATATTTATCATGCTCAGTTCAGTTGAGCATGAAATAAGTTTTATAACCTCAGTCAGGATGGATTTCTTAAAAGTAAAGTTCAGTATAGAAGTACTCCAGGAGATGAACACAAGAAACACTCTGGAACAATCAGTTGCTGTTGGCAAATTGCAATCTGTCTCAAGTCCACACATATATGGGCCTTGTCACTTGAAAACCTGTCTTCAGGGGTTTGTGAACATCATAGACGCAGACCAGCCTGCGCATCTGCGCAGTCTGATCAGTGCCTTTGTTGTTCCCATTTTATCTAGTATCATATGTAAACTTGCTACAGGTAAAATTTTATTTGTCTTGCTAGTCTCTGAAGCTGATGAGACTGGTTTGAAACCTGTTTTGTCAGAAACCTCGAAGACAGGTTTTCTCATGGCGACGCCCATATAACCTTAACCTTGCTGGGCATTATAATTTACCAAACTCATTCCCAGTTTTGTACCCAATTAACTTGCAGGATTCAAGTTAGTAAAATGTGCTTACAAGCAGAGTGGAAAACATGGTTGATTCTGATCAGCTGGCTTCTCAGAAGCCATCTGATTTGGATCTGCACTTTTTTCAAAATAGGATAATATCAGTGCCGAGTATGGTAAGGGTTGAAAAGCAGCATGGCCTATCCATGACAAAATCGTGTGTTATAAATTTTTATCTGGTTTAAGCCAACCCTTAGCAACCAGATTTTGTTTTTGTTTTGGCTTGAAAAGTAAAATCTACTGCCTAGTAGCAGAGAGGAATGCTAGTATAGATCTGCATTTCTTTTTAATCAGTTTTGATGTGCAAGGTCAGGCATTTGGTTGTTAAATGGTTGTGATACAAAATGATAAGTTGAAACATGACTTATAACCTGTCTTTGGGGTTTCAGACCAGGCCATGACTAAACCCACCTGCTCAGTTACAGAGACTAGCTAGAAAACTGAAAATTTCGCTTGTAGCAAGTTTCTATATGATACTTTCCTATAAGCGAATAACAAAGGTGCTGATTGGACTGCACGGAGGCGCAGTCTGTTCTGCGCCATTGATGTTCGCAAACCCCAAAGACAGGTTTTCTTGTGTGAAGGCCCATATCTTCTAAGATACCAAATGATGTCAAATTCTATATGAACGATCAGTGGGATGGAGGAACATAAGTCAATAAAGGCTAAAAAAGTACTTTAACCCTATGTAGACAGGAAACATCAAAGTGAGTACTTTGGCAAATGGTGAAGACCTAGATGAAATGCTGCAGAATGTGGCATTTCATCAGAGTGTGCACTGTTTGCTAAGACAAAGCCAATCTTAAGAGAGAGAAATACAACATTAAATATGTCTTGATCCACATCTGAATTAAGGGTGAGGTTGGCGCCATAAAACCGGTTTAAGCCCTCCAGTAAAATATTTTACTGACCGTTCCAAGGCGGTGCTTCTTTTGTGGATCTTTTATGTTTTTATTCTGTCTTGTGTTTGCTATGTTTTGTGCGCGTCTGTCTATATGTGCTTTGTGGTCACCTGCTGGGAAAGGGCTGACCTCTTGGCTCTCGTTTGTGGTGTCTTCTGTGAGTTTGTCACTTTCCCATTGGTATCCTGGGTCAGGTGTGGTACTTGATTGTATCGATTCCTGATCTTTGCACCATTATTTACTTATAAATGTGAAAGATATGAAAGCTTTTAATCAGATTTTTAAGCACAAATTTCAATGTATGTTGTACATTTTTTTTAATTTTCGCTTGCATTTTTGTTGAGGTCCTCCTTGGAATTGTCTCATTTAGGCACTTCCAATGACTACCCGCAACATTTGGGCAAGCACACAAGGTTTTTGTACTTATGGCAAATGCAAGCAGTGAAGGCTCAGATGAGTCTGCTCATCTGCTTAGTCTTTGCTGCTTGCACAAGGAAAGTATAGATGTAGGCCAAAGCTCACGTCAAAAAAGTAGGCTTTTAGGGCACTATCCATATCATAAAAAATTCTTAACCCTTAAAGCGCCAAGAAAAAAAAATGCCTCAGGAAATGGCGTCTGCTGAAGTCGTCTCTGCAAATAATTGTCTAACATTACTGACAAATTCAGTATGGAAGCAAAGAGCGTGGACCCAGAACAGACTGCTTCTATAGGAGCAGTCTGATCTGGGTCCACACTGTTTGCCATAGAGGCTTCTTAAACATTTCAGCAGACAAGAAAAGCAGACGACTTTTGTTGCGATTGTCACATTAAAGGTTAACATACCTGCAAACTGGTACTTTGACAAACAGTGCAGACCCTGATGAAATGTCACATAGTGCGGCATTCCATCAAGGTCTGCACTGTTAGTAAGGATAAAAACATTTCTTCATGACAGAAAGGTATCATAACTTATTTATTTCTACCTGTGACCCCTTAATATACAAAATAGCAAGTCCATACTTATTCTATCAACATGCATGGAAAAATCCATTAGAATGAAATGGGGGAATAAAGTGTATGGGCCAGTTCATTACATTTTGGTATAAAAGCAGTTTTTAGGCATTTATGCACAGCTATGAAAGTGTTAGAAATGCTGTTATTTTATATCATGTATCAGGTTTAGGGAATTGCTTTTACCATGCATACTTTATTCATAGTTTCTACTTTGGGTCGGTCGCTTTCAGAAACATTTGAAAGTTAATTTTTAATGTACATAATAGATGTTTGTCTAAGTTTTAGCGTGGCAAAATATTTTAACCTGAAGTTACAGTTTAGTTCAATATTCATGTACTATGGCAATTGCAAATGAAAACTGAAAAAGCTTGAATATTACTATTGAATCTTGAATAAAGTACTGAACTTCACAACTAATCCCACTGGGTAGCTGGTCACACATATTTAAAGAATGTTTTTAAACTAACCAGATAAGATTGCATTATTTGAAAATTATTATTTTTATTTCTCAGCCAAAACATATGTTGTGGGTATGTAAAAGAGCCGTCTCAATAAGACAACTCTTTTGAGCACCCACATGTTTAAACTAATGGGTAAGAAAAAATTGACAATTTTACACTCAACATTTTTGCTTAACTGACACAAGTTTGAATACAATAACTACTGGTTACTAATGTGCCTGACTGCAGATCCAGGGGTTGCGAGTTTGATCCCTGTCCGGTCCCATACTTTCGTGGAGATTGATCAAGCAATAATTTCTATGGTCATTCTGCACCTTCCACTGATTCAAGAAGGTTTATTGCCAGTAACAAATGAAAGTATGTGCAGGGAGTACTGGTTAACCACTTAGTCAAGCTTGGTGGTTAGGTGAGCTAGGTGAGGTGACCGTCCGGAAATGACCATAGCTGTTGACTAGGACATAAAGCAACAAGCCGAACTAAAACCAAACAAAGCAGGTAGAATTCTGTAGCACAGATATCACAGAGTACATGTATGAACTAGAAGTGGATGGTGCCTTTGATAACATGAGCCAGGTGAAGAGAAAGCCTTGTTTTGTTGTATGCGAACAAGAAAGACATAGATCAGACCGCAATAATTTAATAGTAGCATCACTTGCTACAACCAAATTGTTTGGTTTTTAACTATGGTATAAGTTCTAAAATTTCAAACACTAGTTGCCTATAGACAAACAGTGCAGACCCAGATCAGACTGCTTCTTAAGAAGCAGTCTGATCTGGGTCTTCCCGGTTTGCTATTCTGACAAGTATTTGGTGAATTCTAGCATTGATGACCAATATTTTCTTAAAGAATGGTGTGAGAAATGTGCTAAATTTTTTTAGAATATTTACTATTGTCTGTGTAGTTGAGCAGGGTAGTTTGAATTGTACAGGGTCCGGAGGTTATAAAACTTTTCATGCTCAACTCAGCTGAGCATGAAATTTATCCTGCTCATAAAGTTTAAAATGCCAACACTGTTGGCATTTAAAAACAGCAGGATAAATACAACATCTGAGAGTTTAAAAGCAAGAACAATCTATATTTTTCAGCATTTTAGTTTTTATTAGAAGTTTAAATTTCATGCTTAGTTGAGTTGAGCATGAAAAAAGTTTTATAACCTTAGGCCAGGTTGCAAACCCTGAAGACAGGATTCCTTGTAACATGGCTCAGGTAATTGTGATATTTCTTGCCTTTAATGACATGATTTTTTTTTATATTTTAAAGGGATTATTCACACCTTTTTTCAAATGCGTTTATATTTGAGTTTACAGTATGGCAGGAATAATTCCTCATTAAATGTTTGTGAATGCCCTTCTATTAGCCTGTAATTAATCACTTTTGCTTCTTAATGGGAGTCTGGTCATTCTCAGGTCAATGTTCTCTACACACCAAAACTGGAATCACTTCCACACTACCAAAGCAGAATTATAAATCAGTCAAAAGGCAAAAAATAACAATTTTTCAGAGTAATGCTTCTAGCAGTGTGTGCATTGATGAGTATATTTTGATACTTGGCCCATATTTAATAATTAATTTTAAAATTTAAGTCTTAAAGCACTAATAATTACTATAGCAGACAACATTTTATGTAACAATTTTCGTCATTTTGCAAACAAAAAGACAGAATATCAAATAAAACTTATTGAAAAACAAAATACTTTTCGTTTGACAGTTGTTACAATTTAATTTGCATTGATTTGGCTGTTGATTGTAATTAAAATGGAATACCCATTATCCAATATTGAAATAAAGAAATTGACTGAAAGGTGCCGCTTCAATCATTTGGGAGGCCAGCATATTGAGGTTAACTCAGGTTAATGTGTGCCAATAGCTGTAAGATGTCTGCTCCCATAAGATTAGATACACGGCTATAAAAGTTTCTGTAATTAACTAACCAGATGGATAAATGATCTGTGAAAATAAAATTAGTCCATAACGAAATATTTATTTGTGAATAAAGTAAAATGTTAAAAAGCATGAACATACACTTTAAGTCAAAAATTTTGTTAATTAATTATTATAAACCAAGCCTAGAGATTATAAAACTTTTATCATGCTCAACTGAAATGAGCATGACATTTCAACTGCTCATAAAAAGCTAAAATACTGAAAACTAACTTTTTACTTTCAAAGTCTTAGATATTGTATTTAACATGCTAATAAATGTTTAAATGCCAACAATTGTTGGCATTTTAACATTTAAGCATGATAAATTTCACGCCTCAACTGAGCATGAGAAAAGTTTTATAACCTCTGACCTGGTCTAAACATGTAAAGCAGTCTTGAAATATATTATAAAAATGAATAGCTGGTTATTATTACTTTGCTTCCTTAATGATAGAAACTGGGAAAAATGACTTGTACATTAATATGGGTGAAAGTACTGTCTCGCCAAATACTTTGCTTCTCACTTTCACAAGGTAAGGATATAGATGAAGAGGCCTGACCCTCAATACACATTCGAGAGACCTTGGTAAAATGTTATATGGACAGGCTTGCCTTGTTAAACAGGGGTCAGTTCAACTAAAAACCAAGTATTCTGTATTGGGACTACATGGTACATTTCGCTCAGTTGGAGACATTATGATAAAGTGAAAACAAGGTCACAGGTTTAATCTACTGTGCTCATCCATCTGCCGGATGTCCAGATGACCTAGCTGTTGGTGGGACATTAAACACAAACTTACTTTACTCAGTTATGAGTGGAAATATTCAAAATTTCCCACACTTGTTACCAAATAAAGTGGTCTAGACAAGCAGTGCAAACCCAGATCAGACTGCTTCTGAAGAGACCTTCATGTTTTTGCTATCTTACAAGCATTTAGTGGATCAAAGACATTATAAAAAAAGTTTTAGTTGAAGCAGTAATTAAGGAAAAAAGTGTTTGAAATTTGCTCTACATACAGAAGTAAAACAGAATATAAGGGATCGCAATGTGGCTCAGTGGTAATAGTGTGCTTGACTCAAGACCGAGGGGTTGCGGGTTCCAGCCTCGCCAGCGTCACTGTGTTGTGTCCTTGAGCAAGACACATTAATGCTTGCTTAGTACTGGTTCAACCCAGAAAGACCCGTCCAAACATAACTGAAAAACTGTTGACTGGGATGTTAAGAATCAAATTGAATAAAAAACAAAAAAAAGCCAGTGCACAACAAAATGAACTATGAGACCAGGCCTAGTTGGTTGTAAAACTTTTTCATGCTCATCTTAACAGAGCATAAATTTATCTTGTACATGTTAACATATCAACAGTTGCTGGCATTTTAACATTTATTTGGCATGATAAACACAGCTGAGAATTTGAGCAAGAAATGTCTATTTTTCAGCAGCAATTGAAATTTCATGCTCAACTTATTGAGCATGAAAAAGTTGGATAACCATGGGACCAGGAAAGGTTCTGAACATTACCATAACTGTCAGGTCAGATGTTTCATTATGTTCTGTATTTCTTCCTGAGCATAACAAAGACTGGCCAGCCTGTGATATTGTCCATGATAATCAGTCTTTGCCAGTCACACATTTTGTCATTACATTGGCTCTTTAATGATTATGACCCTGGGTTCCTCTATATGATTTGGCACATAATATTTTGGTACTTATCACATTGTCAAGCATCGAGGTCTTAGCCGAGCCTGCACATACTTGACGCAGCCATAGCCGCTCACATTTACAATATATGGGTGTAGATGAAAACTCTGACTAAAGTTTAGACCTGTAACTTGCTGTATACATCAGCATGGTGTTTATAAGACATTTGTGCATAAGTACCAAAATTGTGTGCGTCGGCCCATATATGCTTGGGAAAGTTGCTGCTCTTCATCATACTGATGTAAGAAAAATAATAAACACATACTCTAGTATAAATCATTTTATTCAAAATTACAAATATTGAGGGAAAATATAAAAGGGCTTAAAAAATCAATAAATTAAAGGCTAATATAATAATAAGAAACATGGTAATGTCAATAACTTACAATCTTGTGAACCCATTTGCACATCATTCTGAATGCAAAGGGATCCACAAATTTTCATAATGCAAAAAATGGCAACCTTTTATTATTTTCCTGAAAACCTTTGTTGTGGTGCTCACTGGAAGAGTCTTGTTGAGATACACCCAATAAGTACTGACATCATAGGGCTGTAATGATACACCGGAGTACTGCCACATGATATGATACATACACGGGTTTAGATGAACTAAAATTTCCAGCATAAAATTGCAAATATTTTCTTATTTATAATTTTTTAGCCTATGTTTTGGGTGCTCAAAAGAACCGTCTCATTGAGAAGGTTCTTTTGAGTACCCACAACATATGTTTTGGTTGAGAAATAAGAAAAATATTTTTCTGCTACATACTCTTTAACATATCAGGATACATTTTTTATACATATTAAACATCGAAATAAAGAAAGTTTAAAAAGATAAAACAATAACTTTTATCATGCTTGATGTTTTTTTATGAACTACACTCCTCCCCAATTCTTCACCAATTAAAGTGCAGGATTTCAGTCATTAGCAGGTATTTACATGAATGCAGACAAAAGAAGCCAGCTCATCAGGATCTACAGTTTTCAAGTCAGGATTACAATCAGAGTTTAGCATGCAAATTAATGCAATAAAAATTGACATTGCAATAAACTTCTTTATCATATGGGAAAAGCAAATTTATTTTAACTATTCATTTATATCTATCTCGTAATCATATTGTGAAATTAACTCGTAATACGAGAAGAATAAATATTTTGATATGATACATTGTACATTTTCAGTGAATCGTTACAGCCCTACATCATGATACACACATAAAAAGTATCACACCAACACTAAACTTAACCCAAACAAACAGATCAAAACTAATGCTGACAATAACAGGATACAGGCTGAAATATATTGCATATATTTAATTCTAACTGACAAAAATGTTCATTTAAATTTTTTATTATATATGATATCTACTTCAATTAACTGATTGTGCGTTGTTCTGCAAGATGATTTTAATATCATAAAGAATGAAGTATTTTTATAGTAATGCAGTGGCAGATCTAAAGGGGGTTCGCTTGAAACCTCCCCCCCCCCCCCCCCCATTTTTATATATCCTATGAAAATGAAATAATTTGGTCTCAGTGAGACCAAATTATATCATTTTCATGGGATATTTAAGAAAAATGAGATAAAATCAGCAAAGCAAACCCCCCACACCTTTATGCATATGAACCCCCTTTCCAAAAATCCTGGATCTGCCCCAGTAATGATAACAAGGTTGAAAGTTTTCATGATTATGCCTAGTTCAGGGGTTTGGGACTGGTTTTCTGTGGAAACACCAGTCCAAAATCCTGAATTTAGGCATATCCATAATCATCATACAGGATTTATGTAATGAACACCCTCTTCAACAGACTCGGTTGCTGAATAAACAAAAGAACCAAGGCCCAAATTACAATGCCTCCTTAAAGTTAAGTACTACCTTAGTTAAGTATTTATTTTTCAACATGAGATTTTAGATGTTAAATAAATTGCCAGGCTCAATGTTGTATATATGGTCTTATTGGTCTAATATGTCATTGTGATATACAGAATACATGAAATAATTTGAGTTTTAAGAAGTTTGCAATGTTATTTTTCGTTTAATAAAAAGTCAATAATTAACTAAGGTAGTATTTAACCTGAAGAAAGCATTGTAATTTTGGGCCCAGATCTGTATCTACACTATGATCACCCTGTGTTCCTAATAAATATAATTAAATTTCGGACTCCTCTTAACTTCCATACTCCTTGAATATTGGGAAAACAGAAAGTAAAGCATCGATGATGAAATTGAGATCAAAATAAACATCATCAAGAAGAACACGGACCCAGAGGAACTAGATTTTATGACCAGTATCATTAACAAAATCTCCTTAAACGTAGAAAAAGGCCTTTCAAGCAAAAAGACGCCTACACAACCGAGCATGAACCAGACTTAATTATTCCCGTTTTCACCACCTCAGCCATTGAACATTTCTCGAATCATACCTATTTTCCCGTTTTTTCTACCTCAGTCATCAGACCACCATCACAAATATGAAACAATGCCGAACCGCAGATTTCTTAAAAAAGAAGACCTAGACAGAAAACACTTACTCCACACATCAGACAGAGCCATAGTTAACCTTTCCAAACATACACTGACCCACCCATCTGAACTCCATAGACATACACAGAGATACTCTACTATTCAACAGGAGACTCCGACTGAAACAGTTCTTCAAAGAAGAAAGTTGCAAAACACGGGATCCGTTCCAAAATCCTACAGGATGGACACCACCGGTAGGGAAATCACCGACTCTAGACACATACATAAACGTTACCACAACAGAAATATTGGAAAATAAACCCGCACTGATTAAATGTAATAATTTATCGAATTTTGAACTCGATGCATTAGAAAATCTCAAGAAAAAAAAGAACCTCATAATCAAACAAGCGGACAAAGGAGGGGCCATCGTCCTTATGAATAAGGACGACTCTATCAAAGAAGGACTACCACAACTCACGGATACCAGGTTCAACAAAGAAATAGATAGGGACCTCACTACCAAAAACGCCACAGAAATCCACAGCTTCTTACTCACTGTAAAATCAAAGAAACTCCTACCGGAGACAAACTCCACCTTCCTCATACCTAAAAACTGTCTTACACCGATCTACTTTCTAGCGAAAATACACAAGGCTAATAATCCGTGGAGACCTATAGTTTCAGCATGTGACAGCCCAACGGAGAAACTCTCTATGTACCTAGACTCATTCCTCAAACCCCTCGCACAAAAAGTAGATTCCTACATCAAAGACACAACCCACTTCCTACAGAACCTCAAACGCCTTGGACAACTAGAGAAGGACACGCTACTGGTAACAGTTGATGTCACCTAGTTATACACAAACATACCGCACAAGGATGGAATCCGCGCAGCAAAAGAAGCATTAGAAAGCAGACCCATAAAAGAACCCAGAACTTGGGTCCTACTCAGACTACTGCACTTTATACTGACCAAAACTATTACGTTATGTGACGTTGCCTTGTATCGTCGCCCAAACAACAAATAACATTAACGTCAGACTCAGAACAGAAGAAAGTTGGATAGCACGCTTACAAACGAAACACCCAGCAGGACTAAATTTAATACAATAATGGATAACATGACCGACAACAGACTAACCTGGCTTAACTGCAAGAAAATCTTCACTACAATTGGGAACCTCAGACGACATGAAACCTCAGTTCACGCCACAGTACTAACCAGATACCAATGCTGGTACTGTGACAAGCTTTACTCACAGAGGGAGAACGCCGCACAACATATCAAGAAACTACACACAGACCAGGACATCAACAT
Organism: Loripinus fragilis; assembly: GCA_964019695.1. Taxonomy (NCBI): domain Eukaryota; kingdom Metazoa; phylum Mollusca; class Bivalvia; order Lucinida; family Lucinidae; genus Loripinus; species Loripinus fragilis. Next base: position 92,649,492 of record OZ026526.1, on the reverse strand, counting down.
AACCAAGAAATTCATCACCAACCCTAAAACTACAGCCACTAAACCCGGACCATGGATTCCACCAGCAGAAGCACTTACCAAAACCACCTACAGACTACACTTCAAATCTAGAAGACCAGCAACACCAGCACCAGAAGACAGAAGATTCCAACCACTACTTATAGAACAGGCATTGAAATTAGTAAGCTCCACAAGCAAACCTACACTATCTACAATATGGGAAGATCTACACTTATTAGACTCAAGCTCCACATAAGACTCAAGCTCCACATCAGACTCGAGCTCCACATCAGACTCAAGCTCCACAGACCTCGAAGATGAAAGGGACACAGACCAGCCTTCACATCATACATACATTAACAATCGGGTTTATGGAATTTTTAAGTAATGGAAAACTTACCACTCAAAGGTAACTTTGACTTTATTCATCACTGATCCAGACCAAACCAGTCCATTCCAGACATAACAATGAGTCACATGACCAAATTTATCCTTTTTTCATACCTCAGGAACTATTTTCTACTTAATTTTATCTTGAAAAAGGCCATTGTTTTGTAGAAACCGGTTGATCACTCATAAATAAATTCATTAACGGTCTTTGATAGTTGTGTATTCTGTTTTCCTTTATCCTCTAAATATAAAGTTGCCTTGATGAATAATTCTAGTACATGTATAAAAGTATCTTAAATATACTGCATGGCACAGTAATGAAATGGCTGTTCTTATTTAAAGCTTTATGAAAAACAGGATAGGGTAATAAATGTTCTAAAATTTTGAACGTTTTTCTCTTTCTGTTCTCAAATAAATGTTGGTTATTAGGGCTGGAATTCACAAAATGTTTGTCCTAACAGCAAACAGGTAAGACAGGGTCTGCTAGTTTGTTAAGGTCTTTTTTGCAGGCAAATAGTATTTGAAATTTTAGAACATTTACATTATTTACAATCAAGCATGTGCTCTCTCAAGAGATGTGTTACAGTTGATATACTAGTAAAATCAAATGATACTAAGTCAAGTATGTACATGAAGGATTTGCATTAGCCAGCTGAGCTCAGTACATTTGGGTACATATAACATTGTCAAACAAGCCTCCTTGGCCTTGCCATGGCCTTTGCTACTCTCACATGTACAGTGTTGGTAAAGAAAAAGACAACATATTTCTCGCTTCTGTAAAAGGCAAGCAGTAAATTTCTATTTCGAGGAGAAACAGCGCAAAAAAGACAGAACAGTGAGAAATTTAGCAGTGTTTTGCGGTAAAATTTCCTGCCATTTCCCACAGAAAATCATCATTGTTTAAATATGTAACACCAAAAACAGGTAAAATTAAACTTACCTTTTTCACAGCAAAATTTTGCAGTGAAATAGAGATTAATGAAATGCAAAATTTATTCCCTTTCGCCGCCAAAAAAGAGCGTCCGATCGCCATGAAATATGTTTTTCCTTTGCCATCACTGAACATTAATGTATAATAAACTTGGATGTGGGATTTATATATGATGTGTAAAGCTATTTCGGTTACCCTGTATTTGTTTTGTATCTCTGGCAATTTGAAAAAGGAACACACACCATTCACCATTCTATTTTCTAACAGTTTATAGCATGCAAGCACTGAACTTGACTGCAAAGGTCAAACTACAATTCAAACAGGTACTTTGGCAAACAGTGAAGACCCAGATGAAATGCCCAACCAGCGTCTGCACTGTTTGCTGATATCAAAACAATCTTCAGGGACACAAATGCATCATAATTTTAAATTTAAATATTTCAACCTGTGACCCCTTTGAATACAAAATTGACAATTCCATACTTATTGTACCAATATATAAGGGAAAAACAATCAGAAGGAAAAGGGTTAATAGACAATACAAGCAAATAGACAAGACATGGAAATTCAATATCCTGCCATGCTTAAACAGGTGCAAGAATTAATTTGGGTCATTCCATAAAATGATGCTATTTATTGCATAAGTATATAGCCATTTCATGCACAGCTTTTTAGTGGGGCTTAAGGCCTAGTTTTTAGTCTGACTTTGTGAAGTGGAAAGTAACAAAATCTTACATATGCTGACTCATTAAGATTTAAATTAAGTTTTATCTGCCTCACAATATCAGAAATGTGGCATCTGCTTCAGAGGCACAAACAATGATGGTTAACCCTCTGTAGACTGGAAATCTCAAACCATTATTTTGACCACAGTGAAAACCCAGATGAAATGTCACAGAACATGGTATTTCATCTGGGTATGCACTACAGTAAAACCTGTCTTAAGCTGCTACTCAAAAAGAAGACCAAAATTGGTTTTCAAAACCGATTATCACTTAATGCTGGTCAAAAGAATTGCAGAATGCTCTCTTGGAATACTTTCAGCCTTCATTAAGCTACCATTTGTCTTTAAGACCTTTGTTGTGTCTATTTTTAGTGGCCACTTAAGACAGGTTTTACTGCATTTGTATAAAAACTAACAATATTCAGGGACTGAAGTACATTTTAATTTGGAATTCTTATCTGTGACCCCTTGATATTTACAATGAGCCATTCCAGCTGGTTTGATGTATCAGACCAGATGGAAGAACTCATTAATTAGTATTCAGGGGAAAAATATATTTTAATATTGCACTTGTCCTGCAGGACGAGAGACTTACAATTTTCACTTGTCCTGCAAACAAATGCACTTCTCCATTAAAGGCATATGCAATAAAGAACATAAGGGAGTAATATGTAATATGACTCTCTCGAGTTATTCTTCCCTGCTTTGGGAAGAATTACTCGACCTCTCTAAATTTCACTCGTAATTACGAGAGGAAGAGTGGAATTTTTGTCCCCTTTTATTTAAAGGGTAAACTAACAAATTGATAAACATTTATTATTATTTTGATTGTTGAAAATAAAATTTGTAATATATAAAAGAATTAGGACAACAAGCTATTCAGTGATTCTTCCATTTGGGTTCAAGGATTGTCAAAAATAAATCATTGTGCAGATTATCTTGGTATCTTACCCAGGTAAACAAGATGGTCATATAGCACTTTGGCCATAATCTAATCATAAACATTCCATAAAATATATGCTCTCCTCTGCAGTCACAACCTCCAAGGTGGATAGTCAAATGCCTATTTGATCACAAGAATGAGACTTACATTAGGCTTCCAGATAAAGATACATTTTTGAAAATGGTTTTCTTATTTTTCAACAAAAACTATGTTGTGGGTACTCAAAAGAACCGTCTCCCAAAACACATGTTTCAATTTACAAGTAGGAAAATAATTGCAATTTACGCTCAAAAGTTTCCCTTATATCTGGACCAATGTTGCATATGAACATTGAAACAGGCTAAAATTGAAATTCATTGGTATGGGACCCACTACAAAACATATATAGTGGATAATATTCTTTGAGAATGAGAAAATCTATAATTTAACTACAATTTACAACATATGGTAGCATTTTGTTCACATCTTCCTGATATGGCTAGGTGTAACCTGACCCCGAAGTGCAGGTTAGTGATGGTTTGATTCAAACAATAAAATATACATGTTTCTTTTTCAGTGAGGTGAATCTGTGTGTTACATCACCAAAATTGATCACTTAATATTGTTTAAAACAGACCATTCTTTCCATATCTTGTATTAATAAATGGACAAACCAGGGATAAAGTTTTAGATTTTTAACCACTAGTGATTATTTTTAAAGTTTTGGTAAACTTGCCCTGAATGACCAAAACTAAAAATTATAAAATAGAGTGATTTTGTTCACTTGCTAAAATTAGAAAGTGATCATAATATCTACTTTCTTGGTAATTTCCCTTGCATTAAGAGAAAAACAAAGCTAAACACTAGCATTAAGCCATTTGAGCCTAGCATCCTTTAAATGTGACATGGGCAAACAGCGCAGACCCAGATCAGGATCTCCACTGTTTGCTTACAGAATGATATATTAAATTTGAATAAAAATGAAAAATATCACCCAACACTCTTTAAAATGGAAATAGACTGGTCCAATTTATAAGAGTGGGAAATTTCTGTCATTATAAATGAGCGGGTGTCCAGCAAAAGGTATGAGTTGGCATGTGAGCCCATCAAAGACTCAGATCAGACTGCCCATCCACGTAATCACAGGCCATTAGTTAAGAGTGCATAACAAAAATGTATTTTTCTTATTTCACAACCAAAAGTTCCAGGGTTTCAGCTGGACTGAAATTTACTTCCGACATTTTGTCCAAGCAGCTCCAATATTGTTCGGACATTTAGAAATTTTTAGGACATTTTTTAATACTGCTTTTTACCACCATAAATGGAAATTGCCATCTGCCCTTCTCATATTGAAACCAGGGGTAGTTTTGCAACCATTTTGGATGGTAAGTGCGGCCTGTTTGATTAGCTGGCTTCTTATTTACTGAGGAGACTGGAGCTTGTTGATCGGTGGAAGTGGGTGGGGTACTGTTTTTTGCTGCCTTTTGCGGCCGCTGCACGACTCGTTAGCCATGGAAAGTGACTGTTCAGATAATTATGGGGCGGGGAAACTGTTTTGGGACATAAAAAACTTGAGTTCCTGTTGTTTCTTGGTGGCAATTAAGTTTTTTAGTCATTTTATCGGTAAATGCCAATGCAAATATGCTGTCCGCTTCGATATGAAATCATGGGGAGAAAACTAAGGATGCAATAGACCAATCAGGTGCAGCGTAACAAAACACTATGACTGGTTTGCCTTAGTGAATAAGTATTTGAGGGGTAAAATAAGCCGAACCAGTCTGGAGCTTACAGAAATTTGGCCAATCAGTGATCGTTTTTTAAAACAAAAATACTATTGCATCACTGTGCATTACCGTACAGCGTGGATTTTCGAAATCGTCTCGGACAAATTGGACAGCAAACTCTTGGACATCTGGAACTATTTTCGGACTATGTCCGATGGCCGACGCCAAACTGAATCCCTGAAAACATATGTTGTGGGTAGTCAAAAGAACTGTCTCAATGTGATGGTTCTTTTGAGCTCCCAAAACTAATGTTAATACTGATGGGTATGAAAATGTTTACAATTTTACGCTAAATTTGTTTATCTAAACCTGTGAAACTGATCATAGTCTTTGATGGACATTCTGTGGGTAGCCAAATGTCCAACATTTCTTAAGGAAACTAAGACTAATCAGACTGTGTGGATGCACATACTGATTTAAATCTCATTGTATGCACATGCATACTTGTACCTTATGCTGGATACCGGCTCAAATGAAGACTTCCTCTAAAAGTGTTATGACCATTCACTCTCAACTTGATTATCCATACACAATTTTGCATAGCTTTCAGTTTCTACCTTTGACAACTATATTAGTTCACATCAGACCTTTAACTTTATCACATAAAAGTAACATTATAATTCTAACATTTATTATTGGAAATGGCACTGGTTTCTTATTGTTCAACAGTGGGAAGATACAGGTATTCAAAGAACTGTAGGCTTCACACTCAGTTTATATTAATTTCTTTGGTTATTTTTCTGTGATAGAATTTAATAGAAAATAAGTAAACGTTGTCCTTTGAATGTAAAGGCTTGTGGTCATTGCACCAGCAAGAGTATTAAGAACTTGACTTCACAAGATATCTTGATTATTTGTCAATCAAAACATGTTTGGTTTGGTACTCCACATGTTTAGATAAACAAATTTTGAGCGTTAAAATGTAAATGCTTTCTTTACCCATCAGAATTAACGTATGTTTTGGGTGCTCAAAAGAACCATCTCATTTGAGTACCCACAACATATGTTTCGGTTGAGAAATAAGAAAAATATTTTTTATGTTGCTCACTCTTAACTCAAGATCTGGTCCTGAAAAGAACCATGTCGATGAGACGGTTCTTTTAAGTAGTAAGTACCAAAAACATATGTTTAAACTGACAGATAAGAAAACAATCACAAAATCACGCTCAATTGTTTTGCTTAACTGAACCAATAGACTTCAGGAACAGTTGTCCTTTTCTGATGTAAGTATATATAGCCATCGCTGATGGGAATGGTCATTCTTCAACACTTTGCATGCTGAGAAATGCTTCATGATTTTTGTTGCCTGCTGACTTTTTTTTCAAAATTAGCTTTTTCAAATAAATCTTTCTGTGACAAGAATATCATCAGTGTTGAACTTTTTTTTTATCCAGATCAGGCAAGACTTTAAGTGGAGTCTGATCAAAGTCCAAATTGTTTGCTAAGGACTGGCAAATTCTTAAAAGCTGCACAGTGAGAAGACAGGCAGGGGACAAAAATATTTCAATATTGCACCTGTCCTGCAGGACGAGTGACTTACAATTCTCACTCTTCCAGCAAACACATTCAACGTCCTTTAAAAGAATATGCAATAAAGAACATAAGGGAGTAATATGTAATATGACTTCCTCAAGTAATTCATTCCAAAGCACTTGTCCTACAGGACAAGAGCTGTGGGGAGAATTACTCATCCTTTCTAGATTTCACTCGTAACTACAAGCAGATGAGTGGAATTTTTTCCCCTGAGAGGGCAAGATTTTCTACGAAGACTGACAGGATTGTATGGATGTGAACTTGCCCAATTTTTTACTATTTGTTGAAAGTTATTTTTGAGGAAAAAACAAGCAGGCAACAAAAAGGCATGTAAAGAGTTAATAAAACATTTTTAGCCTGTTCAGTAATAATGACAGTGACCACACCCCAAATGATCCAATATTACCTGAAAAGTGTTAAACCAATTGCTAAACTAAACTACAAACACAAGAAGGCTTCAGTAATTGATCACAGTGTTGCTAGTTTGATCATCTAGTGTTGTTCTAGTACACCATTCTGCTTCTCTATACCACCATTAACATCAACATGTCTCTTGCGAATCACACCGTTTACATCTGTCCCATGATTGTCCAGTTTATCCAATGAATTCCCATTCGCCTCCAATGGCTTATCACCTTTTTTTCTTGTGTCTCTTCTAGTAAACCTTCTCCAGTATTTCTTGAACCCGTATTGTACAATACTCAACCAGAAAATCCAACCAATACTATAAATAGCAGTGCCACCAAACCTGCCCCACCAGTCTGTCGTGCTTTGTTGATAGTAATTATATAAGAGTATTGAGCCGAGAAATATTCTAAAGAAACCAAAGAGGAACATGAATGATAAATCAACTATGTCTCCTAACAGAGTTTTGTAGTTGCCTGTTTCACGTAAAAACCAGCGTAGTTGTAATAAAGGATTTGTGATTTCTGCTCCGAATATTGTGGTCACCATCTCGGTACCCCACCAGCCTAGTGCAAAACATGTGGTTAATCCAGCAATGCTCAACGTGTGGTGTAGTAACATCACTGGGCCTGAAAATAACAAAATTCAGGAGAATTACATTTAACCCTTAAAGCGCCAAGAAAAAAAAAGCATCTGAAAATGTTGTATGCTGAAGTCGTCTGCTGCAAATAATTGCCTGACATTACTGACAAATAAAGAATAGAAGCAAACAGCATGGACCAAGAACAGACTGTTCCTATAGGAGCAGTCTGATCTGGGTCCACACTGTTTGCCATTGAGGCTTTTTAAACATTTCAGCAGACGAGAAAAGCAGACCACTTTTGTTGTGATTGGCACATTAAGGGTTAAAATCAGTATTCTAACATTGATCACCAGTACAGCTAATGATTAATTTCAGTGATTTATTGGTTGACAAATCACTGCACAGACTAGCATAACATCATTCAGCCACCAGTTTGATTTTTATGATGTCATCTATCATGTTAAGCCTTGTAATATTGACATTAGATGGCGTAACATTGTTTTTACAACTAATGGACATTCAAAACACCCGTCAAAGTATGCTGTTCAGTCCACACGAGATTTACGGGAAATTCTAATGCTCTGTTCAAGATGGCGTTGTTCACTGTTTTCCCACATCAACATGATTATCAGAAATTTCCCTGAAGAACAATATTTTCTCTTTTCTAAGTTTCTTGTGACAGAATTTCAAATCATCTAGTTTTGTTTGTTTGTTTGTTTGGTTTGATACTTAACATCTCAGTCAACAGCTATGGTCATGTTGGAAGGGTCAGTTCATCGTACCACCCTTTTTTCCTGGGCAAGCTTGACTAAGCAATTAACCAGTACTTTGTGCACATACTTTGGCTTTTGACTGAAAACAACTCTCCTTGAATCAACAGAAGGGAGGGGAATGGCCATTGAAATTACTTCATGATCAATCTTCAAAAAAGTATGGGGCTGGGCTGGGACCTAACTCGGGACCCCTGGATCTGCAGTCAGACACATACCTGCAGTTAGACATGTTACAGACTGCCCTGTGCGGTCCTGTAAAATCATCTAGTGAAAATACTCAATGGATGTTACAGGTACTTATTAATGGATAGATCTGATTAATGGGGACAACACTAGTTACTACAGAATTTCGATTCATAAAATGAGTCTGACAATAGCATACGGAATAGGTCCTGGTCTTGATCAGTGGAACCATCTGATCTGGAGATGTACTATTTAATGAAGCCTTTTGTTACCAGATGTAGATGTAAAATTTTGAACACTAGTTGCGTGCCCAAAAGGCCTGTACAAACAGTGCAGACCCAGATCAGACTGCTTCTAAAGAAGCAGTCTGATTAGGGTCTTCCCTGTTTGCTATTCTGACAAGAATTTTGTAAATTCCATAAATAGTGAGTATGATCAAGAAATCCATATCTGAAAACCAATATTGTATTTTAAGAACCAAAAAAAAGTGTTTCAAATTTTAGAACAGTTACAATGCACTTTTAGAACACATAATGTAACAGTTGCTGGAATCATACAAACCTTCTGTTTTATAGTAAATGCACCAAGCTAAATCAAGCAGGAAGTATCCCAAGCACAGTGTCAGAATAAAATGTTGAAATGGAGTACTGGCATGCCCTGAAATATAACATCATCACATGAGCATAAGTGAAAGTTTAACATTTCCATAATCATGAACTTAACCATGTGGATCCAGAAAGTTTTTTTCAGAGGGGATCCATAATTTTTTTATGTTGTTTTTTTTAATTAATTGATTATGGGAGAGAGGATCTAAATACCACTATAGGTGGGCCATCATCGGCCCAGCAGCGAAACCTCATTTAAATCGTTTCGCTGGCGGGCGAATGGTGGCCCAATACTAAATGCTGGCTTTTACATGTAAGCTTTGCGGTTTTACAGGGGATCCGTACCAATGTTGCTAAGAAACCCTATATTTTTGTGATTTTTCAGGGAGTCGAGACCCCCTGTCCCTCCCTCTGGACCCGCACATCACTTAACCATTTTTATTCTGATGGATTATTCCATACATACTTATACAATAAGTATGGAATACTCCATTTTGTGTTTTAAGGGGCTGCTGGCCAAAATTCCTATAAAATGATGTCCCTGAGCAAACAGTGGAAACCCTGATGAAATGCCGCTTCAGTATTTGCTAAAGTACTGGTTTACCAATATCCAAGGCTTTTAGGGTTAGTCAATTCAAATCTTAAAACTTGCTTACAAAGTAATAAAACGTTTCAAGTTCTAATGGTAAATTGTATAAAAGCCAACTAGATGAGCTATCATAATCTGCCTAATGGATTTTCTATGGAACACTATAACTTACAGTAAAGAACCGACCAGTATGTGCATCAATTGCTATTGACCCTTTGTAAACTGAAGGGTTGATGATGAGTTGGAGTTTAACGACGCATCAACCCTTTTGGGTCATTAGCGTCATCAAGGTTAGGTAAGAGAAGTATTACTGAACAATAAAATTATAATAGATAAGCTAAAATATTAACAATTTAACACATTAAACATACGAGTATAGCAAAGACAATAAAATAGTAATCATTTTACAGCGAAGATCATGTATAATATCTGACAACAACAAAGGCTAATCAGATGACTATACATGATCTTCTCCTGCAAAAAAAGGAAATGATATGCTGAAAGCAAGTTTAAAAAAAAAGTAAACAGTTCAAAGGAAAATAGCTACAATTTGTTAAAAAGATTAATCTCTTTTAAGAATAAAAAGACATTATCAATAGGTACATCATTAAACAATTGTTTGATTGTATCAACATGAAAATATTTGTTTCTTATATGAGAAAAATCACCACATTCAAGTAGAAAATGGCGGACTGTAAAGAGTGTATCACATCCAAAACAATACGGTGGCTCCTCTCATTTTAAAAGATATGAGTGTGTGATCCTTGTATGACCAATACGTAAACGAGCAAGGACGACTTCTTCTTGTCTGACATTTCTTACCACTGATTGAGATTGTCCAATGACAGGTTTAATCTCAAAGAGTTTATTACCAACACTGTTATTCCATAAAATTTGCCATTTGTTTAAAATGTACCTATTGATAAAAGATTTAAAATTTGCATAGGGTATTGAAAAGTTTGTAGGGTGTAAATTCAATGAATCTTTTGCTTTTTGATCCACATTTTCATTGCCAGCAATGCCAATGTGGCTAGGGATCCAACAGTAAACTATTTCATTAAATTCTGATAAATCATGATGTTTTTCAAGTAGTTTTTGAATTTGGGGATTTTTTGAAGACGTATGATCTAAAGATTTTAAAACTGAAAGGGAGTCTGAAAATATAACAAATTTATTTGAAGTTTCACAATCAGCAATAAAGTCTAATGCTAAATCAATAGCTTTTGCTTCTGCTGTAAAAATTGAGGACCCATCTGGAATTCGCATAGTTTCAGAGAAGTCGTCAGATATTACTGCGCATCCTACTTTCATATCATCTTTTGAACCATCTGTATAAATGTGCTTATATTCCATGTAATGTGATTTTAGCTCTTGGAAATTAGATTTCATGATAATTGGACTTGTTTCTGATTTCTTACCAGAGTGTAAATCGAAAATAAGTTTTGGTTTATTTATGCACCATGCTGGTACATTTGGTGTAAAAGTTTTATCTATGTTTTTAAAGTTTATGTTTGCAGATTCGAGGACTGGTAAAGTTCTGACGCCAAAAGATTTAATAAAATTTGGTTTGCTTTCATAAAGATCAGTGTATTTTGACTGAAAGGTCACATCATGAGCTGGATTTGAATTATTTTCAGCAATTCTAATAGCATATTGTAAAGAAAGTTTTTCTCTACGTGTATTTAAAGATGGTTCATCTGCCTCAACATAAAGACTTGCAGTAGGTGATGTTCTAAATGCTCCTAAGGCTAATCTAAGACCTTGATGATGGATAGGGTCAAGCATAGCTAAATAAGATTTTCTTGCTGATCCGTAAACAATGGATCCATAGTCTAGTTTTGAACGTATCAAAGATCGATATAATTGTAAGAGTGTTGTTCGATCTGCACCCCAAGTAGTGTGAGATAAAACTTTCAATATGTTCAAGGATTTAAGGCACTTTGCCTTCAAGTATTTAATATGCGGGATAAAACTAAGCTTTTTGTCAAATATCAAACCAAGATATTTGTATTCCTGTACAACAGGAATAGGCGATCCATATAATGTAAGAACTGGATCATCATGTTGTTTTCGCAATTGACAAAAATGTACACACTGTGTTTTTGACTTGGAAAATTTAAAGCCATTATTAGTGGCCCAATGTTCTATCTTGTTTAAGTTTTGCTGTAGATGCCTTTCAATTGTTCGCTAAACTGAACACATTAGTAACAATGAAGATCCAGATGAAATGCTGCATAAAGCAGCATTTCATCAGGCTCTACAATGCTACAGGTAGTTATGGAAAAACAGTCTCCAGGGACAAAAATACATGATGATTTGTAAATTCTTACCAGTGACTCCTTGATATGTAAAATGAACCAATCCAAGATTAAGCGTATAAAGCCAGATGGAGGAATGTCATCAGCATTGCCATGCATGGGGCTGGACAAGATTAAAACTCATGAACCCACTCGCAATCCATAAAGACCACTAATACGAATTGTAACTGTCAGACTACCAATAGTTGCCAAGCATGGTTCAGGCCTTCAGATAAACCAAGATCATCATCATAATCAAATTTTTGATTTACCTGCAGGTGCAGAGGCATCATCCACATCAGTGGGCCCCCTGCCAGGTAACTGGCTAGCTAACCATGCTATAAAGGGACAATTTTACAAAGGAATTATATAGGAAAATGACCATTTCAACATTTTGCTATTATTCCTCAGTAAACTTTTACAGTAAAAAAAATTTGGGAGCCACAACATGACCATGTTATACTCAAACCTGTGTTATAACAAAGTATGTTGTAAAGGGACTGTACTGTATGTAGTAAATCAGGGTGTATAACTTATTTGATTACAGTGTACTGTGTAGAGCCTGATCAGATGGCTCATTAAGAAGACAACTGATTAGGTTCCACAGTTTTCCATGCAATCAGTGATTTCATTGACAAAAAGATTATGCAACTGGTTAGAAATAAAAAAAAAACATTGCAAACTCATTCATTTACTCTTTGCTGCTGATAACTTTTGCAAACAGTTAAGACCCAGATCAGGCCCGTCAAAACATCAAGCCTGATCTGGATCCAAACTGTTTGACATTCTGATGATATTCCTGGATTTTTTTTATGAAAAAGTCAATTTTGCAAAAATCAGCAGATGACAACAGGACTTTAGTTTAGTGTGTAGCAAAAATTTAATTTTCTTATTTCTCAACCAATCATATGTTGTGGGTACTCAATAGAAGTGTCTCAATGAGACTGTTCTTTTGAGCACCCAAAACATATATATGTTAAAGTTGATGGGTAAGAAAATATTTACAATTTTACTCTGAAAGTTTTTGTTAATCTAAACCTGTGTGACAAATTGGCATATCAAATTACCCAGGTGGCAAAGAGTTAACAGCGCAGTGACTCAGGGGTAGAGTGCTTGACTCTAGACCGAGGGGTCGCATGTTCGAACCTCACCGGCTTCACTGTGTTTTGTCCTAGAGCAAGACACATTTATCCTTGCTTAGTACTGGTTCAATCCGGGAAGACCCATCCCGACATAACTGAAAAACTTTTGACTGGGATGTAAAGAATCAAATCAAATCAAACAAAAGTTAAGACAAAGGAAAAGCCAGGATCGGATTATATAGTGACTTACCTCCATGATCAAATGGCCAAGGACCTTGAACAAGGACGCACCAAGCTGCCAGGATAGAGATGGTGCTGGCGTGGATGAAGGTAACAGAACGGATGTGCCATTCGTAGCTGCGTTTGGGGTTGAGAAGACACAATGTGAAGTAGAGTGTGAACCAGAAAAAACAACAAGACATCAGCGTACATAATGACTGTGAGGTGTCCATCATGGGGAAGAGTAGTCACTCTGAAATACACAAGAATACCAAATTCACCCAATAAGAGCACTGTTCAAGCATATTTTTATAATAATAATAATTTGAGCCGTGGCATGTGATTTCCAACAATGTGGCATTTTGACAAGTGTAGACTCAGACGAGCCTGTAAAGTCTCCTTTTAAGCTTAGAACCCTCAAATGATGTTCGGTCAGTAGCTTAACAGTCATAGAATATTTAAATGACTAGCAAAGGCTCTGATCAGACTGCGCTTATGCGCAGGCTGGTCTGAGCCTTTGCTGGTCGATCATAGCACATTGTTGGAAATCTCATGCACTGGCTCATTTTATTTGTTTCCCCTTACCCGACCGACCCTTAAAAAAGGCCTTACTCAAAAAAATTTAAATCAATTTTCAGTGAAGATTTTTTTATTTAAATTTCATTGCAAACTGAGAGAATTGTCCAATGTAAACAGTGTTATCTTAGCAAATTGTTTGTGTATTTTATTTTATTGCCTATAGTAGGACTATACAGTAAAACCTGCCTAAAACAGCCACTCAAAGATATACACAACAGAGGTCGTTAAGACAAATGGGCGCTAAATGCAGGTCAAAAGTATTGCAGAATGCTCCCTGGGAGCATTCTGCAATACTTTTGACCTGCATAATTATGCAATAATCTGTCTTGAAAAAAAAGTATTTTGTTGAGTGGCCTCTTACGACAGGTTTTCGACAGACCCATACCGGTAAAACAGGGTGGAGTAAGGGGAAATAATAATATTTTTAAAGTGAGCCCAAAAATTCTATATTTAGCCGAATAAGAGCACTGTAAGCATGTTTTCAAAATAACATTTCTTCTTTTAATATACAGTGTTGATCCAGACCAGATGGCTTCATCAGTACAAACTGTTTTCACAATGGGCTGCTCAGGCGTCCACTAAAGGATGATCCAATTAAAAAAAATCTGGAAACAGATGCAGGCCTTTGATAAAGGTGCATAATATTACACAGATTATTTTAAACAAAACATATGTTGTGGTTACTCAAAAGAACTGTCTCAACAAATACTTAATCTGATGGATAAGAAAATATTCACAATTTTACATTCAAAATATTTTTGTTTACCTGGGGTCCTGAACCTATACAGATTAATCTAGCTCTGGCTATATCAACCAACACTTACATGCATAACACACTATCGTTAATATTTATCTAAGAGAAGATAGTAAGTCATGCTGTACCATAACCTTTGAATTGCTGAATAGATTAACCCTTTGTATACTAATGGACTCCTCCTTCTGGTTTGATTCAATAAACTTGGGATAGTCCAATGTACATATCCATGGGGGTACTGAAAGTTCAAAATTTCCAAAATCCTTAACTTTCTAAACTCCAATCTTAAGACTTGCAGTATGCCCACTAAATATTCACAATTTCAAGTTTAGATGGAGGGCTCCAGATAAGAGGGGTAAAGGTATTTCAGCATTGATTTTTTTGGAATTCAGCATTGAAAATTAAATTGAAGGATAAAAATACTCCTTGCAATTTGAGGTTTCAGTGCTGATATTCAATTTATGTGGTGAAATCTTTTGTTCTTAGTAAGAAAAAACTAATTAATATACACCAATTGTATATATCATGGAAGTTTTCCTAAAAATGCAACATGTATTTGATACAAGCAACTTTTCTTTAAAATATGTTAAGCAAATATTGGGTCTTTTTTCAAGGCTTAATTTGCATTTTCTGCAATTTGATATTTTTAATATGGAGTAAAATACTCATTAAATGAAAAAGTAGGGGAAATATCCATTGGTCCAAAACCTTATCTAGACCACTGTAAATGGTCAATTGTCCTTAGACAGACTGAAAATAAATTAGAGAAGCTATTATAATCTCCCTAAATCAGCATCCATAGAAAGTCAGCCTCAAAATCCTGAATTCAGGATTAATCCTGAAAACTTCACCCATGCATACCGTATCTATGGTCAGGCTATAATTTTCAAAAACAAGTAGCCCCATGGGCAACGATCGCTCACCATGGAGCCAGCATAATGTTTGGAAATGTCACCGGTCAGGTGGTTCTAATATGGACAAACTTCAAGATTCTATAAATGATGATGGCTTTAATGAATATCTACATGGCGACTCTGAACTGAAATGATATATATGAAATATATTAAATGATACGTCTATGACGTTGAAACAGAGCAGCGAAGTATAGAACTTCGCTGTTGAACGGCTATATGGCAAGTGCCTACAATGAATATATATACAGCCAACATGCTCATATTGCCTGTATATATGCTCACTGTATGACTTGAAAAGCATAGAAAATGACATAGAGTACATAGAGGATATGAGTACGGATTTGTGATAAAAAGCCAAATGAACACCTCTTGCAATTCCATTACAAAATATCAAACTATCTAAATATCAAAACGTCAAAACACTAGCTTATCCTATATTTCATTTATAAATGCCAAAATACTTAAAACTACGTACCTGAAATAATATATATGAAATATATTAAATGATACGTCTATGACGTTGAAACAGAGCAGCGAAGTATAGAACTTCGCTGTTGAACGGCTATATGGCAAGTGCACTGAGGCATGCTAGTGCTCATGCATATAGGTGACGTGACATAGATGTAACGGTACATGCAGTTAGTAATAGTGTAATAGCAAGGGGGTATAAGGAAAATGAATGGAAATGGGAACCATCAGGACAAAGGTGAGTAGATCACATAGAGAAATAATAGCATTCCTTTCTTTGACCTTTTGCAATCCAAATCCAACCTATGACATGCTTCCCCGCTAACCAAAATGGCGTCCCGACATTTACAAAATGAAGTTATATGTCAAAGATCATATTCCACCTACCATATTTACAAGAAGAAATCGCAATAAATAAATGAACACACAAAAATGATCTAATAAGACATAAGTATTCATGCTACACCTGAAAATAGAATGCTACTCTCTTATATATATATATATATCCACTGGCCACACTACAATCGTTAGCAAATAATGATGATGATGATGATGATGATGATGATGATGATGATGATGATGATGATAAACGTGATGATGGTGATGATAAAGATGATGGCGGTGATGATGAAGATGATAATTCATGGTGATTTGCCAACAATACAGTGCTTGCTGGCTCAAGCCAATGTCATAACCATAGTAAACATGATTTCAGAAGTAGCATTCAATGAACATCTCTCAAATAGGCGATATGTATTAACAACACTGTAATGCATACTGTATTAACAGTTTGTTAAACACTGTTGTCAGAATATGCCAGTTATAAAACTGACTATATACAATTAAACAAACAACAAGACGAAATAGAAAAAAATCTTACAATCAATTAATATTGCGGCAAGAAAAGGGGTCTTTACTATCCCCATTTGCAGCAGGTATCTATACAGAAATATTAAAATGTACTCTCTTACTGACATTTCAGTTTTAGTCATTCACACTTATTGGACTATTTTGAAGGGTACGGAATAGCGATTTGGAATTGTAGGGACCTTGGGAGTTGGCCTATAGGATATAGGCACCATGGTACAACAAACATACATATCAGTCTCTCTTCACTCATTCTATATATAAACTTTCCCCCTGCTGAGATAGATTCGTCCTCGAATCTCTTGAAACCATTTAAAAAAATCTAAAATATTAATAACTGTCTTTAATTGTTGAAGCCACACAGGGACAAGTCATGTCTGTAATCAAAAGTATTCCACATCACCACATATAATATTAATTAAAATACTAAAGCAGAGGTCCACAGAACAGGATAATAATTGTCTGTATTCTAAAGGTACACAACATCTTTTGGGTCGACTTTAAAAGTGTGTTGCTTACACCTTAGGTCCCAGTCCCCACCCCTCATCCAATTAGGGGGACGTCTAACTTGTTGGGGTCGTCTGCGTGGTGGGTTTTGGCTTTCTTTTTCTTCTTGATGAATTCTCCTGGCTGGTTGACCTCTTTTCTGGGGGATTACATATCTAGGTATGGTGGGCGAGGCTGATTCTTCTGAGGCAGATGACTCTGTATCAGAACATGAAGAGCTAGTATCTGTGTTCTCTACTACTGAGTCCTTTGGTGCAGGTTTGGTTGGTTTTCTTGGTGAAGAAGGTTCAAAGAAAGGACTTGGCAGCCCATGGAAAGGCAGAAGCATATTCCTGTGCAGGAGTTTGAACTTACCTGGAGAGTTTTCTTTCTCAACTCTAAACACAGGAACATCAGGTATGGGCTGTGACCTGATAATATATGGATCTGCTTCCCACAGGTCTGCAAGCTTGTGTTTTCCTTGGATACCAACCTTCCTCACTAGAACCCTATCCCCTGGTTCAAGTACAGCATACCTTACCTTCTCATCATAATATTGTTTATATTTGCGCCCCTTTCTTGCTGCCTGTTTTCCAGCTTCTTTATAAGCTTCAGCCATTCTTGCTTTTAGCTGCTCAGCATAATTCTGGTGACTTTTCCGAACAGGCTCACTATCCAGTAATCCAAGAAAAGCATCAATCGCTAAGCGTGGGTGCCTACCATACATTAAATAGAAGGGGGAATATCCGATGCTTTCATGTACTGTAGCATTGTAAGCTTGGGTTAAGGTCGAGACATGTTCTTTCCAGTTGAGCTTTTGCTTGTCTGTCATGGTCCCCAGCATGCCCAAGAGTGTTTTATTAAACCTTTCGACCATTCCGTTTCCCATGGGATGGTAAGGGGTTGTTCTGGTCTTCTTAATCTTTGTTATCTCACAGAGCTTCTTGATGACCTTGCTCTCAAAGTTAGCCCCCTTATCACTGTGTAGTTTAGCTGGGAAACCGTAATGGACGAAGAAGTTTTCATATAAAACTCTGGCTGTAGTCCTAGCTGTTTGATTCCTTGTTGGTATTGCTTCGGCATATCGGCTGAAATGGTCCGTAATCACTAGAATATTTTCACATCCCCCTTTTGACCTTTCCAGAGACAGGTAGTCAATACAAACAAGTTCCATTGGTGTGCTGGATGTAATATTGACCAGTTCAGCTGCTTTTGTAGGACGAGTTTTTCTCCTAATGCATTTTGCACACTGCTGTACTTTGTTCTGTACATATTGAGTCATGCCAGGCCAATAAAAACGCTGTTTGATGAGAGCAAGGGTTCTATCTCTTCCTTGATGTCCAAGATCATCATGGTAGCTTTTGAAAATTATGTCTTGGAGTGACTCTGGAAGTACAAGTTGGTGAAATTCCTCATCTTCCACATGATATGTTCTATACAAAATGCCAGATTTTAACCTGTATCTTTCCCATTCTAATTTATATCTGCTGTCTATGTTCTTGCGGTCAATTTCTTGTCTACTTGGCTTTGATTTAGCGGAAAGGCATTTTACAATGTATGCTATATTCTTATCATCAGCTTGTGCCTTATGCCAATCTTGAATCGTAAGAGCTGTACCTTCCAGGGCCTCTTTGGGTATGTTATCCGGATATGTATCAATATCATCCAAACTACAAGCGGGAAGACTTTCTACAAGAGGAAAATTATGTGCTTGTACAACAATACTCTGGCTCATTGCCTTCAAAACTTCTGGAAATACTGTTGCCTGACAATTTTTCTCATTGTCATGGAGCCTTGACAGACCATCTGCGTCTGCATTGTTCTTCCCACTCCTATACTTTATAGTACAATTATAATTGGACAGTGCAGCAAGCCAACGTTGACCTGTGGCATCTAACTTTGCTGTTGTAAAAACATAGGTCAGCGGATTGTTATCAGTAATGACTTCAAAAGTTGCTCCATAAAGATAGTCATGATATTTTTCTGTCACAGCCCATTTGAGTGCCAAAAATTCAAGTTTATGAGCAGGGTAATTCTTTTCAGATGGTTTGAGACTTCTGCTGGCGAATGAAATAACTCGTTCCTTTCCATCTTGTTCCTGGTACAATACAGCTCCAAGACCAGTGCCTGATGCATCAGTATGCAGCTTGAATGGCAAGCTGTAATCAGCATAGGCCAGAATTGGAGGACTCATAAGTTTTTCTTTAAGATTTTCAAATGACAATTGCTGGTCCTCATTCCAATCAAAAGGTGCTTTTTTCACTTTGTTGGATTTTGTCTTCTCTGTTTTGTTTGTGCAGTGGCCAGTGGATATATATATATATATATATATATAAGAGAGTAGCATTCTATTTTCAGGTGTAGCATGAATACTTATGTCTTATTAGATCATTTTTGTGTGTTCATTTATTTATTGCGATTTCTTCTTGTAAATATGGTAGGTGGAATATGATCTTTGACATATAACTTCATTTTGTAAATGTCGGGACGCCATTTTGGTTAGCGGGGAAGCATGTCATAGGTTGGATTTGGATTGCAAAAGGTCAAAGAAAGGAATGCTATTATTTCTCTATGTGATCTACTCACCTTTGTCCTGATGGTTCCCATTTCCATTCATTTTCCTTATACCCCCTTGCTATTACACTATTACTAACTGCATGTACCGTTACATCTATGTCACGTCACCTATATGCATGAGCACTAGCATGCCTCAGTGCACTTGCCATATAGCCGTTCAACAGCGAAGTTCTATACTTCGCTGCTCTGTTTCAACGTCATAGACGTATCATTTAATATATTTCATATATATTATTTCAGGTACGTAGTTTTAAGTATTTTGGCATTTATAAATGAAATATAGGATAAGCTAGTGTTTTGACGTTTTGATATTTAGATAGTTTGATATTTTGTAATGGAATTGCAAGAGGTGTTCATTTGGCTTTTTATCACAAATCCGTACTCATATCCTCTATGTACTCTATGTCATTTTCTATGCTTTTCAAGTCATACAGTGAGCATATATACAGGCAATATGAGCATGTTGGCTGTATATATATTCATTGTAGGCACTTGCCATATAGCCGTTCAACAGCGAAGTTCTATACTTCGCTGCTCTGTTTCAACGTCATAGACGTATCATTTAATATATTTCATATATATTATTTCAGTTCAGAGTCGCCATGTAGATATTGATTAAAGCCATCATCATTTATAGAATCTTGAAGTTTGTCCATATTAGAACCACCTGACCGGTGACAACACCATAATTTACCATGCTTAAACGCAGATAACTCGGAACTTGAAACAGTGACCAGGAATAAAATCAAAAACATAAGATATTATGCCGGTTCTAGTTATCTGCAAGTATTAAAAAATCTGAATAAAAATTGCATTTGAAACCTGGTGAAAGTGTAGTTTCCAGATACTCAAGGGCAGCTAACTCCGTAGTCAGTGATGGGATCTGACCAAAATTCAAAATTATCCATACTTTTATGTATGTTCTGGTAACCTACAGGGATGTAGAAATCAAATGAAACATGAAGGTGCTAGAGTGGTCACAAATTATATAGTTATATTTTAGATGCTCAAGGGCAGCTAACTCTGTAGCTGCTGGATGGGTGTGGCAGAAAATCAAACTCATTCAAACTTTTATGGAAGTCCTTGTTACCTACAAATGAGGAAGATCCGTTCAAAAATGAAGGTGCTAGAGTGGTCACAACATATCTCCCATTGTAAGTCTATGCAGATTTTTTATGATGCTCAAGGGAAGTTAACTCCACAGTCTTAAAATGGTTCTACTTTAAATTAAACTCATCCAACCTTTTATGGTTGTCCTTGTTACCTGCAAGAATGAAGAAGATCCAATCAAAAATGAAGGAGCTAGAGTGGTCACAACATTATTCATTAATTTTTAAGATGCTCAAGGGGAGCTAACTCTAAAATAAAAATATGTAATGGGATCTTGACGAAAGTCAAACTCACCCAAGCTTTAATAGTTGTCCATATTGTATCCAAGAATGAAAAAGATCCATTCAAAATTGAAAGCACTAGAGTGGTTACAATATTTCTCCCATTATAAGTCTATAGGGATTTTTCCAAACGCTCAAGGGCAGGTAACTAATAAGCCCCTGGTCGGATCCTGCTGAATTTCGAACCCATCGGAGATATTATGGGTTTACTTGTTGCCTGCAAGAATGAAGAAGATCAAATCAAAAATGAAGGGGCTAGAGTGGTCACAACATTATTCATTAATTTTTAAGATGCTCAAGGGGAGCTTACTCCAAAATGAGTGATGGGATCTTGACAAAATTCAAACTCATCCAAGCTTTAATAGTTGTTCTTATTGTATGCAAGAATGAGGAAGATCTGGGATTTTTCCAAATGCTCAAGGGCAGGTAACTCATAAGTCCCTGGTAGGATCTTACTGAATTTCGAACCCATCCGAGATATTATGGATTTACTTGTTGCCTGCAAGAATGAAGAAGATCCAATCAAAAATGTTGACGCTAGAACGGTCACAACATTATCCAACAATTTATAAGATGCTCAAGGGCAGCTAATTCCAAAACAGGTGATGGGATCCTGCCGAAATTCAAACTCATCCAAGCTTTAATAGTTGTCCTTATTGTATGCAAGAATAAGGAAGATCCATTTAAAATTGAAAGCACTAGAGTGGTCACAACATTTTTCCCATTATAAGTCTATGGGGATTTTTCCAAACGCTCAAGGGCAGGTAACTCATAAGTCCCTGGTCAGATCCTGCTGAATTTCTAACCCATCTGAGATATTATGGGTTTACTTTGTTGCCTGCAAAAATGAAGAAGATCCAATCAAAATGAAGGAGCTAGAGTGGTCACAACGTTATTCATTCATTTTTCTGACGCTCAAGGGCAGCTAACTCCGACGTCAGTGATGGAATCTTGCCAAAATTCATTCCCGTCCAAGCTTTTATGGTTGGTCTTGTCAGTGATGGAATCTTGCCAAAATTCATTCCTGTCCAAGCTTTTATGGTTGGTCTTGTTATCTGCAAGAATGAAGAAGATCCATCCAAAGATGAAGGTACTAGAGTGGTCACAACATTTCTCCCATAATAAGTCTATGGGGATTTTTCCAGATGTTCAAGGGCAGCTAACTCATAAGTCCCTGGTCGGATCCTGCCGAATTTCGAACCCATTCGAGATTTTATGGTTGTCCTTGGTTCCTGCAAGAATAAAGGAGAAAAAATCAAAAATGAAGGAGCTAGACTGCTAGAGTGGTCACAAGATTTTCCCCATTATAACCCTTTGGGAGCTATCTGTTGCCATGGAAACCAGAGTTCTGATCCGATCTTCCCAAAAAACCTAATACAGTCAACCCCCCACCCCAATGATGCTCCCGATGAAATTTGATCATGATTGGCCAGCTGGTTTCAGAGATATTCATGTTTGAAAGTGTGGACGGAGGGACGCCGGCTCGAGTCCCACACTATAAGCTCACCCTGAGTCTTCGGCTCTGGTGAGCTAAAAATTGTATTCTTTTCTCAGATGATTATAATTACTTTTACAAAAAGTGTAGACTCAGATGAAATGCAGTAAAAAAAATAAATGAAAAAATGTATCCGATTGGTGAATGAATGTTGACAATTTGAACGCTCTCTCATTTTTTCATGTGAAATATGGCTTAGTAACTTTTTGTGACTGTGACTAGGGTGCGCTATATATAAGTGGACGGAGAATGGAATTGTGAATCAACAGATATCATTTTGGTATGTAACAAGACAATATGCTCAAAATTTCACAATTCTGCGTGGGTGTGTGTGTGCTTGTGTGTGTGCGCGCGCTCGTGTGTGTGTTCATCAGGCATGCAACAGAGTTTGTAATTGTATGTGTATGAATATATTATACCACCCAGTCACTTAAGTCACAATTCTAACGCCATGTTTATTTTTTCTTATGTTTCTTCTTTCCTTCTTTTGTATCTCAAACTATTTGTATTTATTGACTCCTACACAATGGCCACCATAATTCACAACTCAGAGCAAAACAGAATTCTCACATTGCATCCTGCCTGGCCACCATGCTTCGTCTTGAGTAATTTTTGCAGTTCCTGCAAGATTTCCGATATAACCTCTCCAAGGCTAAATTTGAACAAATAAAATCTGTACACTCAGTGGCCATAAGTGAGTTCCCAAATCAGCTAACAAGAAATTGACCAAAAATATTGTCTGAAACAATGGTCTTTTCTAGCCAATTAAGACAATTTTCCCAAATGATAACTGCCCTGGATAAATATACAGGGTATATGTTTATGTCATCACTAAATTGTATGATGTCATCATCTGTTGCTTTGGAGATATTGTGTATCACAAACATTGGCTCCATTTCTTCAAAAAAGATAGCAGGTGTTGAAAAATTGCTGTAAAAATGTAAGATTGTAATATTTTCTATTGAAAATTTGCAGAAATATTTGAAATTTACTGGAAACCATTCTGTTAAAGTTCAAATTACATTGGATGTCATACCCTGAACACAATTGAGGGGGTATGGGGGCGCAAGCCCCCATTTATAATATGCTACATTACCAGACTGTACCATGGTGCCCGGTAAAGTGCAAGTGCCCGGCAAACTGTTCGTGAAATCTGTAGCTATAGCGCGAGCCAAACTCCTTTGCCAATTTACTTAACTGTTAGCATAACAGTCGTGCAGTCCATTGAAACACCTCAAACCACCAAAAACACCTCAAACTTCCACCAAACCCAAACAATTACCGTATATACTCGCGATATCATATAATGCGCAATTTTTTTCTACATCTATATCTTTATGGTACACGCTGCCGTCACATTTGACTGTCATAGCGCGGGTTGGTTGCGGCTTTAAGAATAAGGAAAAGTGGAAATGATAGGAAAGTCAGAAGTGAAAACAAAAAACAAGATGTGATAGGAAAGTTAGAAAATAAAAAAAATAAAGTAGGCCAAGTGCATTTCATCCCTTCACTCCTGTCCAATCTGGCTACCTTGGAGGTACCAGGGCACCCGAAGTCCCTGCCAGCACAGCACAAGGAGGTCACTAGGTGTTACTTACACTCGGCGGCCCTAACTTGCTTAGAATGAGATCTTGGTGAGCTCCCGTTTGAAAGGTACTGTTTTAGGACACTCATGGCCTTTTTGGGGGGTAGGGGGCCCTGGGTCCTGTACTGGCATTGTGCAAGAATACAGGGATAGGGCTAAACGACCGCCAGCTTTTTCGAAAAGCTAATACTTGTTCTATTCGAATCCGGGACGTTTCGCCCCCAAACCATTTCCTCCCCTAGTCGTTTCGCCCCCAAGACGTTCCCCCCCTGGTCGTTTCCCCCCTAGTCGTTTCGCCCCCACTAGTCGTTTCGCCTCACTAGTCGTTTCGCCCCACTAGTCGTTTCGCCCCTTATATATGTATATTATATATAAGAAGTTCTGGCGTGCCTAATCTGGGGGTCTTAACTGTTTGCAAACGGCAAAAATCGCCGCTAGCAATACAGTTAAACCGTGTTTTAAGGCGTACCACTTTATAATGTTTTGGTGCTTAAAACTTGCATGCACAGCAATTTTGTTGGACTAGAGGACTATCTATCGCCCTCATCTACGTTCCTTCTTTGGGAATATGAGCAGCCTCTCTGGAGAGACTGCAATTAGGCACAATGTTCCAATTTGGGCGAGGCAGTACCAAACACAGAGGCTTGAAGTTATGATTTTTGTGTGATTTTAGGCCTAGGGGAGCGTGATAGATGCTTTAAAATGTCAAAAGTTCGACTAGTTTAAAGATCTGAAAAAAAATGATCAAGTCGAGTATAAGAAAAATGCTTTTTCTATGAATCACTTTGGTCAAAAATTTTTTTTTTCATTGGCTTTTATTTTCTCGAAATTTTTAGAAGGAATTAAAGAGAAGGTCCCTAAGTATCAGAAAGGCAGCAAATGAGCACATGTGGTACCAAAGAAAAGAAAATCGAGTTTGAATTTCAGTGCATGTTTCTGACTGCATGATTTTCAATCCTGTAGAATACTTGTGGAGGGAAACTGAATAAAATTAAGCAAAATTCAACGTGTTGACGAAAAAGGGAAACTTAGCATTTTCCGTTTGTTTGTTGTTGTTTTTCTATAGAAATAGACTCGGTCTTAGCTAAGTTATTAACTTAAATGCCTAATATGAATCTTGCACAGGGAGCAGACTCTGTGTTGTTTTATCAGGTCAAGCTCAAACAAGCATGCTCAGCTACTTGGGCTAGTTAAAATACTGAAATTTCGCGTCTCGCTAGTTTAGCTATCGAATTTTGCAGAGTGCGAATAACGATGGCGCTGACCAGACTGCGCCGATGCGGGACAGTTCTGCGCCTTTGTTTTTCGCATCCAACAACATCGTGTTTTCTCGCATGTAGCCTCATTTTTTTACAAGTTACGGTATTGCTACCCATGCAGATCTTAGTCTTTGAGGCCTTATTGGTTATACATGTAAATTAAAGAACACTTAAAACAATACACATAGGTCCAAAGAAGGAAACATTTTAATGTAATGATATTTTAAACATGTCTTTTGGATGCTCAAAAGAACCTGCTCATTGCTGTTTCTAGATAGCTTATAACTTTTTAGTACCCACAACAATGTTTGGGTTGGGCAAGACCAAAGCTTTTATGCATTAAAGTTAATGATTAATACCATGTTTTTTGCATTGACGTTAATTATTTATGCAAGAAAATAAATACGGAATTACTGTTTAAATCAAAACATAAGCCTATAACCCCACTAGATAGCTGCGTATACACGCTTAATAATCGTACACCTTCATATATATATGAACTGAAAATTCCTATGTCGCAAATGTGGCATAATCCAACGGCTATTGTATGTATGCAAACAGCGAATCCTCTGACGAGACTGCGCATGCTCGTCTGAGCGTTCACTATTCACACATGCGATAAGTACCAAAATTTTATGAACTGGCTCATTTAAATTCAAAATATTAATCCTCTGTATGCAACTTCTTACCCTGCACTTTTGAAAACATGAAATGCCGCATAATTTGACATTTCATCAGGGTCTACACTGTTTGTTAAGACTAGGTCCGAGGTAAAGACAAAAATAATCTACAGAGAAAGAAAATAAACATTTATTTGTTGTATACATTGTTCGTGAAATTTCAGTATTTTTTGTCACGTTCAATTAAGGCTGACACGCGACAATAGCTAATCGATTAATTAGATATTGATAATCGTTCACAGGCTTTGATAATCCAATTATCGCTGTTGTTGAGTGGAATGGATTATCTTAATGACTTGTCCGCCCGAGAAGTGACACTTTTGATGGCTACTATTTTGTTAATATTGGTTTGACCCTACCGAACAGTAACGACTCTGAGAAGACACTACAATCTGCAATGCCTCACCTTGATATTCACTAATTTAATATAAAATAATAAAGTATCAATGCAACGTGTAGAGTGGCATGTCCATGAGAACATATAGAAATTGGTTTTCGTTTTTTCGCAAAACGATAAATGCGCTGATCAGACTGCTCGACTTTTGTATGCAAAAACAAGGGCATATATCAGTCTTCACAATTGTGCAGTCTGATCAGTGCCTTTCTTGTTAGCTGTCTAGAAATAGCAAATAGCTTTTGTCAGGACGTGGCTAGTTTAAGCCTTTGTGAGTAGGTATGAAGATATTGGCCAATATTTCGTCTGAGCCTTCATCTGCTATTATATAGCCTATACGTAGTACAGCAAATACTGTGTTCAGATTTTGCAGATGCACTGGCTCGTCTGAGCCTTCGCTGCTCGCCGATGCAAAATTAAAATCCAAAATCTCATACAATGTGTATGACAGTCCAAATTGAAAGATATCAAACTTTTTCAATGAAATGTGACCATCGGACCAGAGTTTCCCCAAATATAATATCGTTTGCGAGTAGTGAGGAGACACGTACCGGTCCGATTCCACACGTTGGGGGCGACGGACCTTTTGATTATTTTATCAATTTTACAAAAAAAGAGACATCTCTGAATGTTATACGCCACATAACGCAACACCTGGTCTGGGTCTGCAATGTTCGCCAAGTCAGACAAACTGCAAACATCGAGAAAGACAACATCCTGTAACCGATGTGAAATGATTTTGATCCAGATAAGCCCCTGTTTCTCGTGTCTGACCTGAGTCAAACTTTTTGCACGTGGCAAGTCAGCACGTGGCAAAATTCTCCACCAGCGGCGGTCCGGGATAACGGTCAAGCTGAATGAGCATGGGTGTATATACACATGTGTCAAGAATAATTTTCACATTAAAATTCTTAGGTCGGTAGAAATCTCAGTGGTCCATTTGGTGAGTAAGTTTGTGTTAAACGTCCACCAACAGCTGAGGTCGTGTGGAGATGAGGCCACGACTTAGAGACTTGTCCGGCAGACTGGAAGAGCTGGGGATCGAACTCAGGATCCCTGGGTATAAAGCGAGTGGATTATCCACTACAACACAATGGCTATATATGGTTATGGACATAAATGGTTCGACATCTACATCTAATTGTTGAGATTCATTCTGTCACCATTGATCATTATGGACCGAATTGTCGAGTGGCCCTATCAACACCCCCCCCCCCCCCCCCCCCAAAAAAAAAAAAAGATTTTTTTTTGTATTTTTTTTAAATAATTTACCATGCAACTTTATGTTAAATTTCTATTAAACATATCAAAAGTATTCTGCGGCATACTGGGGTATCCTGCAGTAATCAGACCGACCCCCGCCCATTCACCCAGTCTGCATGTCCATCCGTCCGCCCATCCATCCACTCACCCTTCCTACTAGCTATCTATGACAAAGAAATCATTAAAATATTTGGGGGCGAAACGACTAGGGAGGAAATGGTATTGGGGGCGAAACGACTAGGGTATAGGGGGCGAAACGACCAGGGTTGAAAATAGAGGCGAAACGACTAGGGTGGAAACGACTAGGGGGGAAACGTCTTGGGGGCGAAACGTCTTGTTACCTTCTATTCAAACCTTTAGAAAAATTTGAGCATTTCAGTACCCCACCCACCCAAAGTAACTGTCAAAAACCAAAACGACCGACTTTATGGGATATTGCAAAAAATTCAACATACCATTAGTTTCACAAATAGAAACTATGCAAATATTCTCTTTCTTTAGAAGCTTACTACATCTGGAATAAGCAAATCAAGCCATGGAAACCTACAGTAGTTGTTTTCAACATGTTTTGTTTTCTCAAGCTCCACTTCCGTAAACCTAAAACTATCCCGCAGTGATTTGCCGCATACGGTACAAATGGTTAAAAGAAAAAAATGTTTCTTATAATAATTTCAACTACGGTAAAATCAGAAATATTTATCATATACATTTCTTTTTTGTATTTGATTCAAACCTTTAAAATATTTTTGTTTTCTTATTTCCGAAGAAAATATTAAGCTTGTTCATGACGTCACAAGAAAACCGTTTCTCAGCAACAATGTAAATAAATGGCCGCTGGACGTGCCGATTTTTCTTGACAGTTTTTAGCGATTTATTTTTTTCATAATTTATGCCCGATCGAGTCAAAAGAAGATAACTAAAATCGATAGAAAAATAAAGGGTAAGTGGGTTAAAATGTTGATTTAAAAAGAAAAATAAGACTGCTGAGCTACAAAGTTAAAAAAGCGCGGAAATTTGAAGCCGCGACTTTAAATTAATATGCATGCATTTGTGCTTAAGTTTCTTTCTTTCTCTATATCTGCCAGGCCCTCTTGCGAGTATTATCGGCAGGTGTACTTTGTACACTCCGGGTCGCAGGATAAAAGCATACAATTAACCATATCTAAATTACCTTAGGGTTCTTTAAACTGCACAGGGGGTGACTTTCCAACTGCACTTTACCGTCTCTGTGGCTGCAGGGGTGGTTCCATTAGATTTGCGTTTGTGTGAAATAGCAACAACAACAACAAATAGCTATCAGAGCAAAGATTGCAACAAAAAGACAAGAGGACCCTCTGAAATGCTATCTTAACAGATACAGAGATGAGGATGTATGTGACAGCACAGAAACTCCATAGGAAAAGCCATGAGCCCCCAGGGAGGTACTCTCAATTTTTCTGCATACGTAGGCTCGGACACAGCATCTACCCTTCACCCCAAAAAATATCAGGAATTTCAAGCACCCCAAAAAAATATTTGAAACTTTAGCAACCCCAAAAATATCCCCATTCTGTACAATGACCTTAAGAAAAGACCCTAAAATGCATAGAAATAACCCTTAAATATAGTCCAACTTTGTGATGACCCCCAAAAAATATCCACAAAATCTTCATACCCCAAAAGAATATTTATTTTTCTGAAAACCCCCAAAAATATTGAAATTCAAAATTTTGACCCCCAAAAATGCGCAAAGGAATACTTACTGGGACCGCTAAACTGGAAACTACGGGTTCTATTCTTCTTGGAGAGTTGGTTGCCATTCTGATTGGCAATGGAGCATCTGATTGCAAACAGTACTCAGATTCAACACAGGGAGATTAGAATATTTTCAGACAGCCAGGCAGCAGTGGGAATAATTACTTTGAACTGGGTATCAAACCATTATCTAGACGTCATCAAAAATCAATGACAGCATGTCTTAATTGGATTACAAGGGCTGGAAGTAAAAGATCTATAGTTTGGACCCCAGGTCACAGTGAAGTTCAAGGCAATGATGTGGCTGACAGATTGGCAAAAAAGCAGCAATGGAGGCAAAAGAGCTAGGTGAAGAGACAAGTGTTGTTACTGTGCAAGACATTAAGAGGCATGCTAGAGTTAGCACGCGATACAAGTGGCAGCAAAGATGGGATATTGGGGAGTCTGGTCGAGATTTCTTCCTCTGCAAGCCCTTCCTGAAAAGTGATCCTCGCTTGGACTTTCCCAATATAAAAATGTTCAAGCAAATTCTTCAATTAAGAACTGGCTACAGCAAACTTAATGATTACAGACACAAACTTGGACAGGTGGAAACAAGGTTCTGTGAGTGTGGTCAAGTTGAAACTGTGCAGCATTTTCTTCTGGAGTGTCCAATGTATGAGGAAGCAAGATACAATGTACATTCTTCTTAACAAATTGAGAGAACAGCTAGGATTTTCAGGATCCAAGTGTCTATACCTTGCTAGACTATGACAGTCATGTTGAGTTGCCCAACTGGAGAGATCTGATCTGTGAGGAAATAGGACAGTACATTGAGAAGACAGAGAGATTCAAAAAAAGACAGGACCGGAAACTTGCATCTCAATAGTTTTTTCCCCATAAATTTTATTTTAGAACTCTTTTTGATATATGTATCAATTATTTGACGTGAAATTACTGGAGAGAAAAATACCGAATGGCTAAAATTTACCTTTTGAGTAGAGTGCCAGAGTGCAAAATTCAGCCTGTAACGACGCAGATTGTTTTAAATTAGTTCAAACATCTTACAATTAATGGGGGCTACTGCCCCAACACCCCTGCAACATTGTAAGTAACTAGGCCTATGACAAATGTATAAATAGAAAAACAATATAAACATATATTTAGATGCAAGCTCACCTATAAAACTAAAGTCAACGTCAGTAGATACAGGTAAAGTGCAAGTCTATAGCCGGGACCAACTGACACTAGAGAAAGCGTTCACATGCTTAACTTCCTAGTCAATGCTTCTTCTACGCATAGGCTAGACTGCACTTGGCGGCTAGACTGCGCTTTAGCCTACCGGTCTGACTTTGACTAAGTTTTATACGTGAGCTTCAACTTACAGAGCTTGTATAGGCCTATACTTACTTACAGTGTTGCAGGGGTGTGGGGGCATTAGCCCCTAGTATATGTAGATTGTAGGTACTAATTTTAAACAGGGACCGGGAAAGTGCAGTTGCCCCCCCCCCCCCCCCCCCCCCCGCCCCCCAAAAAAGGAGCCAGAGGAAGCTCGGGTTACATTCACTGATGGTTCAGCACTGGGCAACCCTGTACCGACAGGCATTCAGACAGCGCACCTCTGGTTTACCAGACGCAGTTTATGAAGTGAGGCTGAAGCTTACCGTTCTGCCTGTTGAATGATTTGGGGCTGGGACCCAACACCACTAGGGACAACTAGATGATGGCAGGTTGACAGTCCACAAATACATGTATTATCACTTGAGCCTTTAAGGTCACTGCCCACACCTGGGCGATTTTTTTTCCAAAAAATAGATTTTTTTCATTTTTTGATATTCTGTAGTACATCATATTATAAGCAAAATAACGCAAAATATAGAAAATTTACCGTCCAGTTCAAAAGTTACAGCTCTTCATTATATGGCCTATGTTGGCTTTTTTACACAGCTTTTTGTAAATTCATTAAGACAAGTAAAATATTCTTTAACTCAATTTTATATTTGAAAATCGTTATTTCAAACAAGCATGCGAAGCCATAAATAATTAAGAACTTTTTCTCAAACCATTCTTTTGCAGCTTTACAAGTATTTTTCTTCATATCACGCTTTCAAACCAGCGTTCACCGATATTTATGCATTAATTTTCGGCAATTACTGACTGATGATTCAATATTTAAACATACTTTAAAAAATAAATTTTTCTATTTTTTTTTTAGGAAAGTGATCATTATATAAGATGCGTTATGACAAAATTTAAAAAAAATTTACCGCCTAATTAGTGAGATATTACCGAATAATTATCCCTACCCCCTAAGCTAAAAATTAATGATCTTAGCAGGCTTTTCTTATTTCTTAGCATGTTAAAACCTTACGAACCAAACACTGTTGATTAAAATACCTCACTCTGAACTTCCAAATGAAATTATATGTACTCCAAATACTTGGAACATTTATATGCATATATGTGAAGACTTTTCAATACCAAAAACGATACCAAAATACCCCACCCACGGTAAAAAGAAACTTATCCGCATTTTGTCTGAACACCTAGTCGATATATTTTGACCAAATTTGCATAGATACACCATTTGGATAGAGATGTAGTGTTTTGGGGACATTTACCGTTTTTCAAGGTCACGGGGTAACTCTGCATGTCAAATTTAGGTGAAAATGTGCTGTTTTAATATGCATCGCTTTAATTGATCGATGCATATACTTCATGTACTCATCCAAGAATTTGAAATGTTTTTAAATCTTTGTTGCGGCCTCAGGCGCCATACTAATGCCCGATCGCGAAGCAAGGCCAGACCTTAACACTTGACCAGAGTTGGTTTATTTCTTTTAGATCTATATATCCCTTGACGGACATCTTTCAGTTGAAACATGCCAAATGTAGAGTAACCTTGGAGATTAGCAAAAAAAAAATAGCGTAAAATTGTAAATATTTTATTGCTCATTATTTTTATATTTGCTTTGGGTGCTCAAAAGAACCGTTTCACTGAGTACCTATAACTTGCCTATGATTTGGTTGGACCCGCATTTATATGAAAAGGGTTCTTTTTATGCCCATATCCTTCCCGCTACTAAAGGGGGTATTCAGTGGCGCGAAGGGGGAGGGGGTACTATTTTTTGGTACGGATCCCGTCGGCGTTGGTCATGGGCGGAATTGGCCACCAGTAGTCTAGAGGGGCTAGACATTTTCTATGCGCATATCACATGAACCAGGCTTGAAGATTGGGTCCGCATTTACATGAACATAAATGAGCATCGATGCGGCAAAACCTATCTTCAGGGTTTCCGATAAGATCATACCAAAACCAGCCCCCTCAGCCACTGAGACTAGATAGAATAGTGAAATCTCGCTTGGAGCAAGTTTAGATGCGATACTATTCAATTTGTGAATAGCAAAGGCGCTGATCAGACTGCGCGGATGCGCAAGCTGGTCTGCGCCTTTTTTGTTTGCAGACCCCGATAGCAGAATTCCTCGCGTACCTTTAATAATTTAGAGTAGGCCTACTATAATTTAGAATCACGACTATACTTGGGTCAACCTTAGCCCAAGATAGCCTTGTAGCTAAATATTGGAACACATTTGACATAAGGCAAATTGTTTAGGACGCAAACTAAAGCGAGGGACTCTCAACGTCAACGTCAAGTTCAATACTTGTCGTTTACGCATAATGACGTCATAAGAGCAAGTGACGTCATTAGCGCACGTCAGGTTCAAAGTAGACGCTAGAGAACGTGACGAGATAGTCTGTCTTGGTGAAATTTTAATGCAGGTAAAATAAAACCAGAAAATCATATATTGATCTATATACAAGTAGTTATATCATGATTGTTGATGTGGACTGTCAAAAAACCGCGAACAGTCGACTGACATTTCCCTGGTAAAATGCGTGTTCCATTACACTGACTGACTTTTTTTCTTCTCACAGAGCTGAGCGTCCATCGTTTAGTATCCGTAAAGAATGCCAACTTTTGTTGTTCATTATACTTAAAATTTTGTTTGCATTTTTAATGTTATATCAATCACTTTCAGATCACCAACGTGGAGTGTAACGGGCATTACTGTCGGTAGAAAACATATCATAGTTGTGTAAAATCACACTTTGTCATAATCGAACGCTACCAAGTATTACCTCCCTTGATGATTTAGAGTTACGGTTATTGCTATGGGTAGTGACCTTAAGGTTCTGTTGTTCTACCTGATGTTGCAATGCTGTCTGTATGCCTATAAGTTCACCTATGCAATTGTTACCTTTTGAACATACTGGTTTTGAGTGATTTAGAGATGCAAAGGGATTCTTATTCCAGTCCATTGTGGTAGATCACTGCTCCTGCCCCTGTCGGTCCAGGGTTTCCCAGTGCTGAACCATCAGTGAATGCACAGGAGCTTGAAGTTCGATCCTTAAATTACCCCTATAGCCTCAAAACCAAAGCTCACAATGTCATAACGTAGTAATGACCAGGAGTGAAACTAAATTTCAGGCACCTTTGAATCGCCGTTACCAGGAGGTTTTGGAGAAAACTGAACATCTAACCATAAAAACTATGTCAACAGGTCATGCGAGGCATGGATAACTTTTTCTGACATATCACTGAGTTAAAATAATGAGCGTTTGAAAATAAGGAAAAAGTAACGGTAGCCATTCCGGCTCCAGTATCCGGTTTGACGCAGTGAATCCGAGCCTTCGTCACACTTGGAGAAAATACATTTCAAAACTTACAAACTCTTCAACCAAAAAATGAAACGATCAGTTGAATGTGTTCAGAACATTAAATAAATCAAAGCCTTACATTTACTTATCACGAAAAGTTCTGTTTTTCATAAACTTTGCGGAAATTCAAAACTTACCGTTGTTTTTCAAAGATTGTGTGACGTTGACGTCGCGCACAATTTGGCGTACAAAACGTTACGTCAAGTTATAGCGTCTTGGGGCTTATTCCGTAGATGAAAACGTCAATGTCTCATTGTTTATGACCTAACACATAGGTTTCCCGGTACTATATCGACCTAAAGTATATTTGAGACATTGTCCTGTTTTGTCTTAACGTCGCCATCTTGATCATAAGGTAGAAGAAAAGTTATCGAACACTTTGACGTTGCCGTCGCAAAATTCACTGCCGATTGACCGGAAACTGGAGCCGGAATGGCTACCGAGAGCTTAGTTTCACTCCTGGTCATTACTACGTAATGACACCGTGAGCTTTTGGTTTTGAGGCTATATAGGTGATGTAAGGACCGAACTTCAAGCTCCTGTGGTGAATGTAACCCGAGCTTCCTCTGGCTGCTATTTTTTGCGCACCATTATGCTCAAATGGTAACAATTACATAGGTGAACGTATAGGCATTCTGAATGACAGCATTACAACATCCGGTAGAACAACAGAACCTTAAAGGCATAAGTGATAATACATGTATTTGTGGACTGTCAACCTGCCATCATCTCAGCTTTTTGTACAGAAATTCCAAAACACAACGTTGGTGTAATTTTAAACATCAGACAAATTTTATGTCTTCAACCCTATAGAATAACGGTTACAGCTTGCCCTGGCCATAAAGATTTAAAAAATGCAATGAATTGGTAGCCTAGCCAAAACTGCGGCAAATGAAATGATAGGGAAAAAAGAAGACTTATTAAAGGGGTATGCAGACAGGTCAGTGCTAAGTACTAACATTGATGAAACAAGAAGTTACAGAAAAATGGCAGAAGATGTATGTCATTTCCCCCAAATCTGACGTATTACAAGAAGTTATTACAGAAGTAGGAATATCACAACTTAGCACTATTGATAGAAAGGTTGAAGCCATTATAAATCAGCTCATTATACTGGTCAAGTTGGTCTAAACTTCTTAACATCAAAAAGACAAAAATAAACCCGCTAACTGTGTCTTTTGCTCTGAAAAAGAAACAATTGATAATTCCCAACGACAAGTTCTAGAAAGAGAAATAGAGGAAATCCTAGACAGTTATCAACCTTAACGTCAGGGACGAGAAACTTCAGGATTGATCAGGATTTCCTGATTGAGCACTGGCATATGGATTATATAATGTCAGTTGTTTTGATGAAATTTGTGTTTGAATGAGCTTAAACTCAATTTAGATATAAAATAAGCATAAACTGACTGGTTTCTATTGATATTTTGTTATTTTAAGCCTTTAATAAGTGATTTAAAAATTGCTTTATCTCCATTTTGGAGTCAACCGTCATATTTTCCTGATTGAGAATGATTGACTGTTCTCATCCCTGTAAAGTCTTGACAGGAAATATAGGGCAGGGCAGGAGCAGGGGAAGGGCAGGGGCAGGGCAGGACATTCATTATTTTCTTCTTTTATCTACATGTATATCTATATAGTTTGCTGGTTTAGGCATGCATAAGCTCAATGTTTTTAATTTCAGTTAGCAACTTTCATGAACTGACTCGTCAAAAGGCGATATGGCAACGACAGAAAGAGAACGCCACTTTTGGCGCCGTAAGCTGCCGATGGGATTCAGTTTGTATCTTGAACGGTTAGGGCGGTGTGTCGTTAGAGACCAGCCGAAGAACATCTACGAGTATGCCGCACAATATATGGAAGATCTGGTGCTCGAGCATGAAGGTAATAAAGTGAAAAATGGTGTATTTAAGTCAGTTCATACAATTTTGGTACGTACTGTAAATTCGGAAATTTTCGCGAGGGTTTTATTTTCGCGAAACTTCGCAGATGCGGAGTTTCGCAAAAAACGAAACCATCGCGAAACGAAAAAAACTCTTTGTCCTTAACTAATGCAGGTTATTCATGCCAAACTAGCGGATTTTAAAAGTGGCAAATATGTCTTAACGTTTTTCGCGAATTTGAATAAAATTCTCGCGAAAATTTTCGATTTTACAGTATCCAAAATGCATATATAGATGCATGCGCAACTATTCATCGGGACTGGATGCAAACGTTTTGGCCCAAGCTATCTTCGTCCCTACCGTGTGTGTGCGGCGAAACTGCACATGGTCTGCACAGACCCGTCTGAGTCTTTGTTGCATTCCAACTGAAGTGCAATTCCACTAATTCAAGTCAAAAGATTGAACAATCAGCTGCATGGATTTCTACCAAGGTAAAATCCATATTATCCAAGGTGAAATGAAATCTATATTTTCCAAGGTAAACCATA
Organism: Loripinus fragilis; assembly: GCA_964019695.1. Classification (NCBI taxonomy): domain Eukaryota; kingdom Metazoa; phylum Mollusca; class Bivalvia; order Lucinida; family Lucinidae; genus Loripinus; species Loripinus fragilis. The sequence goes on along the minus strand of OZ026526.1, from coordinate 92,612,896 downwards.
TAGGCCCGAGTAAGCTGTATAGACCCGAGGTAAAATCAAATACATGTATAGACTGTATGAAAGTAGAAACGTCGCCATTATGACATCGACGCATTTCCCTGTATAAGCGCTATATATTGAGTAGTTGATTAATAAAGTACAATATTGTGCGCGTCTCGTTTAAAATGTGTTATAAGATCTCACTGGAGTGAGAATTCTTTTCACGGGCCTGTGTCTGCGTAATATATTCCTAAGAAGTGTCCAGGGAGAAAGAAAACTATTAAAGACACCTTTATTTACAAAGGTGCACATTTTTGTTGTGTTTATGTGACGTTGCCAGCTAAATTTGTCAATGTGTTGAAGAACAAATTGAATGTGCACATGTAATCATCTGAATATACGGAAGACACAGAGAAAATGACCCTCTTTCATTATGAGGCCACCGAAGACAGAAAAGAACGCAGAGCTTGTTTTCTGTTATAAGGACCACATTTCATTCAGCTCAATGGTGATTCTGTTTTGAGCACTAAAGATATATATGCAACCGCTATACACATACAAAATATGCCTTTACCTTACCACTAAGTATCATATCGAAACTTCTATATAGTCAATGCTAAAAACGTGTTATATCAAACATTCTAACCGTGACACCCCGCCTATAGAGCCAACGGTAACAAAATGTGATATATCGGACAATAATTCACAGCAAAAGTGTGTGATAGCTGACGTCACTGGAAAATGACGTCATTCAAGGCGTTAGACGGTGTAACGTCGTTTTTACGCTTGAAAGACGTTACAATTACATGTAAACGTATGCGACGTAGTCTAAGTATTGGCGGGAGTTCTTCAGTGCAATGGCGGAAAGTTGGAAGAAGTTGAAGACTTCGGTTTATTGTGTGTTAGAATCGAAATATATAGATCAGCTTCAGTGCGTGAATTGTTGAGTTATAATTCACTGTTTTTCAGTCAGTTGTACGAAGATAAATCAATCGCGCTGCGCGCTAGTGATTTCATCACCTTTATAGCTGACCTCCAAACAGTGAATTATCACTCAACAATTCACTGCTGGAGCTGATCTATTTCTTAAATAATGTCACAGTTTTGAAAACGCGAGTAAACCGCGTACTAGCTGATGTCATTTGTTGCTGAAAAATAACGTGGCGGTGTAACGTCGCTTTTACGCGTGAAAGACGTTATAAATACATGCAAATGTATTCGACACAGTCAAACTATTGTAAACTGTATGTAACCTGAGGAAAAGCCCAGTACACAGGAGCCATGGCTCTATCTGCTATATGCCAATTGTTCATCTGATGGTCTGTAACCTGAGGAAAAGCCCAGTGTACAGGAGCCATGGCTCTATCTGCTATATGCAATTGTTCATCTGATGGTCTGTAACCTGAGAAAAAGCCAAGTGTACAGGAGCCATGGCTCTATCTGCTATGCGCCAATTGTTCATCTGATGGTCTGTAACCTGAGGAAAAGCCCAGTGCACAGGAGCCATGGCTCTATCTGCTATATGCCAATTGTTCATCTGATGGTCTGTAACCTGAGGAAAAGCCCAGTGTACAGGAGCCATGGCTCTATCTATTATATGCTTATTGTTCATCTGATGGTCTGTAACCTTAGGAAAAGCCCAGTGCACAGGAGCCATGGCTTTGTCTGCTATTATGCCAACTGTTCATCTGATGGTCTGTAACCTGAGGAAAAGCCCAGTGCACAGGAGCCATGGCGCTATCTGTTATGATGCCAAGTATTCATTTGATGGTCTGTAACCTGAGGAAAAGCCCAGTGCACAGGAGACATGGCTCCTTCTGCTATGCGCCAATTGTTCATCTGATGGTCTGTAACCTGAGGATAAGCCCAGTGTACAGGAGCCATGGCTCTATCTGCTATATGCCAATTGTTCATCTGATGGTCTGTAACCTGAGAAAAAACCCAGGGTACAGGAGCCATGGCTCTATCTGCTATATACCAATTGCTCATCTGATGGTCTGTAACCTAAGGAAAAGCCCAGTACACAGGAGCCATGGCTCTATCTGCTATATGCCAATTGTTCATCTGATGGTCTGTAACTGAGGAAAAGCCCAGTGTACAGGAGACATGGCTCTATCTGCTATATGCCAATTGTTCATCTGATGGTATGTAACCTGAGAAAAAGCCCAGTACACAGGAGCCATGGCTCTATCTGCTATATGCCAATTGTTCATCTGATGGTCTGTAACCCGAGGAAAAGCCCAGTGTACAGGAGCCATGGCTCTATCTGCTATATGCAATTGTTCATCTGATGGTCTGTAACCTGAGAAAAAGCCAAGTGTACAGGAGCCATGGCTCTATCTGCTATATGCAATTAGTCATCTGATGGTCTGTAACCTGAGAAAAAGCCGAGTGCACAGGAGCCATGGCTCTATCTGCTATTTGCCAATTGTTCATCTGATGGTCTGTAACCTAAGGAAAAGCCCAGTGTACAGGAGCCATGGCTCTATCTGCTATATGCAATTGTTCATCTGATGGTCTGAAACCTGAGGAAAAGCCCAGTGCACAGGAGGCATGGCTCTATCTGCTATATGCCAATTGTTCATCTGATGGTCTGTAACTGAGGAAAAGCCCAGTGTACAGGAGACATGGCTCTATCTGCTATATGCCAATTGTTCATCTGATGGTCTGTAACCTGAGAAAAAGCCCAGTGTACAGGAGCCATGGCTCTATCTGCTGTATGCAATTGTTCATCTGATGATCTGTAACCTGAGGAAAAGCCCAGTGTACAGGAGCCATGGCTCTATCTGCTGTATGCAATTGTTCATCTGATGGTCTGTAACCTGAGGAAAAGCTCAGTGTACAGAAGCCATGGCTCTATCTGCTATATGCCAATTGTTCATTTGATGGTCTGTAACTTAATGAAAAGCCCAGTTTACAGGAGCCATGGCTCTATCTGCTATATGCAATTGATCATCTGATGGTCTGTAACCTGAGGAAAAGACCAGTGCACAGGAGACATGGCTCTATCTGCTATAAGCCAATTGTTCATCTGATGGTCCGTAACTGAGTTAAAGCCCAGTGTACAGGACTCCATCCTATGCCAATTGTTCATTTGATGGTCTGTAACCTGAGGAAAAGCCCAGTGTACAGGAGCCATGGCTCTATCTGCTATATACCAATTGATCACCTGATGGTATGTAACCTGGGAAAAAGCCCAGTACACAGGAGCCATGGCTCTATCTGCTTCATGCCAATTGTTCTTCTGATTTTCTGTAACCTGAAGAAAAGCCCAGTGCACAGGAGCCATGGCTTTATCTGCTATTATGCCAAGTGTTCATCTGATTGTCTGTAACCCGAGGAAAAGACCAGTGCACAGGAGCCAAGGCTCTATCTGCAATTATGCCAAGTGTTCATTTGATGGTGTGTAACCCGAGGAAAACCCAGTGCACAGGAGCCATGGCTCCATCTGCTATGCGCCAATTGTTCATCTGATGGTCTGTAACCTGAAGAAAAGCCCAGTGCACAGGAGCCATGACTCCATCTGCTATGCGCCAACTGTTCATCTGATGGTCTGTAACCTGAGAAAAAGCCCAGTGTACAGGAGCCATGGCTCTATCTGTTGTATGCAATTGTTCATCTGATGATCTGTAACCTGAGGAAAAGCCCAGTGTACAGGAGCCATGGCTCTATCTGCTGTATGCCAATTGTTCATCTGATGGTCTGTAACCTGAGGAAAAGCTCAGTGTACAGAAGCCATGGCTCTATCTGCTATATGCCAATCGTTCATCTGATGGTCTGTAACTTGAGGAAAAGCTCAGTGTACAGGAGCCATGACTCTATCTGCTATGCGCCAATTGTTCATCTGATGGTCTGTAACCTGAGGAAAAGCCCAGTGCACAGGAGCCATGGCTCTATCTGCTATTATGCCAAGTTTTCATTTGATGATCTGTAGCGTAAGGAAAAGCCTAGTGCACAGGAGACATGACTCTATCTGTTATATTTTAGGAGTTATTGCATTTTTTCGCCAAATGGCCTGTAAAATTTTTGCATGGCGCATCCCATAACACTGCTTAAAGAAAACAGCAACATTGAGAACAACTGAAGCACTTATCAAAATATGCAGTCTGCCACAAATCAGATCAAAATTAAAGAGATACAGACATTTGTATAGAAGAGAATTGAAAACTATGTTGTGCAGCCACTTTTAGTATCTGTATATTTTATTAAAATATGTATAAACAGAAAAACTAGTTTCTTGTTTTTCATTGTAATTTCGTTTGCATTTTATTGAATCTTTTGTTCAAAATAGATGATTTGGAAAACATAGATCTGCACATTTTGCAATGGATTTTATTGGCGTTTCCCTTTGTGCAGAAAGTTAATAGAATATTCAAACGGGTTGCTTGATTGGCTTATTAGAAGCTTATTAGAAATCAGACTTTGGAATTTAGCATTGTCATACATGTTGCTATCTTAGGCCCCGTTCACATGCACACATTTACTTACGTAAGTAAAGTTACTTACGTAAGCAAAGTTACTTACGGTGCATGTGAACGCACTTACTCACGTGAGTATAAATACTCCTGGAGTAAACTTGGGTGGGTAAAAGTATATTTGCACCACCTCTGGAGGTCATGCAAAAGTATATTTACTTATAAGTAAATATACTCCACGAGCAAAGTATGTCGTGTGAACAGACCTCAGATTTACATATGTAAGCAAATTGATGTTTCTTGAATATTTCGGCGCCCCTGTAAAATAGTCTTGAACTATTCTAGAAAAGCTCTAGAATTTTATAGAACAGCGCTCAAGAACTACTCTGAAACTGTTCTAGATATGTTCTTGAACGTTTATTGGACGGTTGTAGAACCTTATATGGAACACTATTTTGTTCTACAATTGTTCTAGTGAAGGTCTTAAAGATTTGTTCTAGAAAAAATCTAGAACTAGAAAAGCCAAAAGAGTAATCCCAAAGTGTCTTCCATGTTCATTTTAATGACATATAAACTGAAGAAGCCAAACACAGGTCCTAGTTGGTCTGAATGCTGTCAGTTATTACCACCAAGTTACCACACCAATTTCAAATTATTGTCTTACATTACCTCGAAAAAAAAAAACCCTTTGAACCATAGAAACTGTGCTTCAAATTTACTCACTGTCTTGGACAATAATACTACCATATTTGCCATATGGTAATGCCGTATAAATGTTTTTGAAGAGCCTTCATAATCCCTCCAATTCTGGTAGCCATGTTTTCCGACCATCCATCTTGTTATGATATGCTTGTTCTTGATATGTTCTAAACAAATTCCAGAATAACTTTTTAACATTTGCAGAACTTACTAAAGTATTAAATAAGTTCTAGAACATAATTTGAAGAGTAAATGTAAATTAATTTTGCCCTTGACAAACTCCAAAATGTTCTTGAGAATTTTAAGCCAATTCATTGAATTCACTAGTTCTAAAATAGTGAGAGAAATGTACTAGAACTTAATTTCAGTCATTTTTTAATAATTTTGTACTTGAAAAGTTCTAAAAATGTACTAGAACATTATTCAAACATGGGTAGAACCTACTGGTTCTGGAATTGTTGTAAAATGTTCGAGACTATTTCAAGAACAAATAATTAAAATGTGTTGGACAAGAATTTTAGAACAAACATAGGTTCAGAACAGATCATGAATTTCAGTTCTTTAATACAATTTCCTTTATTCTGTACCATTGATCATAAGTAAATGCCACTTTAACAAATCCGTCCACCACTCATGAGATTGCTCTTTCGTCCCCATAGCTTTTTCATGAGACAACCTAAGTGCAAGACCAGTGCACAAATAACATGGCACTGAGCTGTCATCAACAGTCCGTACATGTCTGCTGTACAACAAGTGCGTGTACCTTTTAAAATACTTATGTGAACACTATTAGCATGTGAACGTAGATTAAATATACTTTTACTTACGTGTGTATGTTTGCTCCATGAAGCAAAATACTTACAGGTGTAAATTTTGTGCATGTGAATGGGGCCTTATTTCACATCTGATTTAATACAATGATGCTTCACATGTAATCATATTGATATAAAACTTTATGGACAAATATATCTTATTGAGGGGAAGTGCAATGCAAAGGAATTAGATTAATTTTAGTTATTGTCGTACATGCCCGTCTTTTGAGGAACAGTGGGATGGTTGTCCTCTGACAACTCTTGTTTCTATTAGAAGCCATACAAATAACAGTAATAGGGAGGGGTCAAACATTCTCGTGCATCACATTATATGCACCAAAGGTCCAATCCCGTCAAAATACATGTCTGATTTTCTGTTGGATTATTGTAATGAAAAACACATGAATCTGATTTTGATCTGTTGTCCGGCAAAAGTTTATTCCTCAGCTTACAAGTGAATCACCCGTTAACTTAGCCTTAGAACATGCCTAAGTGAATTTTAGCTACAATTACTTACAACTCATTTGATTTCGTTTTCATTTTCAGCTGAAATGAGGGCTCTCCCGAAAAATCCCTATCTGAGCCAGATCAAAATGAAAATGTTTCCCCCAGAGCCGGAAATTCCTCCACGGAATGATGAGACGGAAGCTCATGCAGACGCCATTTTGGCATCAGCCCAAGGTACGTTCAAAATGTAATTACAGAGATCAAGACAAGCAAACCTTTTAAGTGTAAAATTGTGAATATTTACTTACCCATTAGTTTTAACATAAGTTTTGGATTCTCAAAGAACCGTCTCATTGAGAGAAAAGCCTACTCCTCGCTCTATGGCCAGATATAGTTTGGCCGTCGTGACAACATATGTTTTGGATGAGAAATAAGAAAATAGATTTTCGATAACGCAGTCTTATCTAGGTGCTTGAATTATTAGTAAGTATTTACACCCCAGCTTGTAGCAGGGCATCTCTTATTATATGACAAGTTCTTGTATACGTCGTACATGTGCATACGCTATGCTCACCAGAACCAGTATTACAATGCTACCGTTTCTTAAAGTTAAGGTGACACCTTACTGATGTGGAAAGATAACATAGTATTTTATAAAAGTAAGAGTTATCTTAGTTTTTGGTACAAGTATTGGCGTTCACAAAAGCCTTCTCCTCGCTCTATGACCAGATATAGTTTGGCCGTCGTGACAAGTTCGACCTACTGATAAGTAAGTTTTTGTTCTATTGGTTATCGTCTTGTGAGCGAAATCTCCGGTTTATGCCTATCAGTATTTGTGACGTCTGATCAGCATATGCTCTGGTCTACATCTATTTGTTTTGTTTGGTGGTGTTGGTTCTTAACATCCCAATCAACAATTTTAGTCATGTATTAATGTTGAGAAGACTTCTTGTCTTACTGAGTTGAACAATTACTAAGCAGCAGATAAAGTGTCTTGCTCAATGACACAACACTGTGACTCTGGTGAGTCTCGAACTAGCAACCATTTGAACCCCAGTATAACGCTCTACAAACTGAGCCGCTGTGCTCCTTACGCCCATTTGTAAATATGACGCCGTGCGTGCGAGGGCAGGCCTTCCTTTTGTAGCTTGGATGAAACCCAAGAGCCACCATGGGTACCATGAAAACACTGGCAGAATGCTTGGGCGTGCCTTTGCTCTAGTTTTAATTATCCAGTTAGACTTTATATGTTATTCATGTCTGAGCCCTTTAGCTTCGCACTTACTTTGCATATGCGAGCTGTGGATGCTCTAGTATAACGGTACACGTATGCATGGTTGTCTGAGCATTCACTAATCACCTATATGATAAGAACCAAACCCGATTATCATACCTGCTTTACCCCAAACTCCCCAACAGTGGCGCCATCCTTCCCTGGAAATCAGAGCCTTTGTTTTTGACTCTATAAAGTATAATGTAATAGATAGAGGATCTTACATGAGTGCTCATGTTTTATTGAATTTATTAAACGAGTTGAGGAAAAGAGATAAAATGCGAGGCTTGCCGAGCATTTTATCTCTTTTTCGCAACGAGTTTAATAAATTCAATAATACAAGAGCACGAATGTTAGATTCTATTTATCATATGGCATTATGATCACTTTGAAGTTTCATTTCTGGCGTAAAATCGTCATAATTTTGTTATGTACGCAACGTTGTCATGGACGTCATAACGTTTCCTGTAAATCTATAAACCACTAGTGGTTTATCGATTTTATTGCATGGTGTTATTTCACTCTCAGACGCAAGGTCATATGATAACTAGCTATATACTTGTTTTAAATGAGCCACAATCTGTGAAAACCAGCCTTAATGACGAAGTCGTCAAATTTGAGTTAATTGTACACACTTAATCTTTGAAGTGTAAAGAAGTTATCCTGCAAATTTTATGAAGTTATCTCCATTATTCAAGTAAATATGGTCTTTTGAACTATACACTGGTTTTAACTTTAAAACGCAACGTCAGAAAACTCATGACGTTACTAATGACATCAAAGTTAACTTCCTGATTTGCGGGTTTGTTGGGTGCATGAAAAACATGCTTTTTCTTGCTAACTCCCTTTTTTTATTAACCTTAGCATGTGTGCAATAGAATTCGCAGAAAAGTTGACACTGATTCATTTTTGCCTTAAGTTTGCAGGATCTGAAAACGACTGACCATACTTTAAAAATTCTGACAGTTGCTAAGGTAAAGTTGTTGTCATGGAAACATATGGCATGAAAACGAAGAAATTTAATCAGAAATAATTGCCAATTTTATTCTAATATCCATCTGAATAGGTTTTAAGACAATATTGTAACATGTCAAATGTCTTAATTTTTGGTGTTTTTCAAATGATTTAACATAAAAAGTCCTAAATGTCATTAAGGCAGGTTTTCACAGATCGTGGCTCAAATATAATTCCAATATTTTAGCTAGTCTCTGTAGCTGAACTGGTTGATTCGATTCTTACCTCCCGACGAAGCTCATTATATTTTATGACATTAAACAGGTTTTCTCATGTCGTGGCTCGTTAGTGTGAAATCAGAAATTTCGATTGCAAAACCAGTGATTCCTTGGGCCTCAAGTTTGCAAGTTAAATCGGTGAATTACGTGAACTCAAACATGCCTTTGGTTTGTAAAATTGAGCCGCAGCATGTGATTCCCAACTATATGACATTTTGACAAGTGTAGACTCAGATGAACCTGTGCAGCCTCCTTTTAAGCTTAGACACTCCAAATGTTGTTCGGTCAATAGCTTAATATTCATAGAATATTCAAACGACTAGCAAAGACTCTGATCAGACTGCGCGTGTGCGCAGGCTGGTCTGAGCCTTAGCTGGTCGCACATACCACATTGTTGGAAATCTCGTGTCATGGCTCAATTTATGGCATTGCTATATGTATACGTTTTCGCGTTGTCATCTTTTCGCCTATAACTTACTCTAAAAGTGTTTGCTAACTAAATGTGCCAGTTATTTACAAAAATGATTCGCTTTTGATAAAAGTTAGGATTGTGATTTATAACTCATAATAAAACTATAAAGTCACATATAGATTGACACATTTCTGCAATTACCTCACAGCAGTTGAACACATCGACTCTCTAATATAATACGCCCAAATCGGCCCAGCAGTGCCACTATGTTGGCCATATCTAACGGTGGTCCGCAGAGACAGGTGGCACGGGTGATCCGCAGAGACAGGTGGCACGGGTGTTCCGCAGAGACAGGTGGTACATTGCACGGACAATGAAACTTTCATTCTAGTACACACGCGGTGATCGTCACTTAAATAATTCCATTGTAAAGTACATGTACCAGGTTTCTGACCTGCTTTTAAATTACTTCATTTTTAAATGACATAGTTGCCTGACTGCAGAACAAATTATTTCCAAAGCCTGCTCTAGTATTTGCTTTTTTGGTTAAAAATTGTTTCCTAAAATATGTAGACTGAATATAAACATAGAGATCCCGACAAGCTGAGTTCAACGCCCAGCTGAATTAGACCTGATTTATTTGTAGAAGAGGCAAACTGTCTAGAAGTTTTAAGGTGACTTTAGGTACAATTTTTAAACATACGAGTGACTAATTTGCATGGATTTGACAACTGCACTACTTATGAAAGAAAGATGTCATTTTTATGAATTTATAATTATATGAAGCTTAAGCACAAATGAGAAGTTAAATAAGCATTGAAAACAGACCTTGACTATCTGTGAGTCGTGAGCCATTTTCTTATTTCATAATAGTATGTTAATTTGATTAGATTCTTTCTCTGTGATGATGCATCGCATTAGTTAGGAAGCCTCCGTGCGAGCTAAACAAATTTGCGTTTTAACAACAAGTTAACAACAGAACCCAGGGCGAAGATTTTGCGTAAGTCAAATGCATTTACCCCCTCCCCGGTAGCTGTCCGTTCTAAAGTGGTGGGTCTGTTCTTGTTGTTGATCTATTTTTTGTGTACCTCCCATCTTTGTGGGGGTTCTGTGTTGGTCTTTGTTTTGGTATTCATAACTTTGTGTCCTTTCTAGTTTTGCAATCATCTTGACGGGGATGAGAGAGCTGGTTGCTCCGCTTTTATTGTCTTTCTGGTGTCTTGTTCATGTTTTGTCGCTCTTACTCACGGTGCCGTTGGTTGGCCTGCAGTGTGTGATTGTATTATTTCCTGATCACACTCACTTACTTTTTAAATAAATAAACGGCTGAGAAATGTGTCAGCGATTGCATGCAAAAATTGCCCCGTTTATACATCGATATACGAATGAAAATGGAGCCGTCAGCATATTTTTTGAATCTATGCTGAATGGATCATAAATGTAAAATATGTTGTTCAGTTTTGATTCAATTACCATTTCCAAAATACACCCAGGAGCAAATTTGTATACCAGGTATGTATGAGTGATTTATTAGTCCCCTACCGTTGTTCACACTTGAGGGGACTATATAGATTTGCCCTCCGCATGTCTGTCCGTCCGTCCGTCTGTCCATCCGCGGAAATCTGTATCCCGATATTCAAGCTAGCTTGATGAAACTTACTAAAGTAGTATGTGGACAGGTGGCATAGTTCTGATTATGTTAGTCATTTATCTTTCGCCGTCGCATGAACAATGTGGTTGCTATGGTAAATGAACTATAGTCAAATGCATTGGTAGGGCACTTATGTGTTATGGGCAACACATGTGCCTTGTATCAATGTGGGTTTCATGCGAATGTTAGCATTAGAAAAAAGGATTAGCTATCTTTTACAACATAGTGTTGACTTAACACTATATATGCTTATCACAAGTCATTTTTTCTGTAGTAAGCATGCGCTGGTCCTCCAAAGTCCGTGTACCCTTTCTCGTGCTATAAACAGACATACCTATATCCTTCAAACCAATTGATAGGCTTACTTTCTGACTTATAATATATCGAATAATCTTGATTTATTTCTGCCTCAAAAACGTATCTCCAATTGAGTCATGTGCATAGGATTTGGTACTTATCGCATAGGTGTGCAACGAAGGATCAGACGGGCCTGTGCAAATACACAGACTCACCAGAGTCTTTGCTGCTCGCATGCACAAAATATGAATAGGCCTAAATTTCGACCTCTGTCCTCGCTGGACCCCTCAGCATTAGTTGTAAGTACAAAAATCTCATTACAAATGCAGTTTTCCGTTTTGAAACTGGCTGTAGTGTTTTCTTTCGGCCAATTTTGCGATGGTTTGAGTCTTTGAGTCACGCCATGAGAAATCATTTTTTGGTTTTCTGCGAATTGTTCAAGCCCCGAGTAGACTGCGTACGCTTAAACAGTCCATTAAGTTATCATATTTCTGCTGTATCTTATGGTTATTCTGTCGTTCGACAACCGGACTTCCTAAATATACCCCAGTAATATACTTACTATAGCTTTACAATTCTTAGCAGACTGGTTTGAAATAAATGTTACATGTACTCACTAGTTTCCAAAGAACCGTTTTCTCATGAAATGGCTTATTGATGTCTACTGATTCCTGCATTTAAAGAAGTGTCGCTGATAGGAAAGAAATTCTTACTTGGATACAGCTAAAACTTATAAATATAAAATAGTTCTGAATTTTCAGGTAAGTGATATTTATTTTGCTTCAGCTCATGAATAATACAAATTTTTAGAAAATAAAACGACTTTAAAATACTGTTTTAAACACTACATATATATACTTAACACCTTTAAGCTGAATGGAATATTCCACTCTTGTCAGTTGGACCAGTCCATTTCCGTAGGATTGTTAGGTTGTATTTTTTTTTATTTTTGGTCAAATTTTAATATAACTTTCTGTAAGCAAAACGTGGAGACTGATCAGGCGCCGCGTTCCATGGAATCTGATCTTGGTCTGCACTGTTTGCTAACAAAATGAGACGCTAGGTTTATTTATCTTTTATTGTTAGCAAATTTACTCGCTGTTCTTCGGTGTGGGACATCCTTTTTGTTGAATTTGTGATACATTTCTGAATAACTTTAAAAAAAATGGGTGTGAAAATAAATGGTTCCTGATTTCACAATTTACAGTTAATTTTTAGGCAAAGCATTACCACACCGGTTATCCCCGGCAGAAGAAAGAACAACTCTATGCGCAACAACAAACGCTACCATGAGCGAGATATTTCCCAATAAGTTGATGTTTTCCCCCCTCATCTCCTTATTTTGACGAGACCACCAAGGGCCGATTTTTGTGATCTTTATTGCGTTAAAAAGCATGTGTTTTCTTTTCTGTCTCCAAATCTTGGTTACGCCGGGAGAGCTTGTAGGCCAGTACATTTAGCCGAAAATGACCATTGACCAATAACTAGTCCATGCATTCCGACGAAGACGCATCTTTAGAGGGGTGACACACACGGTGACACCATCTCCTGCAAATGTGCAGTCTCACCAGAGCCTTCGCTTCTATAGAAAACACAAAGTATGGATGGGTCAAAATATAGACCCCCCCCTTTCTCCCACCCCACTCCCCCTGGATACAACTGCATGAGCATTTTGCGAGCAGTGCCAAAATCTCATTTATCGGCCCTTTTCATTCACCCTAAAGAGCTCGGGATCAATTTAAATGGCTTTCCTAAATGTTGAATGATCACCCGTACAGACGCACGAATCATGCATGCGCCAGCATATATTTGCACTTTGTTCATTGCATAAAGCACTGAAATATCAACAGTGCCAGTAAAATAATTTAAGCGATGCTTATCAGCCGTCTAGTTAAAACCATTTTTGTAAAAATTTCATAGTCGTAATACGTAGACTTGGAAAGTTGGAATGTTACTAGCATGGTTAGAAACAAACTCCAAGTAAAGTGTATTAAGTTTAGATTTAGACAAGAAAAAAAAGAAAACCAAGCAAATAAATTCTCATAAATTTACACGAATGCGAGTTCATGTTCAAAACTTTATTGCTACAAATGATAAATTGTATATTAAATAATCAGAAATATCTTTAATCATCATAGGAAACGCTTGAAAGATTAGTTATCAGTATGTTTAGGAGATAAAACAGAAATAATGATGAATGAAACAAATACGGGTACTTGGAATTCTCTCAATTACGTTGTATACTTGAATCTCATGCGCGGGTCCAGAGGGTGAGGTGCCCCCCCCCCCCCCAAAAAAAAAAAAAAAAAAAAAACCAACACACACACACACACACACACAAACGGTGTCCTCCGTCCGACAAAACTTTCTGGATCCGCACATGAATTTATTATGCAATCAGAACATGCAATGGTATTATATATTACTCTTTGTATACTGAAGACTCCTAAAGGGGGCACTTACTCGAATAGTAAAGACACAATTAAATGCACCACAATGCGGTATTTCACCAGGGTCTGCACTGCATGATAAGTCAGAAACAATCTGCAGCAACGCAAGTCCAGCTTATTTGGAAATTATTACCCGGGACCCCATTGAAAAATGTTCAATGAATCAAGACAGATTCATGCCTTTAGTTTTAAGTGCGTTACATTATTTCTCATCCAAAACATATGTTGTAGGTACCCAACAGATCCGTCTCGATGGGACGGTTCTAACAGATGGATAAGAAAATATTTACACTTTTACGCTCAAATTGTTTGTTTATCTAAACCTGTGAGTCCTGGTTCATGGTATCTAACCAAGGACATGCAATGGGATATGCGATAGCTCACCTGAACTTACATGTTTAAGTTATTTCGCATCTCCTGTAATTAGAACATTATCAGATGATATTATGAGAATGCGCAGGTTACTCTGAGAGCTTGAAACGGTTCATATGTCACCATTAGCTCATGAGATCCTCATACTCATCTACAAGGTGAGCGACGTGTCGCATCATAGCCTTTGCTGTTCGCATATACAAAGAATCGAAGATCAAGTACACTGTAAAAAGTGCAAAGTTACTGTAAATTCGGAAATTTTCGCGAGAATTTTATTTTCGCGAATAGCGGTAAAAGACATATTTGTCACGGTAAAAATCGCGACTAAGGCATGTTTTACCTATTATATAAGTAATTGACAGAGTGATTTTGCCATTTCGCGAGGGTATTATTTTCACGAACCTTCGCATATGCGAAGTTTCGGTAAAATAAACCCTCGCGAAAATTTCCCATTTTTCAGTATCACAAAAAAGAGGTGGTAACTAAGCTGCCATCCCATGCTTTTGCGAAGAAACAAAATATCGCAAAAAGATACGGTTATGTCTGATCTTCGTGTCTGCCATCTCAATGCTCTCATTAGCACAGTGGTCGTTTCTATTTTATTAAGGTGCCCAAATTGACTGATAACAGTAGCCCTCTCTCTCTCTCTCTCTCTCTCTCTCTCTCTCTCTCATGAGGATTCTTAAAGTGCAAGTTGACGTAACATTTGGCATAATTCCTACAGCTACACCTAGCATGCATGACTAATATTTACGTTCTTTTGGGATTAACATATGTTACCACAAACAAAGGGAACATTACCTAGTCTAGCCATTGTTACCAATGCAGAAAACGACATGTTTGCTAGAGCTGGTTAGAAAACGCGTGTTTAATCAGCACAAGAAGGGGGAGGGGGTACTTCCATTAAAAGATACTACATGTATATGATCAATCTTAATTTGATCTAATTGCGACGCATCGACGTCGTTTTGATGTTATATGCTTGCTATGAAGGCTTCAAAGAGTCACACAGCACACACGACCTTTGATTCGCGTTCACTCGAAGTTGACGGCAAGAGGGTTTTCACTTTGAATTATCAGCAGTTTGAATGGAAGAGTTGGACTGTAATAAAGTTATGGACCAGTACCACAACGGATAGGCGGCAATCGAAAACGTTAATTCTATCGACGAACGTAGATGAAAAAATCGCAAATGGCAATCGAAAACACAGTTTCTAGCGATTTTTGACTCGAGTTCGTCTATTGTTGACAAATTAAGCTAGTTAGTTATCGTTAGATCACCTGAAAATAATTCAGAGAAGCTCAAATAATCTGCCAGATTCAATATGTTGAGACTGACTTTCTGTAGATACCAGGCATAATTCTGCAAACTTTCACCCATGCATCTGTTCCGGAGCATAGTTTTGTTTGGCACAGATGATATTGTTTTGGTTTGATGTTTCTTTGTTCTTGAGTTTTTTTTGCATGCATGTTTACACATAAACCTACACAAGAAATAGAGGATCTTACACGAGTGCTCCGATATTATTGAATTTATTAAATGAGTTGGGGAAAATAAAATGCAAGACTTAATATAAAAGTACACATTGAAATTAAACTGAAATCTCGTTTTCGACTTGAAAATGTTCAGATTGTATCATTATGTACGGAACGTTATTATCGACGTCATTACATTACGCTACAAATGTGTAAAGTAGGTCCAGTACAGGGATAGGGATAACTGTATTCAAAAGATAGACGGTTGGAAATATAGTTTTACGGCGACGCAAGGGTAGAGCCGTAAAACGTGATTTCCGAACGTATATCCGACGATATATCTCCGCAAATGATATATTTGAATATGGTTATTCCCATTCTAATGCGTTTTTACAGTCTCGTCTCAAATTGGAGCGTTGCAAGCCACAAAAAGCCGTTCGTCATCCAACGAAATGTGACGTAAATCTTTGGCGACAGTGTAATTGCAGGATAAACTGTCGCAAATTTTGATGTCATCCAATCAGACGTCACGTTACAAAAAGCAAGTGCTTTAGTATAGTGGTTTATAGATTTTATTACATGACGTTATATCACTCAGACGCGACGACGTCATGTTATAAAACGTTTAGGTCATATGCTATCTCAATATGCGTAGATCAGATAACTATAGTGAGGATTTGTACTTGACAACTATACATCATGTATATTGCATGTTTAACCCCCACCCATACACACACACCCACTGGCTTCGGCTGCTGTCTAAGGCGGTGGTTCTGTTGTTGGTGGTTTATTGTTTATTGTTCCCATTGTTTGTGAGGATCTGTGTTCGGTCCTTTCCATGTTAAGTTATTCAGTACTTTGTGTCCTTCTAGTTTGCAATTACATTGTATCTTGATGGTCGCTTTACTTCGAATGTCTTCCTATAAGTGTTCTGTGGCTATTCCTCACGGTGACGTTGGTTCATCTGCAGTAACTTTTTTTCTGAGTCATCTTCGTATGTGTGGACAGCTTCTGAGATGGTATATTTAACATACGTGCTACATCGACATTTTCAAGGATCTAGCTAGTCACCATAGCCGAACAGTCTGGTTTGAATCCACCCTAGTCTTATATTCGAAGAAAACTACTTTCTCGTGGCTTGGTTCGGTTGAGTTTTTACATAGTCTTTCCATTTTCTGGCTCAGACTTCACATCTTTCAAGCATATTTTCAGTGCGGAATCTCAATGTAATTAGTGTAACATTAGGACTTTAACTGCTTTTTCTTACATGCATGAGCATTTGCAGCCAAATCACAAGGAATTGGTACTCAACCCATTAGCGAGCAGCGAAGGCTCCGGTGAGCCTGCGCATCCGCGCAGTCTCGCCAGAGCCTCGCTGCTTGCACAAGCAGGCTATAGATGCTTACTCAGATCAAAATTTAGGTCTGTATTCCAAGTTGTGCCCGCGAGTATGAAACTGACTGAACTGTTATGTAATAAGAACCAATAGCTCATGGTCTGGCTCAGTCAGATATTGCAAAAATCGAACACGCTTCTCTACAATTATCTGTAAGCAGTTATAGACGCAATTTCGTTCCAAAAGGGGCAAATATTGAATTTATTACACATGTTACACGACGATAAAAAAATCATGATGAGTATCCTATAATCTGACGGGGGTTGTAGTTGGTGACCAAATTGAAAGAGTAAAACGCCGTTAACGTACTCGTTTCGCTTGCGTGGGCTCCACATCGACCCCCCTCACACACACACACAGCCATTGTTTCTTCTTTTTTATTATATCAACAGTACTAAGGTATACTGGAATATTTTATTATTCTTGCGAGAGGCAAATGGGCAGTTAACGTGTTAGTGGATTGAGAGGGTCGTGCTCTTAGTTTTTATGAAGGTGTCACCTAATTATACTCATTTAAGCCCAAATTGACTTTTCCACTCCTATCAATATTTGGACCAGTCTGTTTTCGTTTTAAGGGTTGTTGGATGGTATTTTTTTTTTTTTTCAAATCTTAATAGAGCATTCTAGCAGACAGTGTAGACCATGCATCGCTGGCATATGTCCCACAAATAGGACGCTATAAATGGGGTAAGGAATTGTATAATCATAGGTTAAGAAACTTAATTTGATATTTCATTGTAAAAAGACTGCATTTTATTGTTTTTATTCTTGCGATTTTCTAATATAAATGGCCACTCGACTAAATTTGTCAATATTTGTATTGAAAGTCTGTTTATAAACAAAGGAAATGTTACAATGTTGACCCTTGCCCTGCTGAACCCGGACTTATCTTTGTTAAAACAGTGTGCATCAAAATCAGCCATCTGATCAGGATCCACACTGTTTTCCACTCTGATTGAATACATAACTGGAATGCTACAGGTTAACATGATAAAAATTGGGGAGGAGTGAACAAAGTACATAAAAATATTAAGCAAGGCAAGGGTTAAGTGTGTACTTAAAGGATGAACATCCAGTTCCTGAACAGAGGATTGTGAGAATGGGGGGAAAAGCTTTATAAAATATGTAATAATGTATTTTCTTCGATGACGCTTCTGTCACAATCAGGTGCATTTTTCTTGCAACAAAAACGCGATACCACAATAACAGATAGCTATAACAGATCATAGTCTATGTAGTGCCAAGAAGATGTTTTGAGTAGATGATTTTCGTCTCGGTCAACAATTTTACAGTCTTGTCGGGACGTGTGCCTGATTTTAACCAGTACTTGAGAAGTGGGGATAAAGTGGCTTACTTAAGGACACACCATGTGCCTCCGGTAATAAGGCTCGAACTTGATCCCAAAAACACGCGTTGTTGTCATTTGCTTATGGTAATCCATATCGTTATCATTTACACACACCCTTCTGACATATCAAGCTCAAACATTTATCATGGTAACTTAAATTTAAGTTTCAAGTTTGTACTTTGGTTAAGTCCGTGCAGACTTGCAGCATGAACCTTGGTGGATAATCCCACCAGGGCGTTCACTTCCCATTTCATATGGTCAAGTCAGCGTAGTTGCACCGCCACAAGTTTGTATTGACCTTTTTAAGACATTGTCGGCCCGACGTGGTGCGCATTACCTCAAATTACCTGTCAAGATAACTTGAAACAAACGAAAAATAAATGTTTTGTACTATAAAAGCAAATTTACATTTCAAGGTTATTCAAATTGACTATGCACTTGATAAATTTTAACGGACAGGGAAACATGCAAGATGAGATGGACCAGCACTGCAGATTTTCGTACTTATCGCAGGGGCGAACAGCGAATTCCCTGACGAGCACATACACGAAGTATTGACGCAGCTTAAACAAAATAGACCTACATGTATATATAGCCCCGCTGGAAATGTCAGAATGTGCTTCTAAAGGAGCTGTTTAATGCGCATATACGATAAGTACCACAGTCTCATGTTCTGGCTCAAATATCACGTTGACCTTGAGTATGTCTGAAGTTTACTGGGTCCTTTTTCTTTTCTTCTTTAATATAAATACAATTTGTGTTCAGTGTTAATCAGTGTTGAATGCAGGCGAACTAGCTGCCTTCCTCATGGTGCCGTGGTTTGGTCTGCGGTGTGTGATTGTGGTATTTCCTGATCACACTCACTTGCTTTTTCTTTTTTTTCAAGAGCATGCATTGAACATACCTTGCTTCGACATTTTGGTTGAAACTGTGCCCCAATGTAGTTTGACATCAAGCTTGACGTGTACATGTAGTTCAGCATATTTCATTTCGCAATTCAGACTGCTTTGGTTTATAAGGATGCTGATCCCACAATGGGTAGGCGGCGAACACTAACGCATTCATTTATATCGAAACGGCGTTTCCGATCGCCAGAAACAACGTTTTCAATCGTCATAATGGTCGCAAAAATGTGTGTTTTGGTAAAGAAACCGTCCTTTTTGGCGACCGGAAACGCAGATGGTTAAAATAAATGCGTTCAGGACATCCGCCTATCCTGTGTGGACCCAACGCTGGCCGGATTTGTTCGGGACATGGGGCTGACATTCCCACTGAGTGTATATCGTTTTAGGGACCCTGGCATCGGCTTTCACGAAATGTTTTCCCAAATGATCTACCCATTTTGTCAAATAGAAACTTTATGGATATATTGGTAAAAATTTCCAAATTTTAATTATCTTGCTGAATATGGCTTTTATGCAAGCTACAGTACATACCACGATGAGGCACACGTTCTGCTCTGCGGCGTCTCATATCTGTTGAGCTGAAGGTTACTTACAGATGGCTGACTCTTGTCTCTCAATTGTCTTGTCTTGAAATGGTTAAACTATTCTTGAACGCCAATAAATGGCTCAACGTTTGCTTTTAGCAATGTTTACGTTAGCCATGGCATCATAGCTCGTCTGGCATACATACCAGTTTATTATAAATCAGAAGTGTTATCATACCTTTATACGTCTAGATTCCAGATATATAATGAATTGAAAAAGTAAGGCTTTAATGTTTGCTCAGTCCAACTGTTGTTTTTTTCTTCTAAATGAACTTTTCTTCAAAGTATACAGGGTACAATGTTTGATTTGTTACCATATCTGCTTCTGTCACTCCATTCCAATAGGGAGAGTTTGTGGTGTAAAAGTTGAAATTATCGTAAATAATGCTATAGCAGTTAATTCTCTAACACATATCAAGAGTATTTGTTTTTCTAATTTATATGACTGCTTTATAACTGGCAACCCAGTCAGCTTAGTCTCATTGATACCATTTAAATGGCGTTTCGCTGGTGGACCGATAGTGGCCCACTATTATATGATGACTGGGACAGCACATTTATGAGTGTTCAACTCACAATTTTAGATAAACGAAAAATTTCAGCGTAAAAATGTGAATATTTTCTTACGCTTCAGATTTTGCATATGTTTTGGGTGCTCAAAAGAACCGTCTCATTGAGACTGTTCTTTTGAGTACCCACAACATATGTTTTGGTTGAGAAATAAGAAAATTAAATTTTCGTTACGCAACTAAAGTCCTGGGCTCATAGTTTTCGTCTTCGCTTGTGTAACGTGTTACCGATTTGCTTCAGTTATATCCGCCACGGCTCTTTGGTTGAAGTTGTGAATAGAAGTGATTACAGGCCGTGTATGTATGAATAATGGTTCTCAGCATACTCATATTGACGTCACCATAGAAACTCCTGTGAATACGTGCTTGCACCTGTACTGTATTTAACATGCTTCTGTCTTATCTAGTGAAACTGATTGTTTGTTTTTGAGGAGATATTATTGTGAATAGTGCTGGATGTACATGTAATTTCTTTGGGAGAACTGAGAAAACGTCGCATTCGCATAGGATGCCGTTTTGACGTCAACGCAACGCTTTGCGTAGCGTTGACGTCAATACGACATAACTATGATGCCACATGCTAGTTCATTTATATTCTCCATAAATTATAATGTTAGATAGTTCGCCTGTTTAATAAATTGCTTTATACCACCCTTACCAAATTTAGCACGAAATATCTCGTGATGTGCAAGGTCTACACTGATGTAGGAGGTATAAAATAGTTATACCATGTTTGTCCACTTGTACGTAAGATAATCCACTCGCTAAAGCTCGTGGATTATCTCCACGTACAGGCGGACAACCCACGGTATAACTATTACGTATTCCCTTCTCATAACCGGTGTGACTCATTAGAACCGCATTCACATGTTGAAACTACATTTATTTTATATGGAGAATATACAAGCTATGCACTTATTGATTTATTTATTGTAGCATATTTTCGTTGAGAAATAAATAAGTTTATTTCCTACTCGTCATTGATAAGACATCTGCACATCGTTATTGTACATTATTAATACATCGTGTAAAACACTGAAATGAGATCTGTTTTAACATAATATATTGGATTATTACAAATTATATAGCAAATTCAACATGGGCAACTTTCTATCAAGGTTCTCATCGAGGTTCAAGGGCAAAGAGGACGAAGGTACGTTCCCAATAGACACATAACGTTAAAACAACGTTATAAATATCGACGTCGATGCGACGTATTTTAGTCGTATCGACGTCGATCGGACGTTGATCCGAAGTAATGCCCTTCCTTTGGTAGTTTGACGTTTAAATGACGTTATTTGACGTCAGTGTGCTTCGACGCTGCACCAAGTAGGGTCGGGACATGCATTGCTTAAAGCATGGTATGGACTGAATTGGAATGGAATGGGGTGATTTAGTTCACTGGTGAGTCATCTTTGTCATTAGTCTCATGTCGTCCGGTGTATTGTCTAGTTTGCCAAATTGATTTATGTTTGTTTGTTAATTCTATGGTTGGCGCTGTCTGTTAGCAGTGTTTAAATTTTCGGGCCACGCATTGGGTCTCTTAAGCTGTTGTCATAAAAATGGGCAAGCTCATTAAATGTTAGAACATATCGTAATCTCTCTAAGAGCTCAGATGCAGCTGTCTAGTGGATGTATATACGTACACGTGTACATGTACATGTAGTACCTAAATCTTGGGCTTTAGCATTTATCTACGTGCCTTGTCTGTGTGTGCGAGCATCAATTTTAAGGATCTGGTCGTCAACAGATATAAACGACTATAATGTAAACATATCCCACCATGACTAACTAAACTTGACGAATCCAGGTCAAGAATTTATGAGCAGACAAGTTAGAGAGTCTTACATGCTCACAAAATCCGACTTACCCGAGGACAGGTTTTCTCGTGGCGTAGATTCCCAGTAGATGTTTTGTGTTTGGTGGATTGTACATTTCTCGTGACGTAGCCTATAAATTACATTGTTTAGTAGAGAGAGCAGTAAATGTTAACAGACTTGAATTAAGAAGATTCCACTCCATTTCGTTATTTACTTGTTCTACCATAACGTCACATAATGGCAACCCGACTCAACAGTGGAAATTATTGAACAGCTTACATCAAAGGAAATGCAGCAAAGTCATGATACAACAATATTTAACGAATGTCCCCCAATTTACAAAGTACATATGTATGCTGGTGCAATGAGCAAGTTATTGTATGGTTTGGTATCTGTATGGGCGCTGATCCACTCACTTAAGCTCGTGGATTATCTTACCGTAAAGACGCACAAACCATACACTAACTTCTGTTTGGGCCAGGGGGCTTATGCAGTCTAAAACAGGACACGGATTTCTCGTGTTGTGGCTCAACATTACAGCAGCTTAAAATGTTAGTGAAGATATCTCGTTCTGCATTATGAACCTCTGATGGTATTTCTCTGCTAGACAACTTACCAGATGCTGCATACGTTCTTGATTAACAGTGTATTTGAGAATACTTTTCCCATTTTTGTATTGACTGTTTATCTGGAAGCTTGCTTTATTTTGACGATTGTCTGCAGTGCTGTTCAAATGGACTTTTTCTACCTTTACGGCTTATAATGTATGACCAGTCCAGTTGTTTTATTAAGCCAATAAGTTAGTGTATAAGTTGAAAGCGACAACAACAACAACAAAAAAAAAGTTTCTGCAGTAAAATTTGATTAATGACTCTGTCGCGATGAGTAAGGGCATGTTGCTAACTATGATTCTATTGCGCTGACTCAGCCTTTCGCGTGCAACAGGTTGCATGAATAGAGTACATTCGTGGCGTTCAAGGTCTTACAATGAAAATGTCCCTCTCATGTACATTTTATACGCAATAAGTTGTATGTATATGCAATGGAGAAATGTAAAAAAGTAAACTGTTAATATTGCGTGTCCTTCTAGTCATAGGGATTCTATGGCAAAGAAGGAGTTCGATTTAAAATTTCGAAGGATTACAGACATCAATGCATCTGCTGTCCGTCCGTCGTCTGTCAACATTTTCATATGTCTTCTCTGAAACAGAGACCCAATTCAACATGGAAACTCTTTAGAGTGAATAAAAGATGATTTGTTCAGATAGTCCTGATGGTCGCCACGCCCAGATAAGGCACAAACCATTTCAATCGCCTTCTTTATATCCAAAATGTAATGGCAAATGACTTTGGGTCTTTGTATGTATCTTTTGGGATGTGGACCCAACTAAGTTTGCTCGAATGATAATCCAGGTTAAATTTGATTCCTAATGTACTTACGATTAATCGATAACTGTTGAAGCTGTAGCAAATATATTTTCTTGGTAATAATGAAGTTCAAGGTTGACTAGCCAAGGTCACTCATATTGGTATTTAAACGCATTCATTAGAAACCACTGGGCCAAATTCAACTCAAACACCATACTCTGATAATTATGTAGTAGATAAGACAACTTAAATATGACATATTTCTAAAGGTCACATTATCAAAATTTGAAACCTTTCCCATATATGGTAAAGCCCTTTAAAATCTTCTTCTCTCGAATCAAGGCATACTACCTTTGGTATTGGTATTTAACATTTGTGGTGTAGATTCCTCTTTTTTATGTGGGGGAAATCTTGAAAAGTTGGTTGCTCTATAACGTTTGAAGCAAAATTAATTACATTTGCTAGATCCGTTTAACTGGTTTAACCTAATGAGACAATAATTAATAAATAAGTATGAAAGCCAAGGTTGACTTTTAATCATTAAGTCAATGTCACTCATACTGGATTTTCATCAATATTTAACATTTTTCCCAGAAACCAATGTGCGACGAGCATCTATTAGATGACAAAACTAAAGCATGGCTATATGATCTAGGTCACATGACCAAAATCGCCGCCTAGCGCATATATATGGTAAACCCCTTTTGAAAATCTTATTCTCTGGAACCAAATTGCCAATGACCTTGTACTGTTGTATGTTGCATTTGGGTTTTGAGTTGGTGAGTCTAGGCTGATATTGAGTTATTTTATGACATGGTCAAATTTGATTCCTATTTGCATTTGTACTGAAAAGTTGAATTTTACAATAACTGTTGAGGTCAGTCATAATATTTGCTAAATGTATAGATACATGTATTTTAACCTAATGGGAGACTGATTAAGAAATAGATTCGCACTGGCAGCGATTTGTTGCTGGAGGCGGATAAATCACGAGTGCGAAGCAATCATGATCGATATGGTACTAGGATATCCTTTAAGGAACTACCTAAAACTCATCCTTTCTGCAACAAGCTGTAACATACGGCACCTGAAAGAGGTAGGATTATGAATGAAGAAGATATCTTGGTTTAAAACATGTCTATCTTTATCTAATCTCAAGATTTATCAAATGATAAGACTTACTTCTTCGGAAATATTATTTAAAACAAATCATACAAAAACGTACCTTTATAAATTATTATTGCATACTGAATACCTGCGCGCGCATAGGTGCTTAAATTAAGCTCAGACCCGGAGTTTGAGGCATTGTCTAATGCGCAAATAATGACGTACGCGTGCTGATTGAACACTGGCATGGCGATACAAGGTAAAGCTTGCCATTTTACCGCTCTTGGCCACATAAATGACGAGATATATGACGTTATGTCGTTAAATCCATATTTTCTTTTATGACTTGTAGCAATGATCAGAGAGCGGGAATTGATCTGGAATTTCGTGGTTTGGATATCTACTTCATGGGCGTAGCCATGGTAGCTAGCCTAAAATTCAAAGTACGCTCTTGTGGAACAGGCAAAAGGCGACGTCTCACCAGGGTCTGTGCTGTTTGCCAAGATAACACACACTCTTGGCAATGATAGACTATAAGCAACTTGGGCTCAGACGAACCTGCGCATTCTTGCAGTCTCTCCCCAGTCTTCGCTCCTCGCATCCATAAATACTGTATGGAAGTAGATAAATGGTCATGTCAAAGGATTCTAGTTACACCATGTGTTCAAATACTAAAGATACGTATGCTATAACACAACAAGCACATGACGTCGAAACAACGTAGTCGCATCGACGTTGATACAACGTTGGTTCAAGGTTGCGTGCCGGCTGTGAAGTACCAACTATTAATTAGCATGTGCTGGCCAATTTAAATTTACTGGTTTCTCAAAGATGTTTTTGAGGCGCTTCCAATGAGCACCTAAGCAAGAGTTCCTTGAAAAAATGTATATACAGTTCTTTGCTGTGTATTTTTCGTTCGATACTCAATGTTTTCAATGCTGTTTTATCGTGATTTGGTTTTCACAGAATTCTCGAAAAAGAAACAAAGAACTCTTTGATTTAATATGGGCCTCGACTCGAGAAAACCTGACTTTGCTGCATGCGAACAACAACTGTGCAGTCTGGTCAGCACCTTTATTAATTGCTTTATTAGAGTGTGTATGATAACTCCACATGCTACATGCAAAAATTTCATAAGTCTGTAGCTAAGCAGACTGGTTGGTTTGGGAAACCCCGAAGATTTTCTCGCTCGTGGCCCATACGTATATTGACTAGTCCTGGAGATGATAGCTAGTACTTATCGCGTGGCTTCAAACATAAAATGCACATGTGCAGCTATCGAAATGAGCTTCAATTCTAGATTTTAGCATAAACCTTTGTTTGTGTTCGAGTATGAAGGCTCTGGTAAGACTGCGCGGATGAGCCTTTGCTCTAAGCAGTAAGTACCAAACTCTCGCGTGCAGACTTGTACAATTAGCTAACTCAGAGAAACATTCCTTCACTCACAAACATTATAATATTGGTTTTGCGGGGATAATTCGAGAGCTGAACTAACTGACTTGTCCGAGGAAAAAAGATTGCTTTCTTTGAAACTTTTACCTGGCCATTTTTTGTGGCAATCCTTTATTAAGACTGTTCGAGGTTCACACATGTTTGGTTTGATTCTTTACGTCCCAGTCAACACTTTTTAATTAATGTACAGACGGGTCTTCCTGGGTTTGAACCAGCACTAGGCAGTGGACAGTGCCATACTCAAGGACACAACACAGTCAGTGACTCTGCCGGCGGTGAAGCTCAAACCAGCAATCCTTCGATCCCCAGTCTAGTGTACTACCGACTGAGCCATTGCACTACACACACACACACACACACACACACACTCACGCACGCACGCACGCACGCACGCACGCACGCGCTTGATCCTCTATTTATGGTTAAACTATTCACCACATTTTCAATGCTCCGTACCTGTTTTCTCGTTTCAGCTCCCACTCCCGAATCATCAACTAAAGAGAGTGAGGTTGCAATAGACACAAAAGACGAAAAGACCGTCAGTGCTCCAGACGTGTCAGCAACAGCTAGATTATCACAAGATCGAACAGGACTCTCGGAAAGTGCAATTGGACAGGCCGGTATGGCAGATGTCGTGATGGGACAGAAGGCATCGTTCATTCCTGGTGAAGGCGATGATATAAACAGATCTACACCAATCGCCAATGAAGCCGTAGAGAGAGCACTTGAACAAGCAACTATTCCAAGTAAAGATGATGTAGCCCCATCACAAACAGAAGTTCAAGAAACAGACAAAGAACCACCAGGTAATTCAAGAGTTCAAATAAGAGGGGATAATTATAATGTGCAGTAAAACCTGTCTTAAGCGGCCACTCAAAATAGGCAAAACAAAGGTCTTAAAGACAGATGTTAGCTTAATGCAGGTAGAAAGTATTGCAGAATGCTCCCTTTGGAGCATTCTGCAATGCTTTTGACCTGCAGTAAGCGATACTCGGTCTTTGAGTCCAATTTTTGGTCTTCTTTTGATTGGCTGCTAAAGACAGTTTTTTACGGTAGTTTTATCATTTCTCAGGCAAAACACATGGTGTGGGTACTCAAAAGGACCCGATCAATCTATCAATCTATCGAGCAACCAAAACATAAAAAGTAAATGTATAAACAGGATATGCCACAATCACAAACAGGATATGCCACAATCTCAGACTGCATCTCAACCCATGGAAATATGAGGAAGAGACCAAGAACACAGACAGCCACAATACAATCAAAGTAAGGCAATCATCTCTCTCCCTTCTTAAGCAAGATGATTGCTACACTAGAAAGGACACATTCAACGAACATCACAACAACAAGGACCCAATACAAAAAAATATGCGAGGTAACTAACAAAATCAAGTACCACACCTGACCAAGGATACCACATGGGAAAGTGACAAGTAGTCAGCCCTTTCCCAGCAGGTGACCACAAGACAGCAATGAACAGACGTGAAAGTATGACAAACACATGACGTAAATAACACAAATAATCCACAAAAGTACCGCCTTTGAACGGTTAGTAAAAATATTTTACCAGAGGGTTTAAACTGGTTTCACGGTGCCATTCTCATCCTTAGTTCAGATGTGGATCAAGACATATAGATGTTTGGTTTGCATATAAGACCCATATATTATCCATGCATCATCTCATATAACATATAATTCAAGATATAAAAAGATAAAGCAAAGATAAGGACTCAATAATACATAAAACTGAATAATGGAGCAAATGAAATCAAACAGACAAACCCTGGTGGGCCTGACAACAGCCAAAGCATCAGGCCCCAACCATCTCATCAATAGATAAATAAGTTGGAACCATCATAGAGTCTGAAGTTGGACCCACCGGTGTGCAATTAAAGAGGAACGAAAAGTTGCCAACCATGATTGGGTTGACCACCAAGCATGCAGTCTGTTGCAATACATAAATTTTATAGCCATTCTTTTCATAATGGGAAATTATTTTAATGAACAGCGCTGAAAAATTATCAGAGCCAACAATCATCTTCAATTTATACACCAAGTCACCATAGAATCCAGGTTCTGAAAGTCCTTTGCTGCAACTGAGATTTAAGTCCAACTTGGAATTTAGATATCAAATCATAGTATCGTCTATAAAATTTAGAAAAGGTATTGCAAAGTTTATGATACCGATAGCCTTGTTTAAGAAGTTTCTGAGTTAACAATTTATTGCGAGTGTTGAAGTCAGTAATATAGCTAGATGGTCTAGCAAAACGAATGAGTTGAGAGATAAAAACTCCATAGGATGTAGAGCGAGGAACACCACCATCTAAAAATGGGAAATTGACGATTTCAAAATCAAAGTCGTCACGTTTATCGTAAATTTTAGTAGAAACAATATCATTAGAAATAGACAAATCTAAAAATGCAGCTTCGGTATTAGAGGTATTGGCTTTATTAAGTTGGAACTCTGAAGGGTATATTTGACTTACCATATTGTCAAAATAAAATTTTTTAATGTTTAAAATGTCGTCCAAATATCTGGATGTAGTGTTAAAAATCCCTCTCATAACAAAGCAGGAATAAATCGGCAACCAGGGGAGCACAATTAGGCCCATAGGAATCCCAACTACTTGTCAATACAGCTTGGTGCCAAATCGAATAAAAATGTTGTCCAACAAAAAGGTCAGCGCATCACATACATTTTGACATGACCATGCATGATATTTTTTAGGTTTTTCCAAAGTAAAAAATGCGTTTCTGTCATTTCATTCAAGGTAAGGAGAGCCTTCTCTCTGGAAGCTTATTTCAGTAAGATCAATAAGTTTATCTTTAATTAAATTATGAGGTTAAGTAGCGTAAAGAGTAGAAAAATCATAAGTAGACAAACTGGTCGTATTGAAACCTCTAACTTTAAGTTTATCTAAAATTTCACCTGAATTTTTAATAGACCAAAATAGGTTTTACCGGATCTCTCATATACCTTTTCACAGTACTTGATAACATGTTTTAACAGCTGTAAGACATAAGGTAAACAATTTAGAAAGTTCTGTTGTCGTACAAGAACTAGAATAAGCAATGAATCTTGCTTAATAGGGGTTTTAATGGAGTTTAGATAGCCAGTACAACAGAGCAACTTTGTCTTAATTTTCTTTTGCTTTGACACCGGAATGTAGGGCTGTATGACAACCATGTCCATCGACAATCACCCTCTCACTCAAAGACGGCTGCAGTTTATAGGCATTTAAGTCAACAAGCTCACGCTAAGTATTAATACAATACAATCGTCAAACAACTTCAACATTGTTAGCAGCTTTATCTGCTGGAATCTAAACATAGTTCATATGGAAATCCAGACTACCTCGTTTAAGATGACGAAAAGAAGCTTTAGGTATAGGGGGTAAAAGATGTGTATTACTAGAATTAAATGAATACGAGTATCAATAATTTTGAAAATGTTAATCTTTCATTCCTTCAAGGCATTAGGTTCAACATTTTCCCATTTGCACCAACGATTACTAAAGTCATTTAAAGAAGCAGCGTCCTCTCTACGACATTTAGGGAAATCAATATTAGAGGGAAATCTATATTTAGGACCTTTAGAAATAATATTGCGAACTCTAGTGTCAGTAATGATATTTAGATTATCTGTAATCACATGCCCTGCACAGGGATATAAATAATTAGAATTTTGACAATCTCAGGAGTCAGGAGTATTAGAATCTATATCTTTATCAGTCAAAAGTTTATTAAAGTTAAATATAGTAGACCTAATTAGTGTGTTATATTTATAACAAATGATAGGACTTTCAGAATTATTGAGGTAATTTGGAGTAGATGAAATCACTAAGTTATCCTTAAAGATACTATATAAATCAATAAACTCCATACCTTTGTTAATGAATGGAATTTTGATAATTTGTCGTTTTTAGATAACGGTGATGTTAAACTTTAACTTATGGCTCATGCTCTGTATCCATTCAGCAATATTTGTCTTAACATTTGTTAAGGCATCAAACGGCTTAACTTGGAAATGTGTTTCAAGAAATACCGATTAGAAACATCGCTTAAATGCATATGGATAACAAGTCAAATTCTGCAACAAGGTGCTTTATTCCTCGAAGAAAGTTCAGCAAATTTCAGCATTTTGTTTTGCCTTTTTTGTTTTCACTAACCAAACAATCCCTTGGAAATGGTTTTAGCGTCCCATTATGATCATAAATGTAGTCTTAAAATCTAACGTCACGTTAGCACAGCTACTACGTTTGAAAATCCTGTAATTTTTTTCATGGAAATACTTGTCCGATGATCGGCGCTTGTATCTTCATGCCATAAAATGAAACTTAAGATCATTGTAAATCATTTACGTTTTTCTGTCTCGTGTTTATTATGCCTTTGTGTGCATCAGTTTATTTGTGACTTGTGGTCACCTGCTGGGAGAGGGCTGACCTCCTGGCTCTCGTCTGTGGTGTCTAACTGTAATTTTGTCACTTTCCCATTAATATCCCGGGTCAGGTGTGGTACTTGATCGTATCGATTCCTGATCTTTGCACCCTTACTTACTTTTAAGATTCGATGTTGATAGACTGACCCATACAAAAAAGTTGTTTAATTTATTTTGCATAGTATATATAAAGTTTTAAAAGGGAATCTGTAATTTCTTAGAAATTTGGGCATGTATACTGCATATAGTGTCCCGTCCATGGCCCTTTACCTTGTCTTCTTCAGTTGCCTAGCAACCATTGCGATTGCAACATGGAAAATATTTGAACTGGTGATTCAATTCCCTATATTATAAATAGCATGTGAAGATTAATGAAATACTTCATAAGAGAAAAATGTTTTGTTTTAAGGGATCATCGCCAGAACTTATTGGATGACCTTCGTACTTCATGATAATGCTGTTCAGAATTATACACTGTTTTTTTTTTTAAATTCACATTCATTGAACATGCTCAATTCTTTCTTTCACGCTGTTTTTGCTTTAACGAAAGGCTCAAGGGCAAACTTACATTTAGGAAATCAATATTATTCACATTTGGCATGTTGTATTCTCCAAGCCCCAAAAGCTTCAATAATTCAGGCTTTATTACAAGATAATACTTTGAAATATCTACAATAAAATATTAAGAAATGCCAGGCAACTTTCAAAACATTTTGTCAGAACAAAAAGTGCTCCTTAACTATAATATGTAGGATCTAACATGATCATTTCATATATGAAATTTACTAAACGAGACTTTGGCAATGATTACGAGTATAAGATTATGTTTACCATATATTCTTTTAAATGTGAGTTTCTTCTTCTTCAAAGTTTGTTTATTGCCGAGAAAAATTACATTGTTACGGGCGTTGGTATGACACTACTAATATTCCAGCCAAAAAGTTAATGTGTGGTCATAACATTATTTATGCTATCACGTTATCCACTGAATAACAGTTACGTCATATAAGCATGTAAATTGAGGATCCTAAACGTGTTGTCATATGAAGGTAAATGAAGGTTATTTACCTCAAGACAAAACCAATTCAGATAAAACCGTACACAATTTTTCAGCTCACATCAGTTGAAGGACCAGAGAGGAGCGCTACATTCTTGTTTTTCCCCGCTATTTTACACTATAAATGAATATTTTTAGTCTATGTGATTTTTAAGCCTGACGGTTCTGTATATGTAGTTTCCTACCCGTGTTATAGGTAAGATTCATAACCTGGGTCAGTCACACAAACTGGGCCAATATGATTACATTTAACCAACCTAATTTCTCGGATCCGAAGTAGCCTAAATTGTCTTACAAAGCCTTACAAAGAAGCCACACAAACTGGACCAGTCATAAACTGGGCCAAAATTTACGTCACTCTAACAAAAAATGACAAAGCTTACCGCAGCAGATAACATTCAATTCCGTGGCTCTGCATTTTGTAATACTCACGCAGTTGTGCAAATAAGCTTATGAAAACAGTGTATCATTATGTAATGAAAGAAGTTTGTTGGGCTGATCTCAGTTCGTGAGTCTTACATATACTGGTATAATTCAACTATTAGGTCACTGTCTAGCCACTCCACATCTGATTCTTATCTCAGTTAGCTTTACATACATACCACGTTGCGATACAGTGATCAAATAGCTGAATAATATGAGGCAATTTATCAGAGTAATTAGATCATCTTGTTTTACAGGACATACAGCCGAGTCAGAGGAACCTATACCTGACACAGAACCTGTTCCCCCACCCCAAACAGAAGAATGCCAAACAGAAGTAGTATCTGAACCAGCAGTACAAGAGCCAAAAGAAACAGAAGTTAGCAAAGAACCAGAACAACACATACCAGAGCCAGAGATTGCACCAGAACCACAGGCACAGGAGGCTGCACCAGAACCAGAGGCAAGAGAAGCAGCACCAGAACCAGAAATTCAACAGGAGGAAGCACCAGAGCCGACAGAAGCAGCACCAGAACCAGAGATTCAACAGGAGGAAGCACCACCGCCAACAGAAGCAGCCCCAGAACCAGAGGCTGAACAGAAGGCTGCACCAGAACCAGAGGCAGTACAAGAACCTGAAGCAGCACCAGATTCAGAGGCTGTACTAGAGCCAGAGGTCCAACAGGAGGCAGCGCCAGAACCAAATGAAGCTGCACCAGAACCAGAGGCAACTGAGGCTGCACCAGAACCCGAAGTTGCACCAGAACCTGAGGTTACCGAGGCTGCACCAGAACCCGAGGTAACTGAAGCTGCACCAGAACCTGAGGTTACCGAGGCTGCACCAGAACCCGAGGTAACTGAGGCTGCACCACAACCTGAGGCTGTACCAGAACCTGAGGTTACTGAGGCTGCACCAGAACCTGAAGTTGCACCAGAACCTGAGGTTACTGAGGCTGCACCAGAACCAGAGGCAACTGAGGCGGCACCAGAACCCAAGGCAACTGAGGCTGCACCACAACCTGAGGCAACTGAGGCTGCTCCACAACCTGAGGCTGCACCAGAACCTGAGTTAACCGAGGCTGCACCAGAACCCGAGGCAAAAGAGGCTGCACCAGAACCAGAAGAAACTGAGGCTGCACCAGAACCAGAGGCTGCACCAGTACCAGAGGCAACCGAAGCTGCACCAGAACCTGAGGCAACTGAGGCTGCACCAAAACCAGAAGCAACTGAGGCTGCACCAGTACCAGAGGCAACCGAAGCTGCACCAGAACCTGAGGCAACTGAGGCTGCACCAAAACCAGAAGCAACTGAGGCTGCACCAGAACCAGAAGCAACTGAGGCTGCACCAGAACCAGAGGCAACTGAGGCTGCACCAGAACCTGAGGCTGCACCAGAACCTGAGGCAACTGAGGCTGCACCAGAACCAGAGGCAACCGAGGCTGCACCAGAACCAGAGGCAACTAAGGTGGCACCCGGACCAGAAGCAACTGAGGCTGCACTGGAACCAGAGGTTGAACCAGTACCAGAGGCAACTGAAGCTGCACCAGAACCAGAGCCTGCACCAGTACTCGAGGCAACTGAGGCTGCAACAGAACCAACAAAGGCTGCACCAGAACCCGAGGCTGCACCAGAACCAGAGGTCGCACCAGAACCAGAGGCTGCACCAGAACAAGAAGCTACACCAGAACCAGAGGCTGCACCAGTACCAGAGGCAACTGAAGCTGCACCAGAACCAGAGGCAACTGAGGCTGCGCCAGAACCTGAGGCTGCACCAGTACCAGAGGCAACCGAAGCTGCACCAGAACCAGAGGCTGCACCAGTACCAGAGGCAACCCAAGCTGCACCAGAACCAGAGGCAACTGAGGCTGCACCAGAACCCGAGGCTGCACCAGTACCAGAGGCAACCAAAGCTGCACCAGAACCAGAGGCAACTGAGGCTGCACCAGAACCTGAGGCTGCACCAGTACCTGAGGCAACCCAAGCTGCACCAGAACCAGAGGCAACTGAGGCTGCACCAGAACCCGAGGCTGCACCAGTACCAGAGGCAACCAAAGCTGCACCAGAACCAGAGGCAACTGAGGCTGCACCAGAACCAAACGAAGTAACCCCTCAGCAAGAACCAGGTGTAGCAAAAGACACAGAAACAGCACACATAGAAGGAGCTGAATCTACAGAAAACACAGCAGCACATTTTACAGCAATAAAGCATCATGATGTAGAACCTGAAATAGCTCTTGAAGAAACAACATCATCATTGATAACATTCAATGAATCAAACTGAAAATCTTGGAAGTTTTAAACTTAAAAGCAAAAATAGTGCAACATTTTTGCTGTATGTTGCTTTTCTGAGCGGAAAATTGTGATTTTCTCTTTACACAACACATTGCGTTTTGGGGACCAGGTCAGTCAATCAGTAAAAAAATCGACTGCTTGTTCAGTTTATTTTTTTTTTAATTTATATAACATGATATTTTATGGTCTCATTTGTATGTCGATGTGCCAGAAAGAGAAAGCCCAGAATACTATATAAAGATCTGTTTCCGGGACTTACAGGCAGTATTATATAACATTGACTTCTGGTAGAAATCAATATTTTATATCTCCTTAAGTATTGATCTGTATGCCATATTTATTGATATTTAATAAATCTGTGATAACATTATAAGTATTGTGTTCTTACTAATTTTAGTTGAATCATTCTATTATGCACAAATGTGAAATATTGGGATATATTTGTTGCATTGCTGAATAAAAAAAATAAATTTGCTGAATAAAATTGATAAATGGAGGAAATTTATTTTTGAGGTGAATATCAAGTATATTTCATTGAGTGTGGTAAAAAAGCAGTATTTTTCACCAGTGAGTAGCACAAGTGAAATACTGATAGTTTCACCTCAGGACATGAAATATATTTGGTATTTACCAAAAAAAAAGTAAATTTTCTTTTTATTTTATACTCAGAGAATTACAGAAAGCAGAACTTAACTATTCCCCTGTCTGTTTCTCATACGATTTGATTTCTTCAGTGTGTGTTTTTGGCTTAGAATTACATTTTAATGAATGAAACATCAGAAATCAACATTTAAAGAAAGTTTGCCCTAGGAAAGACGTCAAATGCAAACTAGCACAACACCAGGCCAAATGATAACATCATTAGTTTTGAAATTGACATCACAACATAAGTAGAGTTAATTCTGACAGATAACATTCACTGAAAACCTTTTGGAAATATCTCGTTCCCAGAATTGTCAAAAAAGCCTTGTTTGGCTACTGTGAAAAGATATAAATTGTATAACTTACTAGTGAATTGATACAATATCATTTCACTGTAGAAAATATCAAGTGAATTCCGTTTTGGTATGCATTGAATTCACTCCTTGTGATAAAATAAATCACATTTTATTGCTTTTCATTGTTTGATAAATTCAATAAGACAAAAGCACTCCTGTAAGATCCTCAATTACATTATATGAGTCAGAACATAAGATTTTGGTGCTCACTCAAATATGCACATGAACCACCAATCACACCTATGATGACGTATCGAGCAGGGCTAGAGGCCTAGATTTTGTTTCTTCATCTACCTCAATACTTCATATGGGCCTCAACACAACAAAACCTGTCTTCGGGGTTTCCGACAAAGCAAGACTCAAACCAGTCTCCTCAGCTACTGAATCAAGCTAGACAATTGAAATTCAAATGTAGCAAGCAATCTGAACTGCCTCAGCCAATTCCGTGGAAAAAGACCTTGGATGTACATCGATGATCTACTTTCATAACGTGATTCTATTGTTACATGTGATGCTGATGTCACAGAAACCATGCCAAAAAAATAACAAGTGTGATTGCAGCAAAACAGACGTTTAGATATGAAGTTTATGGGGGGGAGGGTGTTCAATAAATATCGCCTTGGAGATATTTTGTTGAAAAATCATAAACTTTATTTATTCTGTTGATAAAACGTTTTAGGGTAATCAAAATAATTGATTTTAACAGGACTGGACCCACATGCTACAGTACTATTTTTCCCTACACCAGTTCCGGCTAAAAAAATGGAGCTTTTTCAGAGATAGTACTATGCTTTACATTCATCCAAGGCTTGATTCTCGAATTGAGCCGAAGTTTTCTGATTGCTGTAACAAGTTGAGATATGATACTTTCCAAAATCAAATAAAAAAAAAGGCGCTGATGCGCAGGCTGGTCTGTGCCTTTGATGTTCACAACACCCAGAAGACAGGTTTTCTCACATCGTGGCCCATATATGCAAACAGTGAA
Source organism: Loripinus fragilis (assembly GCA_964019695.1). Lineage (NCBI taxonomy): Eukaryota > Metazoa > Mollusca > Bivalvia > Lucinida > Lucinidae > Loripinus > Loripinus fragilis. Next base: position 92,576,636 of record OZ026526.1, on the reverse strand, counting down.
GACACTGGAGAGCAAACTTGTCTAAGCTTATATTGATGTAGTACCAAAACCTCATGAGCTGGCTCAGTTAAACAAATCAGTTAACTCTTTGCATGCTGGGTAATTTTTCATGCATTTTTCAGATTTCAAAGCCTCGCATTTTATCTCTTTTCCCCAACTCGTTTAATAAATTCAATATTACATGAGCACTCATGTAAGATCCTCTATATATTTCACAAGTAAACTATATGAGCTAGTCCTAAACATTTTAGCACTTATCCCATTGTGAAAAGGGATGACGGTTCATTTGGATGGTAAAAGAAACAACTATCTATCGATAAGAGTGAAAATAATTTATTCATTTACCACATGATTTATGTTAAAATGATCATTGGTTATGTGGAATATGCCTAGACAATCAGTGTAGAACCAGGGCCCCAGGTTATAATTTTTTTTCATACTGAACTCAGCAGAGCACAAAATTTATTATATACCTATAAATGATACGACTTTAGAACTGTCTATTTTCTGGCCATCTGATACAGAAAGCCGGATCAATTAACTGAGGTTTTCTTAATCCATATCACTATCCTTTAAAACGAGGCTAAAGTCGGTTACCTGCTTTTGCGGCGACGTTAAGTAAAGTAAATTTCAAGCATGGAACCAGAGAAGGAAAACATGATGACATAACGTCACATTATATGAAGTGAATATGACATGACAAACGTAATGGCAAACATTCCCGCAATTTTTCTTGATTAAAGACCAAAACAATTTATAAAATCAAAATACTGTCAGAAAATGGTATATAATAAACATATAATTATAAAAGTAACTTGATCTGGTGTACAGTATCATGTACAGTATCACGTCTCGTGGATAAGGCCATACCATCCGATCACACTCGACGCTTCGGGTCTCAGGTGATCCGTTGGTATGACCTCATCCACTCGATCTGATACAGTACGCCAGATCAAGTTACTATTATAATAATGTGTATATATCATGCTAATAAATGTTAAAATGCCATATTGTTGGCATTTTAACATTTATTAGCATGATAAATAGAACATCTTAGAAATTTAATGCAAGAATTTTCTTTATTTGTTGATATTTCAGTTTTTATGAGCAGATGAAATTTCGTGCTCAGTTGAGTTGAGCACACAAAAAGTTTTATAACCTCGAGGCCAGATTCTACTTTTCTACATCAGTCAGAACATGGCCTTCGCTGTGTGTTTTAACTGTTGTATAATCAAAGTTATAACCAGTTGAGTAACCTTTTGTATACTGATGGATTTTCCCAGATACATTTACACTATAAGTAAGGGATTCTCCATTTTTGTATTTTAAGGGGTCTGGTCGAATTACCTAAAGCCGAATGTATTTCTGTATATGAAGAATTTATTTTATTTTTGCAAACAGAGCAGACCTTGATGGATGGCCGCACTAAGCACCATTTCATCTGGGTCTTTACTGTTTGTATAAGTAAAAATCTATGTGTATCTAGTATAAAATAGTTAACAAAAGTTCATATCTACTGTAGTTTTAGATTAAAAATAGTCATAATACAATATGATTAATACATGTATAAACTTTAAGGAACGTTTCTATTGTCACAGTATTTAAAGGGCAATTTAGGAAGGGATTATTATTTTTGCTCTAAACTAGTTATTTTCCTACTATTAACACATATAAACCAAGCAACCTTTTTGCTGGACACAGGCAAATAGTAAAGACTGATCAGACACCGCAATGTGAGGTCTGATCAGGGTCTACACTGCTTGCTTACAGAATGTTCTATCAAAATTTGAAAACAAAAATGTAAATACAACCCAACAACCCTTTTTTTAAATTGAATTGGACTCAAGGTGAATATTTATTTGTTTGATTTACGTCGCATCAACAATCTTTCAGTTATAAAGGGACAGGTCTTCCTGGGTTGAATTAGTACTAAGCTAGGATTAATGTTCTTGCTCAAGGACACAATGCAGTGAGGCTCGAACCCGCGGCCCCACAGTCAGGAGTCAAGCACTCTACCACTGAGCTCCCTCTCAAGGTGAATAAGTGTGGGAAATTCCATTAGGCATAAATGAGTTAATAACTGGGATGATATTGATAAATAGTGCATCAACACATGTCTGAATAATGCCATTTGTTTTTGATAATAACTTATTACTCAGAAAAATATTTATTTTATTTATATACTACTCAAACTTTAATAAGCATCACTATAAAGATTCCCGTGGGACTCAATGCACTGAGCCTACCCCTTTCCAACCTGATAACCTTTGACTTTTTTCTTCAAATTCAATGAAATTTTCAGTGGTAAATTGAAAATGCAGTGGGCTTTAGCTTTTTATGCAAATCACTTACTAGAAGGCCCTCTGGATGTCAGTTCGTCCAAAAATGTAAAACAGTACTTTTTGGAAATTTCACCTAAAGAATAGGTTTATTTTCCCCTTATTTCAAAAGGTCAGAAACATGAAATGTCTTTTTAAAAAATATTGTATTCTTTTGTCTGAAGATCTTTTTTAACCTTTACAAACAGTGTAAACCATCATGAAATGCAGCATTATGCTGCATTTCATCTCAGTCTTCACTGTTTGCAAAAGTACTCATTTAGAGGTTTCCTGAATACAAAGAGCAAAAATCTCCTAATAAAAGAAAATGATCAAACTTATACATATAACATCTAAAGAATGTAATCTGCATTTACCCTAAGTCTCAGAGACAGCCATATATATATGTATACCTTGTAAAGAGGGTCAAACGTTTTAAAATATCACAGGCGTATTTCCCACATAACTGGGAGTAGTCCTAGCACTGCAGATACATTTGGAGCCTTATGAAAACAGCCGAGATTGCCAACCTCATGGGTGAAAGTTTAAAATTTCCAAAATCCTGAACTTTTGAAATTCAAATTTTAAAATGTGTAGTTTGCCTTCAAAATATTAATATTTCAAGTTTAAATGCTTAATTGTCTTTAGATCAACTGTATATATATCAGAAAAGCTATTATATTCTGCCAAATTCAGCATTTTGAGGCTGACTTTCGATGGAAAGCCAGCCTCAAAATCCTGAATTCAGGAATAATCCTGAAAACTTTCACCAATGCTTGAAACCCAGACAATATATATGGGCTAGTTCATGAGATCTTGTTACTTACTGCTCATGCACAGACACTCTTTAAACATGTATGCCTTACATAGCACGGCTAAATGCATAAATTTTGGTCATAGCCTTTATCTACATCCCTACATTATGAATTTGAGTAGCGAGGGCTCTGGTAAGGTTGTAGGCCTGTGCAGTCTGATCTGAGCCTTTCCCCGTGCGCATGTGATAATTACCAAAATCTAGTAAACAGGCTCATATGCAATGTCTGCAACTCTATCCACTTTATCACATTTTAAACATAGTTTAACAATATTTTCTGTTTAACAATACTTCCCATATAAGATGAGTTATTCATAAACACTGTGTTTAAACACTGATAAATCACACATATTAGCCGGTGTACGATAAATCCAACAAAAGTGCTGATGATTCCAGTAAAGACTCAGATCAGACTATGATGTGTGCATGACAAAATCAATAGTGTTTAGCTTCCCATTGGGATCAGTTACAAGTGCATATCAAAAATAATAATTTTCTTATTTCTCAACCAAAACATATCATGTTGGTACTCAAACGAACAGTCTCAATGAGACGGTTCTTTTGAGCACCAAAAACATATGTTGGAATTGAAAGGTAAGAAAAGTTTACGCTGAAAAATTTTATTTTGTTTATCTAAACCTGTGTGTTCAACAAAAGCCCTGATATGACTGGGTCAATGTCCAGACTGACTGGAGTCTTGGCTGGAAACACATTTGAGATGGTGTTCAGTATTAAAAAGCACAGGAGCTTGAAGTTCTGTCCATATATCACTTATATAGCCTCAAAACCAAAAGCTCACAATGTCATTACGCAGTAATGACCAGGAGTGAAACTAAGCCCTCGACAGCCATTCCAGCTCCAGATTCCGGTCATCAGCAGTGAATGTTGTGACGGCAACATCAAAATGTTCTATAAATTTTCGTCTACATAATCAAAATGGTGACGTTAAGGGAAAACAGGACAATGCCCGGGATAATGACGGACCATACTATATTTACTTTAAGCCAATATGGTACCGGGAAAACTATTTGTCGAGACATAAACAATTTAGACAAAGCCTTTTCTCTCTACAATTCATGATTAGCATCGTTTTGGAGATTGTATGCAGAACGCTTTCAACGATTTCTTTAAGATAGAAAGAAACATTCGTATACCAGCCCCTTGCTTTTTATTTCGATTTGTGCGCAGTATTTCCTGGTCATAATACCTTTTCTTGAAGATAAATCTTTGCAACTTTCTTGTTAAAATTCTACGGATTAAACATCATAATTCCAGCTTTCTAATTTATCATTACAAGGAAAAAACAGACCTAGGCTATATGTCACGCAAAGAGTGACATCTGAATACTTTTAATCCCGCTGGTAGCCTCTGTACTCTTTAACCCTTTACCGCAGACCATAACGCTTATAAACGTTTTTGCAAATAGAACAGACCCAGATCAGACGATCTTATAAGAGCTGCCTGATCAGGGTCTACTCAGTATGCTGATGGTAATATGACACCTCTGATCCTACACTAGTGGACGACCCCACAAGTAATTTCTTTGTTCTATATAGGCCCTATGTACCAACATGAAAGTTTATTTATATAATTATTCAAACTGGGTGGAGCCTAGCATGTCAATAGACATTGTGCATGGTATTAGCGTTCAAAATGCTTTTGAAAGGATGTTAGCTGTTGCAGGAGAAATTTTTCAACTTGACGTTATGCACTTTGTATGACAAAGTGCGCGACGTCATAGCGTTAGTAAACAAACGTCACACAATCTTTGAAAAATAACGGTTTCAGTTTTTAATTTCTTTATTAAAAATAGAGATTTTCGTGATAAGTAAGTTAAGGAACTGTTTTATTTGATATTCCGAAGACATTAAACTGATATTTTCAATTTTAAGTTGAGGACTATGTAACTTTTGATATTTTTTCTCCAAGAGTGACAAAGGCTCAATTTGCTGCGCCAAACCGGATAATGGAGCCGGAATGGCTACCGTTATTTTTTTCCTATATATCAATCACAGATAGGTGCAGCTTGGCGATATGTCAGAAAAAGTTATCCATGCCTCGCATGACCTGTTGATATAGTTTTTTCTGGTTAGATGAACAGCTTTCGTCAAAACCTCCTGGTAATGGCGATTCAAAGGTGCCTGAATTTTAGTTTCACTCCTGGTCATTACTAGGTAATGACATCGTGAGCTTTTGGTTTTGAGGCTATATAAGTGATATATGGACAGAAATTCAAGCTCCTGTGGTAAAAGGTACAAGTTGGTGTGTGCGCCAGTCAAAAATGCAGATCAGCCTGCGCATCCATGCAGTCTGAGCATAGTGTTCCATGGGCACTCTATAGTTAGATAAGGGTCTGATGTTTCTTCAGGCTGTAAACTAAGGCTCTGATCAGACTGTACATATGGCGAGACTGATTTCAATCTTCGCCGAACACATATGCCAACTTTTACCTTAGGCTGGACACCGGATCCTATAATATTACAAACATTATCATTAAATGAAAACCAATGACATTTTCCTTATTCATGGGTAAAAGTTCAAAATTTCCAAAATCCTGAACTTTGGAAATTAAAAACTTTTAAAACTTGCAAGATGCCTACAAAAATTAATAATTTCACGTTTAAATGGTTGATTGTGTTTAATTTACATATTAGATGGGTATTTGATAATTTGAGCTGTAGTTAAAACAACTTTTGGGATGGCCCACTCAAGCCTGATGATATGTAGTCAAAGCTCCTGGCTCCAGATAAAACCCACATCACAAGATGGACAGGTAGCAGAGTAGTTGCTGTTCCACACTTCAAACACATGTAAAATCATTTGTTTTTATAACATCATTATGCTTTGCATACAGTATTGCAAATGAAATACATATCTTCAACATAATTATTTTTTCTGATTAAAAGCTAGACAATGGCGTAGCCAGAATCCTGAAAACATTACGCACATCAAAGGGAAACTACTGGATCAAGCAGTGATTCTCTTAAATTGCACCCCTTTTCATAATGGGAACTTCTCTTAAAGGAAAGAATTTGCTTCCAGAGGTTGCAAATTCTTTCCTTTAAGAGCAGTTCCTAATGGCATGGAAATTAATCACTTTTACCACATTAGGTGACCTCCCTTGAATGTTACTATTTGTATTATGCATGTGCGTAACTGCGTAATCGAAGCTACGCCAATGTTAGAAATATTAAACATTTTAAGTACAGTGCACTCCGTTGATAATTCTATGTTTAGGCCCACAGGAATGGCTTGTGTCATAAGTCAATTGTGTTAAAAAGGAACAATTTTGCAAAGGAATTAACGGAAAAGCACAATATCATGGACATTTTCCCATAATTTCTTAGTAAAATTCCGTGGTAAAAAAATTGGAAGCCATAATAAGACTGTATTATAACCAAATCTGTGCTATAATGAGGTGTGTTATGAAGGGAATGTGCTATTTTTCTTCCTTGAAAATTAACTCTGATGCTATAGTTATTCTTTTAAACTTATGAGCAGATTATTTTCATGCTCAGTTCAATTGAGTATGAAAATTTTTGCAACCTTGATGCCAGGCCCCGAGCTTATAAAACTTTTTTCATGCTCAACTCAGCTGAGCTGGAAATTTATCATGCTCATAAATATTAAAATGCCAATAACTGTTGGCATTTTAACATTTATTAGCATCATAAATTCAATATCTGAGAGTTTGAAAGCATGAACAGTTTTTATTTTTCAACATTTTAGTTTTTATGAGTAGTTGAAATTTCATGCTCAGTTGAGCATGAAATTTTTTTTGCAACCTTTAGGCCTGGTCAAATCCAGAAATTAGCAGGTGTCATACAAGGATGTGTTAAAATAATGGGACAATAAAGCTTGAAGGTATTTGAGCTACATAAACTCCATGATTTATATGTGCTAATCCATACCTTTTCTTAATTTCAGTGATTTTCTAATCTGAAAACTTTTGACTGTGCAGTAAAATTGTTTCCTTAAAGTGTGCTTTAATATTCTTTTCTAATTTCCAATATACAACCGGGCCGCGTAGCGCAGTCGGTAACGTGTCTGGCTACAGATGCGTGTCTGACTGCAGATCCAGGGGTCCCGAGTTCGATCCCGGCCCGGTACCATACTTTCGTGGAGATTGAACATGAAATAATTTCTACGGTCATTCTCCTCCCTTCCGCTGATTTATATATTCAAGAAGGGTTGATGTCAGTTACAAGCGAAAGTATGTGCACAAATTACTGGTTAACCGCTTGCTCAAGCCTGCCCAGGAAAAAGTGTGGTTAAGTAAACTGACCGTCCCGCAATGACCATAGCTGTTGACATGGGACGTAAAGCAACAAAAACAAAAACAATAATTTCCAATATAATACTTTCTTTGCTGCTACATGCATTGAAACAGATTGAAAAATACTTCTTAAAATTTCTTACACTACTTTTGTCTTTTCAGCCCTTTTACAAAATTATAAATGCATTTAACTGCACAATAACAAGAATTTGCTTCAAAACAGATATCACTGATGATAGAGAAACCACAGGTTTAGATAAACTAAAATTTTCAGTGTAAAATTGTAAATATTTTCTAACCCATAGTTTTTAGGATATGTTTTGGGTGCTCAAAAGATCCATCTCATTGAGACGGTTCTTTTGAGTACCCACAACATATGTTTTGGTTGAGAAATAAGAAAATTATATTTCGCACTCTTAACTAAGGGCCTAGAAACATAACTATTCAGTACATGAAAGCGCATTAACCCATATCCTGCCAATAACTATTTTGCTTGCTTGTTATGTCCGATGTATTGTGTCCGATGCAATGTGTCCGATGCAATCCAGTACACTTTTACCACAAATTAAGCAAACGCTATGAACCGTGATCAGACTGCTCCCTTAACTGCTCCTAAGGGAGCAGTGTGATCAGGGTCCATATTGTTTGCAATATAGGCTACCAATTACATAATCAGATGAGAGAGCAGACAACAATACTTTTGAATGGTGGAAAAAGGTAAATACTTTTATCAAATCAAAACAGTGAAAATATGCACTTCTTTTGCTGTTGATTAAATATATTACACATAGTAAAATACAAAATTCTTTTGACTAAGATACATTTACATATCACATTTGAGCAACAAAATGAGAGAAAGACTATTCCAAACAATGAATACCAGGATCAGCTCATAACCCTTTGTATACTAATGAACTCTACCATCAAGTTTGGTTCAGTGAACCTGGGATAGTTCATTGCGCACATCAAGGGGTCATAAATTAGAATTTCCAAATTAATAATAGTCATACCATTGGTTGTCTGCCTGTTTGTGGAGATAATCCAGGAGCTTTAGTGAGTGGATTATCTTACGTACAGGTGGACAAACATGGTATAACTATTTTATACCACCTACATCAGTGTAGACATTACACATCACAAGATATTTCATGCTAAAGTTGGTAAGGGTGGTATAGAGATGTTAAGTCCTTGCAGATTTTAACCTTTAAATAAGCAAATGGTGCAGACCATGATGAAATGACACATTCTGTGGCATTTCATCTGGGTCTTCACTGTTTGCCAAAATATGTTTTTAGGGATTTCCAGTATTCAATGGGCTAACATCGGTTCAGTACTGATCAAGGTATTCACTGTCCATTAGCATACATTAGCAGATTATTAAATAAAGCTTAACCACTAAAGCGCCAATCACAAGTGCAGCAGACTACAATTTACACCTTTCTTTTATTTTCAGAAAAATAAGGCTTGCTATTTCAAGTGAATCCACTGCTGGCATATAATTCTAAAGTTTACTTGGTTTACCATCTGTCCAGTTAACAGGACTTAAGTCAAGAGTGTGTAACAGAAAAATAATTTTCTTATTTCCATACCAAAACATACGCCATGGGTACTCAAAAGATCCCCCTCATTGAGACGTTTCTTTTGAGAAACCAAAGCATATGCTAAAATTAAGGGTAAGAAAATATTTACAATTGTACGCTGAATATTTTTCTTTACCTAAATTTTTGAGCCAAAAAATGTGATTATTTTCCCACCCATCATGATCAATTTATACATGTGTTGGGTGCTCAAAAGAACGATTCTTTTGAGTACCCACAACATATTTTGCTTGATAAATTTGGTTTTCTTTGTTCGTTTTGATGCATTACATCCCAGTCAACAATTTTTCAACCATGTCAGGATGATTTACTGTCTTCCTTCTGTCGAACCAGTACTATGCAGCGGATAAAGTGTTTTGCTCTTTAAAGAACACAACAGACTGAGTGACTCCGGTGAGTCTTGAACTAGTAACCCTTTGATCCAGAGTAGGACACTCTATTAAAGAAGTAACGTGAATGAGAAGATGTCTGCTGCATATTTATGTGGCACTTTAAAGGTTAAGTGAACAGCCATTTTTCTATCATTTAGGGGCCCCTAAAAACATGGTAAAACTATTGCGGTAAAAACTTAACTCCTATAATTTAATAAAGTCATTATTACAAACCATCAAGCTAAAGTGTTTACAGACCTGGCCCAGAGGTTATAAAACTTTTTCATGCGCAACTCAACTGAGCACGAAATTTCAACTGCTCATTAAAACTAAACTATCGACAAATAAAGAAGTTTCCTGCTTGAAGTCTCTCAGATGTTGTATTTATCATGCTATTAAATGTTTAAATGCCAACAATCACGCTGGCATTTTAACATTTATGAGCAGGATAAATTTCTTGCTCAGCTGAGTTGAACATGAATTTTTTTTATAAGCTCGGGGCCTGTACTAAATGCACATGCCTAAATGCTTTGAATGCAAGAACCAAATTACTCAAGTGGAAAACCATGTGACAGTGCAAACAAAATAGTCCCAGATCAGGCTCCTAGGTTATAAAACATTTTTCATGCTCAACTCTATTGAGCACAAAATTTATCATGCTCATAAATGTTAAAATGCCAACAATTGTTGGCATTTTTAAAATTTAAGAGCATGATAAATACAACATCTGAGAGACTTAAAGCAAGAAACTTCTTCATTTGTCGGTATTTTGTTTTTTATGAGCAGTTGAAATTTCGTGCTCAGTTGAGTTGAGCATGAGAAAAGTTTTATAACCTCTGGGCCAGACTGCTTATCTACCTTTTAAGTCATTTAACCCTTTTTAACTAAGCATCTTCCTTAAGCAAGCAGGTTTTGTTGAGCAGAAGCTAATTAGTTACAGATTGTAAAGTAGATCTGACACTCACTGTATTACACTATTTGGGAGAATTTATCTGGTTATTGCAGAAAAATTACAGCTCTTAGTGTTTAATGCCCCCTTTTGAATAAGCACCTGTATTAAGCGAGCAACCCCTAACCTCTTTTGACAAAGCTGATGCTTGTTAATTAAAGGCAGAAATTTACTAAGTATATGGTTTCAAAGAACTTCCAAACAGAGATTTGGTTATGAATGTCTGAATTTCAGATTTTTCTAAAAATCAAATTGAATAAATATACAAGCTATATAAGCTCTAATAAGCACACTTTACACATGTTTTTTTTCTAAAATTTTATACCCATTTTGAAAACAGTGAAGATCTACTTCTAACGAAGCCAGCTGATGGGGATCAACACTTATCTCAGGGATTTTCATACCGTTCTGAAGTCAAGACCGGGGCCCTGTTGATTTTGAGAAAAAGGGCATTTGGACCATCAAAATTGGGAAAAATTGATACTGGACTGCCATTTTAAATGGATTAAAATAAGCAGTATAAAGCTGCAACATATTTGTTGCTTTAATTGCCCTTCATAAAACTCCTAAAAATTTACATAAAAATGTGAATGAAAACAGGTTTTCATTCACATTTTATGCAAATTTTCATGCATCTGTAACTTTGCTATTTTTGTTCAGATTTTCATGAAATTTTCACCAAAATGTAGAACTAAAAAATTGGGAATGATATACACCATTTGGGAAGTTTTTGCTCATTTTTTAAATGGGAAGGGGCCGATATTAGGCCCCCAATCAGACTTGGGAAAATCCCTGTTATCCATTTCCATAATAAGTTCATATGATGAAATAACACCATAATTTCAGTAAATTGAATATTTCAAATGTCAAGTTGTAATAATTTTCTTACTCATCAATTAAAATAGGCTTTCGGTGCTCAAAAGAACTGTCTCTAGAGACAATTTGAGTACTCACAACTTATGTTTTGGTTAAGAAATAAGAACAATAATTTTTGATTAGGATCTCTTATCTAGAGGCCAGGCCACTAGGTTATAAAACTTTTTCCATGCTCAATTCAGCTGAGCACGAAATTTATCCTGCTCATAAATGTTAAAATGCCAACAATTGTTCGCATTTTAACATTTATTAGCATGATAAATATCCTGCTCATAAATGTTAAAAAGCCAACAATTGTTGGCAATTTAACATTTATTAGCATGATAAATATAACATCTAAGAGACTTAAAGCGAGAAACTTTTTTGTTTGTCAGTATTTTAGTTTTAATGAGCAGTTGAAATTTCGTGCTCAGTTGAGTTGAGCATGAAAAAAAGTTTCATAACTTCCGGGCATGAACACCACTGGCTTGACTTGAGTCAGAAGTTCATAAATTGTGTCACTAAAAATCCTATAAAATACTCTTTGTGTGCATACATAGCAGTCCTTTCATAACCCATCTCCTTAAAACACAGATTTGGATATAACAGTGGTCATGTTGCATGGGTGAAATTTCAAAAATTCCAAAATCCTGAACTTTAGAAATTCAAATTTTAAAACTTGCAGGATGCTAACAAAATGAATAATTTCAAGTTTAAATGATTAATTGTGTTCAGATCATCTGAAAACTAATTAGAGAAGCTATTAAAATCTGCCTTATTCAGCATTTTGAGGCTGACTTTCTATGGATTAATCCTGAAACCTTTCACCCATGACGTTGTGACTCTGAAATATTTTACCATGGAATTTTACGAATAAATTATCGGAAAATGACCATAAATTTTTCTCCTATAATTCCTTTGAAAAATTATCCCTTTATAACATGATTCACTTAAAACACTGTCTATTCCTATGTTATGAAGGGACTGGACTGTATTTATTAGGCCAAATACAGCTTTTTATTTCAATCAGGAAAGGGGCCAATATCTGGCCCCTAATTCACGCCTACCAATCCATCTTCTTCATCACATACATGTATATCCATGGTGTGCAGTATTTTTGAGAGCAAAACTTAGAAATCTGGCAATGCTATTCCATGGGAAATCTTAGACACTGATATTGTATTTAAAAGAATATTATGCTCGACAGTTTATTTTATAATGGAAATACATGACAATTTTCAGCTTCAACACAGATTTTGGAATCATTTTATGTTAGGGGACACGATGTTTAAGGTCATGCTCGGATCAAAAAAGTTTTGTCAGAGGGGGTCCAACTTTGATAACTTTTTTTTTCTAGTTGATGAGGGGAGGAAGGATCCAAATACCAATATAAGCAGGCCATCATCTGCTCACCAGTGAAACGCCATTAAATGGCCTTTCGCAGGAGTGCCGAGAATGGCCCAACATTCAATACTGGCTTGGTAGCTTTGTGATTTTTCAAGGGATCAGGACCAGTATAATTGCTATGTGATTTTTCAGGGCTGGTCCAAACCCCCTGTCCCCCACTATAGATCCGCACATGAGGTATTTCTAAAATTAACATCAAGGCTATCTAACATCTTTTACGGAATTCTAAAATTTTCTATTGACAAGAAAAAGTTAATGCTTCTATTGATTTTAAGGTCCATCTCATTCATAGGAAATAGGTCCCTCTTAATCATACCTCAGTTATTGATTTAATGCTACGAAGGAGATAGATTGGTGGGTGTGAAACTCTGAGCAGGGGAGATAACTCTATACATGATATATCACCATCTTACATTATCTTTATATTCATCTAACAAACTAATTCTCTTAATAGTCTCGTATCCAAGTATAATAAAGAAGGAGAACATTGATGATTGGACTAGACGAGCCGACAGACCCTTATAGAACATATTGTATCCCTCTTCCTGCCATAACTGAACACACGTTTGTCTAAATGACTTTCTCTTGACCTAAAATATAGAAAATTAAATTAATGGCACCATTTAGCTTGGTTTTATTTGATTCTTTATGTCCCTATCAACAACTTTTCAGTTACGTCGAGACAGGTCTTCCTGGATTGAACAAGTACTAAGCAAGGGTAAAAGTGTCTTACTCAAGGACACAACACAGTGATGCCGGTGAGGCTGGAACTAGGGCCCCCTCAGTCTGGAGTGAAGCACCCTATCGCTGAGCCACTGTGCTCCTTAAAATTTAGCTCTTTGCATACTGGGTAATTTTTCATGATTTTTTATCATCTGCAAAATAAACTTTTTCAAAAAAATATATCAGGAACACTTACTATCAGGGTGTCAAACAGAATGGATCCAGATCAGGACTGACAATCTGTCGGTCCTGATCTGGGTCTAAACTGTTTACAAAGGTTATCAGTAGACAAGTCGCCACTGGCAGGGAAGGATTTACAGGATAAACTTGGGGAAGTCTAGATGTACCTGAAAAACTTTCTCTTTTGATGATTAGTCTAAAATAAACTAGAATTTAAAAGCTGGAAATGCGAAAATCTGGTGCCACAGAGTTTTCCAATAGAGTTTAGTTTGGTATAGACTTCCCCAAATTTATCCTGTAAGTCCTATGCCAATTTAGTATGTTTGGGTGTGTAAGAAAACATGCGCCGATCCAGGAATTTTTGCCAGGGGGTCCAGGCCCAACAGCTCTGACAACATTATTTTTTTAAAGTCCTCAACTAATTTCTAATTTACAGTGGTTTTTATATCAATGGTTTATTTCAAAGAAAACTATAATTTTCCATAGTTCAGAGGGGGTCCAACATTTTCCAGGGGGGTCCAACTTTTTCCAGGGGGGGGGGGGGAGTCCAAATGCTAATTTCTATAGAAAATAGAACTTGTGATTTTCCAGTGGGCCCGGACCCCCTATCCCTGCCTCTGGATCTGCACATGGAAAAGACTTGGTACCAGGCCTTAAATTTAGAGTGTGTATCTAGAAATTATTTTCTTATTTCTCGAATAAAACATAGTGTATGTTGTGGGTACCAGTATTCATAAGAACTGTCATAAAATCTTTTGCGCACCCAAAGCACGTGTTAAATCTGATGAGTAAGAAAATATTGACAATTTTATGCTCAAATATTTTGTTGATCTTGATCTATGCTGGCATGTTGGCAAAAAATGTGAACAGAGAAAAGCGATCACAAACTAAATTATTTTGATGATAATCATAAATAAACATTATCAATGGTATTGGTCATGACTTTTGATACGATTATATGTTAAACACACTATATTTACATTTCAAAGCAAGCCTTTAATGAATCTTTAGATTTTTGCAATCGTTCATAGCATATGAAAGACATAAATTTGATTGACAGCTGCCAAGCTCACTTGCCCATGCAATACGCTTCGAACATTAAATTCATTCGCCAGAGGTGCCACTGGTGTTTTAATTGACAGCAAGCTACACCCGAGTTGCACATGCAAATCAAGAGTCTTGTTTGCTCCATTGGCTATCCGTGTTCACACGTGCTGTTCTGCTTTTCCATTGTACACTCCAACAAAGCTGTTAATACGATTACATATAATATAAAAAAATCTGTTTCGTTTCCTAAATTATAAATAATTTCTATATTTTAGATTATTATAATAAAATGTAAATATAAGCAATAAATTCAATTTTTGGTCTGTTCATGGAATAATGAATACTTTGGGTCCCCAAAGTATTCATGATTCCATGAACATTCCAAAAATCGGATTCATTTCATAATCCAATCCAAATATTTTGTTGTGGGACAGATTTCTGCTTTTCAGTGAACTTCTCACGAGGTCAAGGTTTGCAAAATGCCGACAAATAAGCATATTTGCCATGCCAGTGGCATTTACCGGGAAATACTGGCAATTAATGGGAAATACTGGAAAATATGATTTACAACATTGGAATTTTTACACTCCACATTTAGATTGGTAATTTCAATAATAGAGGTTATTTGACTTAATATTTCAATTCTACTGGTACTAGTTTCAACAAGCTATCAGCTAAATTATCTTTTAATAAAGCGAAAATTTAGAAGAATAAAAACCCTGTTTCGTACCTGCCAAAGAACTCACCAGTTGGCTTTTGCATGGCTAAAGATAAGGTTGGGTATTTGGATGAGTGTTTAGAGTCATGATGATTAGTTTGGCAATGGTGTGAACATTTCAGTTTCAGTTCTGATAATGACACTACTTTTCTGACTTCCAGGGGATACCTGAAGTGTGAAGCCATTCTATATCTCTATTAAAGACACCTGTGTTTGTGGTCACCTGGACTTAAATTGTCTTAATTATTTTAAATTATGAAGTCAATCATGAGATCTTATTGTTAATCCTTGCCCCTGGCTATTTTGTGTCCTCTAGAATCAGGTTTGCTGGAGATTAGTTGTTTTAGTAATTTATGACAGGGACAGGTGTCACACAATTGCCAGATACACAGGTAAATTTACTCCCCATTTAAAGGTCAAATTAGAATTTACCCTTGTCCTGCTGATCCCAAAATTAACTCTTGTTCTGTTGAATCTTTTAAAATAAAAAAACACCCACGATCCTGATCAGCTGGTTTCTTTCATCTTATCAGCATCAACACTGTTTTCAACACTTATTGAAAATTACAGGTTTCAGCTGAACAGGATCAATTTTGGGAGGAGTGTAGTATATAAAATATTCATCATGACAAGGGCTAGAGATACTTTTTTTGTTAAAAATTATTTCAGAATTTCAGTCTTTGGTCTAACATGTTTAAATGTATTCAAATGTTATATGCTGATAACCTCATATTCAATATTTACTTTTCAACTCATTTAGTTAAATTATACGAACTTAAGTCAACTTCCTAAAGATATCTGCTGTATTTTACAGCTCTAAATCATATTTGCCAGTATTTTGCGGCAAAAAAGTTATATTTGCCAGTATTTCCCACTTGAGCCTTATTTGCCATGTCAGGAAATACCCGTAAATGCCACTGGACATAGATTTGGATATAACATGGTCATGTTGTGGCTCCCAAACTTTAACCATGGATTTTTACAAAGAAGTTATTCGAAAATGGCCATAATATGATCTTTTTTTCCAGAATCCTATAATAACTTTGTAAAATTGTCCCTTTATAACAAGATTCACTTATAACACCAGTGTTCCAGATAGTGTCTGTACAGGTGTAAATTACAGGTCAGTTTTCCCAAAAATACAGATAGAGTTGAAAATTAGTAAGTACCGAATATGGGTGTGTTTTTGCCTGTACGGTATGTTTTTACCAGTAACCCATAGCTTTCATCCAGTTCGAATAGAAGATGCTTGATATTTGTACTGATTTGTGAATTTGCCAGAATTTGTGCTTTTCCGAAAACCAAAATCAACTTGCTGGACTGCATATCAATGTTTGCCTCAGTCAATACAAACTCCCCAACAGTTGTGTCCCCTTACCATGTCTTCCTTGAAGAACATGTGTTTTCAGAATAATATGTGCGCAAAGACCACTCTCAGGAGATTGCTATCAGTTTGGTCTGTTTAATTTCATGTGAACCAGTCAATGTAGAAACTGAAAGCTTTAGAAGTGCAGCCTGTTTACAGATGGCAATAAAACAATCATCCCTGTTCCAATATTCTTGCCTACGTGCATAGGGACATCAGTGTTTTGAACGATGGGTGATCAAACCATACATGAAGACAGCAATAATGTGACCCATTTTAAATACAGGTATAAGATTTCATAAAATTTTTGGCAAAGCCAAAATTAATACATGTACAGACTGATAATAGCTGGTACAGATCAAGTTTCATTTGGACCAGTATCCGTACTGATGGTAGTCAAAATTATCTGGAGCACTGTAACACGGTCTGTGCCTATGAACCCAAATATAGTGTTATAAAGGGTCTGCACCAGGCCTTTAGTTAAGAATGCATAACAGGAAAATCATTTTCTTATCTCTCAACCAAAACATATGTTATGGGTACTCAAAAGAACCATCTCAATGAGATGGTTCTTTTGAGCACACATAACATATGCTAAAAATTATGGGTGAGACTTTACGCAGAAAAGTTTTGCTCATCTAAACCTGTGGTCTGCACTGTACTTATATTACCTGAATTCTAGCCCTGATCACATCCATAGGATTAGTAATGCAGGCCGCTGTAGCACCAGCCAGTGGGGCACAAAAACACAGTATAGGTAATCTTGGTATAAACTCTGGCATTATAGTGGTAAATTTCTCTGAAAGACAAAACACACCACATTCATACATGTAGATAAAAACATACCTGTGTTGAGCGTAACCCGACCCTACCTAAATTTACTGGTGAAACCTAGAATTTTTTTCAGGTTTTCTGGAATAAATATAATTTGATGCATTTTGAAAGGCAAAATTGCCTTTCAAAGTGCATAAAATTGTATTTTTTCCAGAAAAAAAAAATAATCAAAAAAATAATGTGTGCCTATCCTACCTAAAATTTTCAGATCCATTACCCGAAACACACTTTTTTTTTTATTTGGCCTAAACAACAATCAGATCGCAAGATGTAAGTGAGTGTGTGTGTGGTGGGGGTGGGGAGTTGAAATTAATTCTCCTGATTCTTAACCCTTTGTATAATCCCTGGTTCTATTTGTACATCAACAAGTCACACTTTCATGACAGGTTATGATTTCTAAATGGGCTTTGTCGCAAGAAAACCTGTCTTCCGGGTTTCTGGCAAAGCCAGTTTCAAACAAGTCTCCTCAGCTACAGAGACTAGCTAGAAAAATGAAATTTCAACTGTAGCAAGTAAACATCTGATACTTTCCAAACAGCGAATAACAAAGGCTCTGATCAGACTGCCTGGATGCGCAGGCTGGTCTGCACCTGTGTTGTTTGCAAACCCCCGAAGACAGGTTTTCTCATGTCGAGGCCCAAATTAAGAAATAAGATTGTTCTTCAGTCCCTGGTGATGATTTAAAGCTGATCAGTGGTTACAGCCTTACACTGTTTTCTGTTCCTCCACTACATGTACATTTTGATAAAGGCTTGAACACAGGTCAAGTAAACTGCCAGACAACGCCTTGTTCAAGCCTTTATCACTTTCCATATTGTATAATTAACAGTGTCTAAATGTTTAGGCTAAATACAAATTCAACTTAAAGCTGCATAGTCTGTAACTTTTGACTTTTAAATTTTAGAACTAATGTTTCTTTTTTTCACAGTAAAAAAACTAAAACTCAGGTTTACATTTTACCAATTTTGTAAATCTTAACAAATTATCAGTATCAAAACAACAGCATTTATGTTAAAATTAACTGCCTATGATTATTGGAGGGACCCAAATAATTACCAACACACCTGTTTTTATAAGATAATTCACTTTTCCGTGCAGTTTTCAGCTATAGTGAACAGATTTATTGTGAAAACATATTAACTTAATTCTACTTTTACAAATGATTTAAAAAGAAAATAAAAAAATTCGAAAAATGCTCATAGTTGCAGACTTAGTTTCTTTAAGCATAAAAATGGGGAGGAGTGTAGAACATAAAAATATGCAGCATGATAAGGATTACTATTAGAGTATTTGGTGCTCATGATTTTAAAAATTTACAGATTTTCTATATTTCTAACTTAAGTTTCTCATGTTGTCAAAGTAGACTTAGCAATTTGTATTGCATAAGAGGCAAATATTGCAATATGTATGATACCTTAACTAAGTTTACTTTATTATATACAAAGTAATGAAATACAGAATTTATTTATTAAATATAATGCATATTTTAAAAAAGCTGTATTTCACAGCCTTGAAAATAAAAAAGCTGTATTTCACAGCCGTGAAAATATAAGTTGTATTTCACGGGTGAAATTGCATGTCCTCTGCTTTCTCCCTCGACTTCCTTGAGCCGACTTCAGAACTGTAACTTTCTTATAAGCGGACAAAACCACAAAGTTTCTTGGTAATTAATTTGTCGGAATTTGCTGAGATTTTCACTTTCTCCACTCCTGCTCCTATGGTTTTAGTTTGGCCGACATTGCAAGATATGCAAAGTCATCATTAATCTGACGTAATGTGCGAACATGTATGACGCCATTTAGTGCAAAAAATCTGTCACACTTAAAATTGTATATAATAAAAAGAAAATTCAAATTTTGGAATGAATATGCCATTTATTTCATCTTGTGAAGCGAGAAAATGTATATTTCATTCGTGGCTTCGCCACTCATGAAATATGCATTTTTCACTTCACTCGATAAAATAAATGGCATACTCATTCCCCACAAACGAAATATACATTTTCTCTCTTCATGAGATGAAATAAATGGCATATTCACTGATGAAATATGCATTTTTTGCTTCACTCGATGAAATAAATGGCATATTCATTCCAAAAATTTGAATATCCTCTATACAGTACTACACACTGTGCAGATAAACTTCCACACCGTGGACATAAACAAATACAGATACATACAGACTCCCATTGGGTTATTGATTTTTCGAGGTTATAGGTCATGTTTACACTGTACAATGTGAGGTACTGTATATATTGTTACATCCCCCGACATTGTGCTCAGTACTTCATATAGTACAGGCCTCTAATCAAGAGCCCTGAATTTTAAATTAATTTTTTCTTATTTCTCAACAATAAGAGGCCTTATGTTAAGAGTGTGTGCCAAAAAATAATTTTCTTATTTCTCAATCAAAATATATATTGCGGGTACTCAAAAGAAACGTCTCAATGACATGGTTCTTTTGAGCACCCAAAACATATGTTCAAACTGATGGATTAAAAAATATTTAAAATTTTATGTCAAAAATTTTGGTTACTAATTCTATGACCATAACATATGTTGTGGGTCCTCAAAACAACTGTCCTACAATGAAGATTCTTTTGAGCACCCAGAACAAATTGATGTATACAAAACATTCAAAATTTTTCCCCTAAAAATTTGTCTAACTGGACATTATGCAGTATGATCTGAAAAATGTCTTACCTGAATAAAAATCATATGTGACCCACCAAATGGCACTGTTAGGAGCAAAGAGAGACAAAGACACAAAATATCCCTGATAGAATCCTCGTATACCATTAAGTCTGTACACTTGTTGGATAATAGCTTTCACAGGACCAAACCGTTTTTGTCTCACTTCATCTGGAATGTATATTTCTTGTAAACCCTTCAATTTCCTTTCAACTTTAACTTGTTTTATACTAGACGATGAAGCCCGCTTTTTACGACCTAACAACATCATGTGTTGAGTGACTATATCTATGGGTACAGCAGCAGTCTGACCAGCTATAGATGCCATACCACCGGCTATAAGGGATCGTATTCGACTCTCTGTAAGGGAGGTATGCTCATTCATATAGTTCCTAACATGTTCATACGTTGTTATATATAATAAAGATGGAATCACTTGTAAACTGTTAAACCAAAATCCCCGGTATAAACCCGCTATACCTTCATTCTTTGGAATCTTATACATAGCATCAAACATTCCTTTATATACTTCCTTTCCAGTCTGTATTTGGAGCCTAGTTTTGATGAGACCAATAGGATATAATATACTTCTAATCATGACCCCACTGGCAGCTGTTAGTTGGTAGTATTTAGACCGGTTCATCATACTCAGCTCAACCACCCGAATCTCCTCCAACACTTCACTATCTTCTGTCACTATATTACTCATTTTTATTTTCAATAAAAAGCAAAACAAGGTTAAAATATCTTACTAAAATAGACACTTTTGATAGTTGCTCTTTAGTAAACAGTGATATGCATGTTCAATGTTCTACACATGGTAATGTGAATTACTGAGTTTCAAAGCAGTCATCTTGGCTTTATCACTTCTTGTAACTTGCATCTCAGATATTGACACGCCCACAGTTGTATGATCTGAGCACAGAATGAGGGATCTGGAATTAACAGGTCTGAAAAAGAAGAACAGAAAACAATAATACATATGTAACTAGAACACGCAGTCGATGGGGCACCATCACAAATCCCCATGCTCAAGTTTTTGACCCCCAGCACACTCAAGTCTCACCCCTGGGGGATGATCCAGGTGACAGAATGAAAATTCTGTTTGATATATTTCATATCTTTCATTTGTGAGAACACACACAAAGCTTGGCATAGAAATCTTTGAAATTGACTTTGTAATTGAAATTGAATGAAATTTGACCTTTTGACCTCATCCCAAGGTCACCATTTTGACCCAAGGGTGAAAATTTTACTTGCATCCTGTTCGTCTCATTATACCGTCAATTTGCTATGCCACATGACCATGTAAAGATGCTCGAAAAAAATTGACCCCCGTGGGCACCCCCAGCTCCCCTAAGTCCACCCCTGGGGCATGACCTAGGCGTCAAAACAAAAATCGTTTTTGATATGTTTCATATCTTTTATTTGTAATACACAAAAAAGTTTAATATTAAAACCTTTGAAATTGACTGTGTTATTGAAAGGTAGGTATATTTTACCCTAGGGGGTGACGGCAATTTTTTTTTTGCTGTTGCACACCCCATTCATGTGAGTAACTCACACACCATATTTGGTTGGATTTGGCCCAATGGTTTAGGAGAAGATAGCAAAATGGTCTGACAGACGGAATTTAATTTTTGACCCCTTAAAGCACCCCAAAGTCCCACCCCTTGGTCATGACCCAGGATACAGGATGAAAATCTCCTCTGATATGTTTTCTATCTTAATTTTGTGCGAACACACACAAAGTTTGGTATAAAAATCTTTGAAAACACAAGCAAAGTTTGGTATAAAAATCTTTGAAATTGACTTTGTAATTGAAATTAAATGATATTTTACCTTTGATCCCTCCCCAGAGCCCCAGGGGGTGGGGCCAAAAGAATTTTGACGGTGCATGCCACATGCATGTGTGTAACTCACACACCAAACTTGGTCCAATGGTTTAGGAGGAGACACCATAATGGTTGGACAGGTGGATTTAATTTTTGATCCTTAAGCACCCCCAAGTCCCATCCCTAGGGCATGACCCAGCTGACAAAATGAAAATTCCCTATGATATATTTTGTATCTTTTATTTATGAGAACACACCGTGGTTTGGTATTAAAATCTTTGAAATTGACTTTTTAATTGAAATTTTATGATATTTGACCTTTTGACTCCTCTCCAGGGCCCCAGGGGGCGGGCCAAAAATTTGTTTGCCGCTGCACGCCCCGTGCATGTGAGTAACTCACCCACCTAATTTGGTTGTATTTGGTCCAATGGTTTGGGAGGAGATAGCAAAACGGACAGAGGGAAGGATGGAATTAATTTTTGAGCCCTAAGCACCCCCAAGTCCGACCCGCAGGGCATGACCCAGGTGCCAGAATGAAAGTCCCATCTGATGTGTTTTGTACCTTTCATTTTTGAGAACACACACAAAGTTTCAACTTTGGTATAAAAATCTTTGAAAATTGACTTTGTAATTGAAGTGAAATGATAATTGACCTTTTGACCCCTCCCCAGGGTCCCAGGGGGCGGGGCCAAAAACAAAATTGCCGTTGCACATCCCATTCATGTGAGTAACTCACACACCTAGTTTGGTTAAATTTCGTCAAATGGTTTAGGAAAAGATCGCATAACGGACAGAGGGACGGACGGAGGAAATTACAATATCCCTTTCCCTTTTTTTTAAAAAAAGCCAGAATAATAATAAACTTTATTTTCATAGTAACAGATATATCAGACTGCTCCCCACCTCCAGTAGCTAGCTATTTTGTATATATTTTTCCTGTTTGATCCTGGTACAGTACTTAAAGATTTGTTTTTTAGTTTAATGTCCAAGTAAACAGCTATAATATGGTCATGTCGAGATGGTCTGTATTAGTAACCTATATGTAATCACACTTCTTTCCTGCGCACAATAAGACTAAGTGGTTAAACATTACTCAGTGCACAGACTTCTGCTGGTATGCCAAGACTGATGCTACTTGCACCGCACTGCTTAGTCTTATCAGCGCCTTTGATATGAAAAAAACAAAAACACATTTAACATTTTGGCGGGTCAGATCTGGGCCAAAATTGTCTGCTAATATTATTAGCCGCAGACAAAAGGACAGTATTAATAAGGCGGCTTTTTAGATCAAAGTGGCCGCTATTAGGCCACATGTTGATGTTGTTTTAAGTGGGTAGCATGTTGTAGCAGACTTTTCCAGATTATTTAGCACATAAAACTTAATTGCCCAGCTGTCTCCATTTTATAGGTTTGCAGGAAAAAGTAATTTCTATGAACTCATCTTACGCTCATCGCGATCGCGAATGCAAACATATACATTTGTTTTGGATCTCAGAGAAATTCTCTTTCTTATAATGACGAGAAGAGTGGAGGACGCTATGTACACAAGAAAGCCTGTTCCGTTGTGACTGCGTGGTGAACAAGGCAAATTCTACGAATTTATATCCCCCGACGAAGGGTTATTTGAGAGAAACATGTAAATCACAAAACATAAATCCCATTTCTCTAATCCTTAGTTCACCTACAGTATCATTCAGATCATAACAAACCCCTGTCAAGCATGTTTTAGTGCTTAGTTCAATAAAAAATATACTTACATCTGCACAATTTCAATATCTGACCTTTAAACCCAACCTCAGAGGTCAAGATTGTGTGTAAATTCAAAGTGTTACCTTGCATGTAGGTCTACACTTCTTCCACTTTACTTTGATATGCAACATGACCACTTTTAGAAAAGAACAAAAAATGACCTTTTGACCCCACCCCAGGGGTCGCTGGTGTGTGTAATGACAGCATACTTGCTTTCATGGTGCTAAGTGCTCAATTCCCTTTAATTTGATATGCAACATGACGACTTTCAGTAAAAGATATAGTTTGACCTTTTGACTCCACCCCCTGGGTCAAAGGTGTGTCAATGGGCAAAATATTTGCTACCATGTTGCTACCAGCGTCGTCAGCTTTAATTTGATATACAACATGACTACTTTCAGAAAAATATATAATTTGACCTTTTGACCCCACCCCCTGGGTCGAGGGTGTGTCTGTGGGCAAAATATTTGCTACCATGTTGCTGCCAGTGTCATCAGCTTTAATTTGATATGCAACATGACCATATTCTGAAAAAGTTTAATTTTGGCCTCAGCCCCACCCCCTAAGTCCATCCAAGGGGCTCGGAATCAGGCCTTCAAACTAAAATCCTGTTTGATATGTTTCATATCTATTGCTGCTCTGCCTGCATGCAAAATTTCAGCAAAAAATATTAATAATTATCTCAGTTATTGCGAAATTTAAATATTTGACCTTTGACCCCTTAGGTGGGATCAAAGGGGGTGGGGTAAAACTTTGACACTGCCATTCTTATCTACAAGCACTTGGCAATCATGGTCTATAGCGAGAAGTTGTTAAATATAATAGCTTTGATGAAATGTGAAGATCATCCTAACACAAAAAAGCTAACAACAGTTTTGCCTTATAAGTGCCTATACTTAAACAAGGGCATTAACTCAAGTGTTCAGGGGTCAATTTTGACCAAACTTATAGGATATCGAGAGACCATGGTACTTATCATAAGTGCGGACGGAATGGACGGACAACATCAAAACTATATCCCTCCGACTTTGTCGGGGGATAAAAATATGCAAAGATGAGCATGTGCATCCAACACTTTTGTTGGTTATAAGGCTGATAGATCCACTTGCGACATCCAAAATGTTATGACTTAATTTAAGCCCCTGTACTAATTCAAATCTCAAATGACAGATTTTCTCATGAAATTGTTCATTTTCCATTACTCTAGCAACTAACAGTAAAAGTTAAATACATGTGGTGACTCAGAATCTACTACAGACATATATTACCATGAGTTGACAGGGAGCGCAGTGGTCAGTGGTTGAGTGCTTGACTCAAGACTGAAGGGCCGTGGGTTCGAGCCTCACCGGTGTCACTGCCTTGTAGTCCGTCAGCAAGACACATTTATCCTAGCTTAGTACTATTTCAATACAGGAAGATTCGTCTCTATATAACTGAAAGATTGTTGATTGGACGTAAAGAATCTAATCAAACAAACAAAAGTATGTTGACACAGTGCTGAATTTGGTGAACATTTGGGTATATTTTCGTCTGTTTTCTTGCTGTCGATTCTCTCTTTGTGGACAGATTGTATCTAAAAAAAAAAAAAAAGAATAACATGATAAATTTGTCTTCTAAAAAGCACTGAAATAATGCTTTATATGCTCTGCACATGTGTTGCCAAAAAATTGCAAAATTATTATCCAGCCAAACTGTAGACTTTGCTGATGGGATCTTGATGGCGTAAAATTTTTGACTTTTCATTGAGGAATTTTTTTTTGCCGAAAATCCCTTTTTTATAAATTGTTAAAAATTCAATTTAAGTGCTTTTACAATGTAAGAAGACAAATTGGTCAATTTTTGATTGATTGCAGGGTTTCTGTTAACTTTCAAATCCAGGAAGTCTAGACTTCCTACCTTTGGGAAGTCCCATTTAATTTTTTTTGAAGTACCACTTTTTTCTGTGATACGGTCGCGGTGTGGCGCATTGTCAAACTTGCTTTGAAAAATAAACATATATATTTCAGAGATAATTCTTCTTTGTTCCTTACCATGCATTTTTACTTTTAATTGCTAATAATGCTACATAGGGGATATCTGGTATCTCCTGAATTGTCATGTAATCAGCCTAGATGGGGTGCTTTTCTTTGCTTATCTTCCTGGTGTCTTGTGGTTGTTGTGTGGCTCTTTCTTGTGATGCCACAGGTTTGTCTGCTGTTTGTGATTGTGGTGTTTCCTGATTATGCTCAATATTTTTTATGCCCATGTTGTCTGGTCTTAGACTGCAGTATGGTTAGCTAGCATAGGATTTTCATCAATATAGCTATAACCCGCACCATACTTAGCCTTCATATTCATGTGATAGATAGATGGATGGATGGATTGATGAATGGATGGATGTATGGATGGATTGATGAATGGATGGATGGATGGATGGATGGATGGATGGATGGATGGATGGATGGATGGATGGATGGATGGATGGATAGATAGATAGATAGATAGATAGATAGATAGATAGATAGATAGATAGATAGATAGATAGATAGATAGATAGATAGATAGATAGATAGATAGATAGATAGTCTGAGTTTACAGTTATAATGAACCTACCATGGAATACTGCATATGTAGTGAATAGTCATGCTTTACCAACTGTACCTGTTTATAAGAAAAATAGAATTGCCTCATTACTATGCATCTTTGAAACTACTATAAATGAGTTTCCAATATGAAGGCGGGACATAAATCACGTAATATGATAAATGTGGGCGGGTTTTTTTTTCTGCAGACTGGACGTCTCGATATCTAGTTTTGGCCGTACTAAGGAATTTTCAGAAGTCCGCAGTATGTCTTTGATGTGTAATTTCGGAGTACGCAGCCGATTTTCAGACGTAATATACAGCGTACGCCCGCCTAACGATAGCCCTGGATTGAAAGTCTATAATAGATCAAAATAAAAGTGTTCCCAACCTGAAGATTTGTATGAAGTATGAACATCATTCCAGAGTTCTCACCAGGACTTTGAAAACAGGAGTTATAGAATCCATCCCTGGAAAAAGTTGGAGTTAAAGTTGAAAAATTTGAGTTTGACCTGCAAAAATTAGTTCAAGGTTTTAGTCGAAATATGAAGTTCTATTTACGAATGTAATTTCTTTTATCTTGCAAAATGGCAATTTCAAAGTCCTTGTGAGGACTAGCTGTGAGCAAAAAAAATTTAGACCCAAAATAAA
This sequence comes from Loripinus fragilis, assembly GCA_964019695.1. NCBI lineage: Eukaryota > Metazoa > Mollusca > Bivalvia > Lucinida > Lucinidae > Loripinus > Loripinus fragilis. The sequence continues at coordinate 92,549,694 of OZ026526.1, read as the reverse complement.
AGTTTGCATCAGGTTACCGTAACAAACTTAAATCCCCCTCTTCCCCAACCCCTACACAGTGTTTTCTAAGCATTGTTAGGGGATTTTGAAGGGGTTTCCCCGTTTGGCTATAATGTTTCCCTATCAAAATAAAAATATTTTCCCATCTAACTTCTCAAGTATCATAAAACACATATTTTTATGTTTGGCCTTATTAAAAAGAAAAGCTTAAACTGTTGTTTCATGTAGTTGTTCTATTGGTTTACAAGCAGACAGACAGACAAACGGACGGCTCTTTTACAGTTCTAGTTCAATCATTAAATAAATATTTGCATGCAATTGTTTTGTGCGCACATAGTCTAACTAAAATCTACTGGGATCTGTTCCAAAATTCAGATGATTATTTAGATTTTTTTCCATCTACATGCTAGAGTGGATGAATTTGCATTTAATACCCTCAGAATAGTTTATTCAGTTGAACAACCGCTGATAATTTATTGCACCACTCATTTGTTGCTATTAAGTGACGCTTCATTCAGAACTTCATTTTGTCTTATCGGACGTTATCCCGTTCGTTTTAAATACCAATATTTTCGATCAGCAAAATACTTTTGATTTCATCAACCATCTGTGGAACACATATCATGTGTTCAAAAAAAGTAAGAAACATTTCAAGATTTGATTGAGACAGACAGTCACGAATGCGCAACTATCATTTGTGTATACACGCACTCAGAAAAGATTAAAACCAATCGACCATGTGCTTCTCAAATTAGCATAGGTGTAATAATTGTCATGTCATTAAAGACGCAGTTGCTGTTTGACGTTTGGATTGGCAGAGAGCTACATGAGGTCAGGCCTACTGCTGTCAGAAAGGTATTGTCAACAACTGGACAATTTATGACAAACCCTGGGGCATCCAATAAGCGATTAGGGGCGATCTTCTGATCTTTTGTAGTGGAAGCCAAATTCAAAATCCCGCTGTTGTGAGACGCATGAGCAGAATTTTTTTGGTGTAAATTAGAATTCCAAGCAGGAAAATATATGCGTACAAAATCCAAAGTTGGCGTAAAAATACACCTTATTTGGCGTTTCCAAGAACTCTGCATTTTATAGCTCAGAAGCGCGACAAAACAACTCCAATCTATAGCAAGACATGAAACCTGTTGTACTGCCAGTCACTAAAGGACATTCAGAGCTCTCACTAACTGCTGATTTGCAGTCCTGAACTCCCATTTTTGGTGCTGGGACTCCTACTTTTTGAAGGAGTAGTGTTTCCCCCAGGATAAAAAAAGGGCATGGTAGCTATCAAAAAAAGGGCACTTTTAGCGCACGGTGGGCAGGCAAAAGGGCACATCAAATACCCGCTTTCGCGCACCTTTTGTAAGTAATAAGGGCTGTCTAACACAGTCCTAGCTACTGATAACCAGTGGTTTGCAATGGTCTGCAATGTGTGATTGTCATAGATCCTGGTCATACTCATTTTTGTAGAGTAAGACTAATATTGCAATATTAATAATGCTACGTATATGTGGAAAAAGGTAAATATAGTAATATTATTTAAAATAAAATCATTTCAGTTATCTGCAGAATTTCATATGAAAATTTAAGAACAATGTGATGCCAGAATTTTCTCTTTTGCTGCTAATAGTTAACATATATTTTATCATTTAGATGGGATAAAACTAGTACGATACAGACTGCCAAAAACTATATCTTAATAATCAAATAAATAATAATTATTATTACCTCCCTTGACAAATATCTCAACAACTTTTCTCTCCCTTTTTTTTCATTAATATTTTTTCTACGGCGATCTATGAATTGAATAAACTTGATGACTTACCAAACCAGAATAGATTTTTTCTCTACATCGATCTGCTTTGACAAATGATGATAGTAAAGTAAATACTATCCTAAACTCTCAACTGTAAACACACTGCAAATGAAATATATGCGCAAGTTTTCTATCGTACGGAAAGAAGAAAAAAAAAACGCATAGCTACCTGTCTTTCTTGTCTTCGCAATCTTAGCGTTTTCTCTATGAAGTTCATAGATTTTACGTTTTCTTGAAGGCATTTTTACAGCCTTTCACAACGAAAACCGATGCGAAAATGAAAGAAAACGCATCTACGTTATGTTTGACGGCATGATTTAATTGAACCATCTTTAATAATTACGTAGATTATCGCCTTTTTTGGGGGTTCTAATTACCATGTAATCTTGATTAGCATAGACAAAAGGGGTATGTGGTCGGATTAACTTTTGATCTTCCATGACCGCTGACCGTATAAACATCAAAAGCAGAGCGCGCGTCGCAAATTTTCACTAACGCTGTAACGGTAAATAGCTGTCAAGTAGGCGGGACTTCTCTGTTAATGACAATCAAGGCATCCAATCACGTATGAGCATGACAGACCATCGGACAATTAATTGATGCAAGAGTATTGTCTTTATTACCTTACGTAATTGGGACACCTGGCGATAAATACCGCACGTTCTATTGACACCCAATAAAGGGATTATAAGCGGTCAGTGGGGGCAAAATAGGTTCTACAAATTTGAGACAAAAGGACAGTCTACATAAAAAAGGCCATTATCGGACGAAAAAAAGGCATGGCGGTCAGAAAAAGGGGCATGGCGCTACGGAAAAAGGGCATGGCGCAGCGCCATTCTAAAACCTCCTGGGGGAAACACTAAGGAGGCTATATTCTTTTTCATGTTGGGACTCCCAATTTTTACCAAAGAGTGCTTTGGGACTCCTGCTTTCAAAATCCTAGTGAGAGCTCTGACATTGTCACACATGTAAGCTATTTAGATCCCAAGTTTCCAGGAGACCTGTAGACGAAATGGTTTAGACGAAACGTTATAGTCAGTGATGCGTAACATTATCCTGCCTGTGTGGATGACGATCTAAAAGCTCCAGTGTATTAACAACATATCACCAAAGCCCTGGCTATTTCGCAACACAGAACATTACTGGTCAGGACATACCCCACCCATGTGTTTTATATTAAGGGCAATCGCTTAAAAACAAAATTAGACAAAACGGTACAATCAAATTTTATGGAATTAGTTTTACTAAATGGGAGACTTTTTCTTCTTATGTGTTTTACACTTAGATGGTGCATACTTTGTCGGTGATCATAAATTCGTCCCAGTTGATAAGCGGTCACAAAAAGTTCAGGAGAAACCGGAAGCAGGAATTACATCCGATCCCCAATGGTTAGGAAATGACCGAAACGGCTAACACTCGGTTTCACTAAACAACAAAACGCGAGAAACGTAACGGTAGATTGGTTCCTCTCGTTTATAAAGCTCCACTTCCGCTACGCATATAGGGAGTTTGCCCCAAAACGAGCCAATATGCACAAACGCCAAGAAAATACACACAAAGAGGGTAAGAAATACTGAGATTTTTCTTTGGAACGACTTTACAATCTGTCCGCCACTTCATCTGACCCTTACTTTCAGTAGCTAGTAAAAATATTGTTATGTTATAGTTGCTACCAAAACATACATTGTAACACTTACCCTAAACTAACCCTAATATAACCATCATAATATATTTTAAATCATATAGTACCATACTTCCATGTATTGTATGTTAAGGCACATCCAGTAAGTAGTGGCGGAGAGATCCTAAAGTCTAGCCGCGGTATTTTTGAGACACTATACCCATAATTACGCACATTAAACATCTACATCTACTACATCTACATGGTTACACGCCGTCGTCAATTATGACTTCTGTAGCGCGGGTGGTTGCGACTTAAAAAGAATAAAGAGAAACGATAGGAAAGTCAGAAGTGAAAAAAATATGAAGATTTGATAGGAAAGGTAGAAGAAAATAAAGTTTGACCAGATGCATTTCTTCCCTTCAATCTTGTCCAGTCTAGCTTCCTTGGAGGTGTCAGGGCACACGAAGTCCCTGCCAGCATAGCACAAGAAATCATTAGGTCTTACTTACATCTGGCCGGGCCTGCATTGTTTAGAATGATACCTTAGATAGCTCCCGTTTGAAAGGTACCAAACCGGGAGCCTCAGCCACTGTGGCTGGAAGGGAATTCCAGAGACAAACTGTTTGAGGAAAGAAGCTATGCTTGTAGTAGTCACTGGAAGTGGGATTTTGTCTGTATTTGAGAGAGTGACAAGAGCGAATCAGTGTAGATGCAGGTGTCAGGTACTTGTCTGCAGGTATGTCCACAAGGCCATGCACAATTTTGAAGAACATGATCAGCTGGTTCTTGGTTCATCTTGACTCCAGGGTTTCCCATTCCAGGTTGTCCAACATAGAGATCACGCTACTTGTGTTATGGTATCGATTTGTGACATACCTGGCTGCTCTACGCTGAACCATCTCAATCTTCTGGATATATTCCTTGGTATAGGGACTCCAAACAGTAGAACAATACTCTAACAGTGGTCGAACCATCGAGTAGTAAGCAGAGGTTTTGGTTGCTTCGCTGCTGACTCTAAGGTCTCGTCGTAGGAAGCCCACTATACTGTTTGCCTTTTTACTGTCAGGTCGATGTGCCTATTCCAGGAGAAGGTTGATTGGAGTTCCACGCCAAGGTACTTGGTGAAGTCCTCTGTCGTCAAGGTGTGGCCCTTTAGTGTATAGTCAGTCGTGATTGGATTTCTTGATCTTGATACCCTTGGTACGACAACAGAACTTTCTAAATTGTTAACCTCGTGTCTTACAGCTGTTAAAAACATGTTATCAAATATTGTGAAAAAGTATATGAGAGATCCGGTAAAAACCTATTTTGGTCCATTAAAAATTCAGGTGAAATTTTAGATAAACTTAAAGCTAGAGATTTCAATGCGACCAGTATGTCTACTTATGATTTTTCTACTCTTTACACTACTTTACCTCATAATTTAATTAAAGATAAACTTATTGATCTTATTGAAAGAACCTTCCAGAGAGAAGGCTCTACTTACCTTGCATGTAGTGACAGAAATGCATTTTTTACTTCAGAAAAACCTAAAAAATATCATGCATGGTCGTGTCAAAATGTATGTGATGCGCTGACCTTTTTGTTGGACAACATTTTTATTCGATTTGGCACCAAGCTCTATAGATAAGTAGTTGGGATTCCTATGGGCACTAATTGTGCTCCCCTGGTTGCAGATTTATTCCTGTTTTGTTATGAAAGGGACTTTATGATGTCTCTTTCTGATGATAAGCAGGCTGATGTTATTGATGGGTTTAACACTACTTCCAGATATTTGGACGATATTTTAAATATTAATAATGTTTATTTTGAAAATATGGTTAGTCAAATATACCATTCAGAGCTCCAACTTAATAAAGCCAATGCCTCTGATACCGAAGCCGCATTTTTAGACTTGCATTTGTCAATTTCTAATGATATTGTTTCTACCAAAATTTATGATAAACGTGACGACTTTGATTTTGAAATTGTCAATTTCCCATTTTAGATGGTGATGTTCCTCGTTCTACATCCTATGGAGTCTATATCTCTCAACTCATTCGTTTTGCTAGAGTATCTAGCTATGTTACTGACTTCAACACTCGCAATAAATTGTTAACTCAGAAACTTCTTAAACAGGGCTATCGGTATCATAAACTTCGCAAAACATTTTCAAAATTTTATAGACGATACTATGATTTGATTTCTAAATTCCAAGTTGGACTTAAATCTCTCTTGCGCCAAGGACTTTCGGAACCTGATTTCTATGGTGACTTGGTGTATAAGTTGAAGAAGATTGTTGGCTCTAATAATTTTTCAGCGCAGTTCATTAAAATAATTTCCCATTATAAAAAGATTGGCTATAACATTAATGTATTGCAACAGACTGCATGCTTGGTAGTCAACCCAATCAGGGTTGGCAACTTTGCTTTCCTCTTTAATTGCACGCCGGTGGGTCGGACTTCAGACTCTATGATGGTTCCGACTTAAAGACTTATCTATTGATGAGATGGTAGGGGCCTGATGCTTTGGCTGTTTGTCGGGCCCATCGGGGTTTACCTGTTAGATTTCTTTTGCTCCGGTTTTCAGTTTAATTTACTGTTGAGTCCTTATCCTTGCTTTATCTCCTTGTTATATCTTGATTTATATGTTTTAGGAGATGATGCATTGATAAGATAGGGGTCTTTCATGCAAACCAAATATTTATGTGTCTTGATCCACATCTGAATTAAGGGTGAGGTTGGCGCCGTTAAACCGGTTTAAGCCCTCCAGTAAAATATTTTACTGACCGTTCCAAGGCGGTACTTCTTTTGTGGATCTTTTATGTTTTTGTTCTGTCTTGTGTTTGCTATGTTTTGTGCGCGTCTGTTTATATGTGCTTTGTGGTCACCTGCTGGGAAAGGGCTGACCTCTTGGCTCTCGTTTTAGGTGTCTTCTGTGAGTTTGTCACTTTCCCATTGGTATCCTGGGTCAGGTGTGGTACTTGATTGTATCGATTCCTGATCTTTGCAACCTTATTACTTTGATACCCTGATTGTACTGCACTTATCCGGGTGGAAAGCCATTTCCCACTTCTGCTCCCATGCTGCTAGTTTGGTTAGGTCCTCTTGCAGGATGGCGCAGTCTTGCTGGGTCTTGATCTGCCTATAAAGGATACAGTCATCAGCAAATAGACATGTTCTTGATTGGACGCAGTCTGGCAAGTCGTTTATGAACAACAGGAATAGTAGTGGGCCTACGACTGTTCCTTGCGGTACCCCACTGATGGCTAGGATGCTGTCTGATGTGGCGCCTTAAACCAAAACTTGCTGAGTGCGGTCAGTCAGTAATGCTTCAATCCAGTTATAGGTGCTTCCTCTTATCCCATAGTGGTCCAGCTTCCTAATCAGGCGTTGGTGTGGTACTCTACCAAACGCTTTGGAAAAGTCCAAAATGATGAGGTCATGCTGATGCTTCTTGTCAAGGCCTGCCAGTAGTTCTGGTGCTTATATAAGAAGTTGGGTTTCACAGCTCCTTCTTGCTCTGAATCCATGCTGGCAGTCTGTCAGGATATCATGGCTTTCCAGGTGTTTCAGGACATTACTGGTGATCACATGTTCCTGTATCTTACAGCATAGACTGATGAGAGAAACAGGTCTATAGTTGCTGGCCTTGAACTTCTCCCCTTTCTTAAAAATGGCTGAAACATTGCTGTCCTCCAATCTTTTGGTACGGTTCCTGTATCAAAACTTCTCTGGAAGATTGCCGACAGGTAAGGTGATAACTGCGCAGCAAGTTCCTTCAGAATTCTGGCAGGTAATAGGTCAGGTCCAGAGGCTTTTCCTGGATTCAGCTTTTGTAGTAGCTTTGTGATGCCTATATTGGTGACTTGAATGTTCTCCATCAATGGGAAAGGATTGCCATCTGGCACTGGTATGCTGGTTTTGTCCTCTCTTGTCCATGTCGACTCATACTGCCTATTCAATATGTCGGCTTTCTCCTTGGGGTTGGCATGAAGTCTCCCGTTGTCTTTGAGGGGTGCGACACCACCAGTATCCTTCCGAAGGGACTTTATATACGACCAGAATCTCTTTTGCTTTGGCTGGTGCTGTTGATCAGGATCCCCAATCTCGATGAGGTTGTCCACGTACTGCCAGTATGACTGTCTCTCAGCTTTTTGTAGGCGTGCTTTTGTTTCTTTGTACTGCCTGATGTCTTTGGCCTTCTTTGTCTTTCTCTGTTTTTGGAACTGTTTCTTGCTTTTGCGCATTAGAGTCTTGACCTGTCTGGAGACCCATGGCTTCTGTACTCTGTTGCCACGCAGTAGCTTTGATGGTATATGCGACTCCATGAGCGAATGAACTTTGTTCTTGAACGTCATCCAGAGGTGCTCGACATCTTTGGTTTTTGCTGATTTATGAAATTCAGCTTGAGAAGACCTCAGTTCTTGTTTCATGGCATCATAATCCGCTTTCCTGTATAAAAAGACTTTCCTTGGGGGCGTCTTGACTCTCATAGGTCGAAGGCTGGACTCTATGAAGACGGCTTCATGGTCAGAAACCCCTGTAATAACTTCCACCTTGTTGACTAAGGTCTGATTGCTTGTGAAGAACAGATCTGAGGTATTTGATGAAGTTTCTGTTATTCTTGTGGGTTCAGTAACCACTTGGTCCAGGTACATGTCTTTCACAATATTCAAAAGTTGGTTTGAAACTGCACTGTTAGTTGCATATGGAATAACGCTTTCTTCTTCCCAGGTGATATCGGGTAAGTTGAAATCACCACCAAGCCAGAGATGTGCTCCTTTATCAGTTGGGATGGGGCTCATGATTGACTGCAGCTCCTGTAAGTAATCAGGGTTGGTCTTGTCAGGGGGTCTATAGAAAGATCATACGTAGAGATCACTGCTACCTTGGACCTTGATCTTCACCCACACTGCCTCGCAGTCACTTGATGCCTCTACCATTAATTCTTCAGGCTGATGGCTCTCATACAGCTGGGACACTAACAGGAAAACTCCACCTCCTCTTCCACCAGGCCTATCTCTTCCATAACTATTGAAGCCATCAGGAAATACCTCAGAAGACTTAATACTGGGGTCGAGCCATGACTCATTTCCGATCACTACATCTGCTTGCAAAGATGTTATCATATTCCTCAGCTGGGCTGGATTGCCGTTGCTCTTAACGGATTGACAGCTTACCATGACTCTCGATCTGTACAAAGAAGAGGGTTCACAATAATTGTGATTGCCTGTGGGGATTTACAATATGTGAATGATTGGTTTAGATTAGACACTTATGTTCGTGCCACGTGTATTGTTGACATTTGTGATTGACATATTTATGTTTTATAGAGAATTCTGACACAAGTTTGTAATTGTTTCTTAAAGACATAAAAATAGCAATAATAGTGGTACCACTCATTATGACTCTCTCCAGGGATTATACTGGACAGATTAAAAGGGCAGTCATAATGAAGTGATTATGACTTTCTTACAGGGGCAATTAAGTGATCCCATAAAGGAATTAAGTTATTTATGATAAAATATTGATCTTTATCTTAGTGAAATAAAATGTGTTGTATACAGGTAGGTGTCCGCCTTGAGGCTCCTATAATTTGGTGAGATACTGAAACTGTCCCTTACCAGTTAATCCTTTAATGATCTCTATTGGACAGGAATGTCATATTTATTAGCCTGTCAATTCTGATGGGATGTTTTAACACATTGGAAAGGTCATGATGACAAATGCTACTTAGTTTGGTAAAATTGCATAAGCCTAATAAATTGATCATGTCAATTCTGACATTGATTGGCAGGATTGCACAATACATCTAGTCATATGACCTTGGGAAATTGGGCAACTGGTGTGACTACTTTTGTATCTTCTGATTGTTTATAAATGGCAGCTTACCAATGTAGAGGGCGCTTTATGGTAAACTTGAAATATGATTGGTTATTGATGATGCCATTAGTAGGCGCTGTGGTCAGCTTCTATCACATAACTTCATGGTATATAGGATGAAGCCCAGTGCCAGAGCGGGAGATTTTGGAACTTTGGTTTATAGTTAGTTTCTAGTAGATATTAAGTTTGACTTAAAGAGATTTAATTAAAGTATAAAAATTGTGAAAATTGTTGTTGAACTAAAAACTTAGAAATTCTAAAAAGACACCTGGCCCGAACATTGTGGGAGGCTGAAATTGTTCTATGTTTTGTTGTACGTTACTTTGTGTCCATTCTAGATCTGCAATCATCTTGATGGGAAGAGAGAGCTGGTTTCTTTGCTTGGTTTGTCTTACTGATGTCTCGTAATGGTTGTGCCCACGACTCTTCCTCGTGGTGCCATGGGTTTGTCTGCAGTTTGTGATTGTGGCATTTCCTGATCATACTCACTATTTTTGGTCCTGAGTCAGCTGTGGTGCTTGATTGTATCGATTCTTGATCTTTGCCTTCTTTTTTACTTTGGAAAAACACAAAGCGAACTTAGAAGAAAAGAAACTACTACGCTACATCTGGGACGTTTATGGTGCTGTGACCAGGATATTGAAAATAGTAAGTGAGTATGATCAGGAAAGCTAACCATATTTGAAATTAATTGTCATGGAGACTGAAAATGACGCAGGTGATGAAGGTGTGTTTCAATATTTGGCAAGGGAAATGTCCAATGTCTCATAGATCTGCATTAAATGCACAGGGTGTTTCTCAAAGGACCTCTGACGGTGGTAATGGGAATCACAGTGTATCGCTGCCTATACTTTTGATAAAAATTAAAAGTCGATCAAATGCTTCCATCTTCATATATAAGCTCGCTGTTGGTTTCTATTTTATTATTTTGCATTTGATTTCATATTTCCATAAATGTAGGGCTTTATTTTTGGGCCAAAATGGTTACTTTTTGTATTATACATATAGGAAATAGAAACATAATTTTAAAACATCACCCCCCCCCTCCCCGAGTCCCAACTTATCCTTTTGCACAGCCCAAAATGTGACGTCTGGGCGAACCGGAACATTAGCATTTGGATTTTTGGTGTGCTCTCCTGAAAATCTTTTTTCAACTATAATGTAATAATTAATGCGAGTAAGCTTCCTTTTCTCATAACCCATTAGTCATGATCTATTACAACGTTTTAGCATATTTTTTTTTTGATTATGATAATTGTCTTTTTCTAACTTCAGTTGGTAGATTATTTTGCACATATAATGTATCTATCCAATACGCATAAACTACGTGGCCATTGACTAGGGCCCACTTCGAATCGAACCTAAGTTCCTACTATAGTTCTTATGTAATAGTTGCGCGCGCACATTTACATCCGAACGGCTGCAGTTGGAACTTTAGTTGGATGCCAAGTAAACAACGTGAATAGCCTTGCATGCCCCCTTCACTTCTTCATTGCAGACAAAAATGATGTTCATATACTGCACAGCCAACTCTAATTAACAATTACAAATAAGTAGGACCCAAAATAGAACACAGCGAGTATTTATTTTCGAAAACAAACAATTTCGAGGCTACTGACAGATCTTGAACCCATCTTGTTAGATAGGGCTAGAGGAGGGAACCAGACAATCTACTAGAGTAACGGTGCTCTGACCCATAAGTGATATCTTATGCAAAGGGAAGTTTTGGGAAGCATCTGAAAAATAGACAGATACCCTATCAAAGTGTCAGAGGTCCTTGTGCAATGTTTTGATGGGCATCCAAAAAAAACGAGATTGGGTTAAGCAGATTGAAAAGTATTGTAAATTAACTGGTTTGCCTGAAGGTAGAAAAAGATTGAAACCATGTAAATCTAGTAAGGGGGCTGTTAGCGGATCTATCAAAAGGTAGGTGGAAGCTTTTCCACAGAGTACATGGGCTGAACTAAAACGGAATTAGCAAATAAATTTTCGGATGTTACTTGTAGCAGATATGCACATAGTTTACTTAGATCCATTAGGATAAAACCTGGGGGAAACATTCAGTTATATGCTTAACGTATATTGAATTTGTCTGAAGAAGCATTTTAGGTCAAAGTGGAGATGTTGTTGTTCGACAACTGATCGATGCGTTTGTGGACGGCTTGGTTGGCAATGGTGCGCTATAAATGAAACTTTTGCGTGATAATCCAGATTTCTTACAAGGGGGCAATTGCTACTGCTACAAAAGAACAAAATTTAAGGGTCAGAGCAAATCGGTCATCGCACTATCATTATCCTTATAAATCGTAGAGAAAAGAAGAACCTATGAAATTTCATCATTATAGACAATGGTGCACCAGACAAAAAAAACTATTCGGAATATTAGGATGGGATGGGGATGGCGGGGGCTCAAACGGTCCCTCATACATGTAAATAAAATATTTTTCTATTTCCTGTAACTTTTTGTATTATGATTGATTTATAGATAATCAATAATGATTGGTGCAATAAGTATGTAATTTTTATTTTGCAGTTTAAGGGGCCACAGGTAGAATGTTCTCAATTATGGTGTATTTATGTCCTTAAAGGTTGTTTAATCTTAGCCAATAGTCTAGTCCTTGATGAAATGCAGCATTATGCTGCACAGCATCTGGGTCTTCACTGTTTGTAAAAGTACCCGTTTAGGGGTTTCCAGTATACAAAGGGTTTACCTGAATAACAATAACGTACAGTGTTTCTAAGTAAGGAAGAAGGCAAAGATCAGGAATCGATACAATCAAATACCACACCAGATATAGGGCACCATATGTGAAAGTGACAAAACACAAGAAAACATCATATACAAGAAAGCCAGCTCGAGGTCAGTCCTTTACTTATAGGTGACTACAAAGCTGTAAGGAACAGACAAGACAAAGGACAGACAAACTCGAGACACAATTAACAAAAAAAAATCCACAAAAGAAGCATCGCCTTGGAACGGTCAGAAAAACAATTCTGCTGGAGGACTTTAACATGTTTGACGGTACCAACCTCACCTTCGTATTAATTTATCAGTAACTGTTAAATGAGCAAGGAATGTGCTTTTGGAGATAATTGATCATTTTAGGACTGAACCAACTTTCTTTAATATTTTTATTTTAAAAATCTTAAGATCCTAGGGGCAGGGGCTTGGGGCAAAACAAGGTGCCATCAGGTAGCATGAAACACATTTTTGTTCATAAGTCCTACTTTGGGGTTCAATGCATTGCCTGTGAGATAATATGGTCGAAATGTGATAATTAGGCTTCAGCTATTTCAGGCCCCTTGGAGGCTGTGGTGCAGAACTGGTGTTGAGATTTTCACAAACTTCTGAACTTCTGTTTTGGAAAAAATATTGTTTGAGTTAAATGTATTTCAATGTTTTAAGTATAAAAACTGTTTAACAAAGAGTTTATAATTTATTCCATGTCGACTTTGTGTACCCTTTCAACTCTTAACCTTTTATTGTCTAGCAACTGCTATATGCGTAGCTTGACAAACAGTAAATGCCAAGATGAAGTGCCACATCATTATGCTGCATTTCATCAGGGTCTTCACTGTTTGCTAAGACAACTTTTAAGGCAATATTCAGAGAGAGAGAGTTTTATTTCGGACTAATACCTGCGATACATCGATTTACGAATGGGTGTCAAGTTTATTTTACATGTTTCAACCCAAAAAGAAGAATTCATTAGTGCATAAATGGTTAACACTCGTCTGAACCAAGACGTATCCCTTTTAAGCTCACCTAAGCATAAAGTGTGAAAAGTGAGCTAAGTTTGATGTAACCCGTTGATTGTCGCCAACAATTTGCTTTTAAAACCAGACTTGAGACCAAAGAATGACGTTGCAGATTCAATGTCTCTAGAAGAGACGGAAGTTACATATTGGGCTTAGATGCCGCTTGTTTCCTCAGTCGTTCCAATAGGGAAAGCCATTGTCTGATAAGAACTGTTCGAGTATGTAACTCTTATAGATATTCTCTTTCTGAAGTTTGTGATGTTTGTACATGTAATTTCATTTTGTGTATCACAATTTGTTTATCCTTGTTGAGAAGATTTTTGTGAGTCTCTCGTTGATTTGACATGCCTTCACGTCGACACTAAAGCGCCCAAGAAGGCTAGGGGAACAGAACACTAACAGAAACACGATGACACGAAGGCATTTTAAGTAAGACAGCCAGCCCTTGCAAAGCTAAAATTGACAACAAGTACTGCACGACAAAACTAGGACTAAACTCAAAGCCAACAAACAACAGCAGAACGATACTGTTTCTCAGAACAGACAGCAGCCGAATCAAGGACAATGATTTGGCCAGTAAAACGCATATAATATACTGCTCAACTAAAGTTTAGCACGGATTTTAATATCATATTCAGGTTTGAAAGAATATGAAATATTTTATTTGGTGTTAATCAACAAGTTTTGGGATCTTAAAATTAATGTTTTTTCGTAACCGCCAGACAAAACGTAATCTTGTTAGGCGTCAGTGGATTGAAGTTAGTTTTTATGCCATGCGCATGTAAAGGACACAAGCCCACATCCAAAATTAAAACTTTCAATTCTAACGTAAAGCAAAAGGTTCTTAATGGTGAAAAACGTTGAAAACGTCAGAGAATGGTACCTGTTTATGCCATGTTTCTGCGAACCATAATGACGTTAAATGCCCTGTTTCCATTTTTTTGACTTTTCAGCGAACTGAATTAAGCGGTAATGCAATCTTTTTGATGCTAGTGTGGCACAAGCACCCCGAACAGTTCTCTTAGTCATTCATTTGAAAACGTCTTCTATGGATAACGTTACCACCTACATTTAGCCTAGAATTCAGATTAACGTCACTTTGCATGAATCAAATACGCAGGGACAAACTTTTATAAACTTGCCTTACCCTTAATTGTCTTTCTTATGGCACCCTCTTAAAACCGAAAACCCTTTCAGTTAAGCATGTGAACGCAACGAAAACAATACTGTTTTTGACTTGCAAACGTCATTATAAAACGACGTTATTAGTTTCTGAGATTCAACGTTTGCTTCAAAGGCTAAATTGAGACGACCTGATTTTTTTTTCAGAATGGCTGTTTCGACCTAATTGGAAAACAAGAGACTTTATAAACCGATGCTGTATCAATTTTGTATTGCAAGTAATGCAGGTGAAACGCATTTTTGACCCCTTCCTTGTTTAACGCAACGAACAACGCAGAAGAAATAAAATTAAATTACCCCAATTGCTTTCAGTAACTTAAACACATATCAAACCATCATTTCAGCAGAAATTTTTAAACTTTAAATAATTTTCTCACACATAGAATTAATCTTTATGTATCCGTGCTAAACTTTTGTTGAGCAGTATATATAATTAATACATCTGCTTTACTTTAATTGTATTCGTGCTGCCATGTGGCTGTTAGTGTTCTGTGCACTTCTTCCACGTGATGTCCTGTCTTGTTCTGCAGTGTGTGATTGTGTCTTTTCCTGATCATACTCATTTACCATGTACTTAAATGTATTTTACTGGCCATAAATTATGTATTAAAATGTTGAGCTTGCATGGAGTCTTCATAAATTATTCTATATGTATGCATCACGGCAGATAAACAATCGCATTAAATTAAAACTACTTTGATGAAACAAGAGAATGGGCTCTTGACTAAAAGACAATCTTGAGCCATGGTGGGCCCAGCCAAAGACAAGTATCACACACCAACCCACCGATGACATATTTCTCTAATTGATGTACTTTGCATGGTATTTATTAACTGTGTGTTTGCTGATGCTGTAGCTGTACAATTGGAGCAGGCCCTAGTCCTCTAATTTGGTTTATATGCAAGCTCCTTTGATGATATTTTATGGTCTGATGTAGCAAGGAAATTATACATAGAGTCATTTCTGTTGAAAGTTCTCTGCCATTTCAAATACTGTCAGCTGCATATTCTGGGCGATCTTACTCTGCTTCTAATAGCCACACTACTAAAATCATTTACAATGAATAGCTCTGTGTCTGTTAGGTTTACACAGCGTTTCTTTGATGGTGTAGAGACACTGCGTTCTCCAGTTATCTAAAACTGTTCATGTACTTCCGCTCAATTTCTTTAATATCCTTACAAAAAAGTAAGTGAGTATGATCAGGAAATACCACAATCACAAACCGCAGACAACCCAATGGCACAAGTCTGTTCTAGCCACTTTTTAACATCCACTTTGGCAATGTTGTTGATATTTTCCAGGATAATCCCTTTTAAGTTATGTTAGCCTGAATTTAATAATAGCCATTGTCGTCATCTTAGGTACCGTTGTTAGGTCTTTGCTTAATGGGTAGCTTTGTGTTTTCGAGAGAATAAGGAACAATCATGTAAATGTATGTTTTACTCACCCATTTAGAATTTCATACCAGTTTTCCTTACCAACTGCATGCAGTATCTTATTGTATTTTTTCACATACTTCTTCTTTTCATCTATTGACTATGCATATTCACTATTATTACATTAAAGCAAGTGATTTATCTGTTCCACATAGTGGTGTTGTTCAAGAATATGGTCTGCATCTTTTGGGATCACAAACGGCCCATTCTCTATGTACAAATTGTGTTCCCTGGCGTTTTGCTGAAGTCTCTCATTTGTTATTTTCTTCATTTCATCTGCTCTGTTATCTTCATCATCATCATCATCATCATCATCATGGACATTGTCCATCTCAATTTCTCTATTTGGTTTATACTCGTCTTCAAATAACTGTAAAGCACGCGCTTATATTACGCAAAATGAGTGAATCATCATTGGAGGTGCTCATGGTGTTTTTGTACGGATCATGCTGTATGTTTCTGTTATTGTGCTGGCATCTTGTTCGTTAATCTTTTTCCATCTTTAAATGATAGAGAGATGGATACATATATTTTAGTAGTATTTATGCTATACGAGGGACGTTTTTTATGTTCGTAGAGAGGTAGATTTAATGAAAACGGCGAAAGTAAATGCATACATCATGCATATATTTGGAAAGATTGAGCTTTTATCTATATATGCAACCTAGAATTATTTCAAAATGCATTACTTTAATGTCATCTAAGGGGCAAAGACATACCTATATATCGCACACTGGAAATATGGTAAAAATATGATATTTATGGACTTAGTCTCTGACAGAACGTCAGTAACAATTGCATGAAAATGGGTCCATAGCCATACACAGCTTCTGAAAATTTGGCTGCAGATCAAGGACACCACGTGCTACAATATTGTATAAACATTATAGCAAATACGCAGCAATTAATAGATATGGACGATTTGTTTGGAACCTCAGCAAAATGAACAGTAGGCATATAAACTTTTACTGTAAAAAGTTGACACAAGTGGAAGTTGGATACAGGCTTTTGAATGTGGCTTAATATGTTAGCTGTAAAGTAGAATTATATTTTTTTCTTGTTTATATGGTAGATGGAAGTGTTGTGGTAACTTTCATCCCAAAACAAAGTTGATGCTTTTGTTTTATTAAAAATGAACTGCAAAATAAATAGCCTAGGGGGTGCTAAAATACCTTATTTTGTACATAAATGACGCCATGGCGCGGTACTATACTTAGAAAATACATTAAAGCTGTTTTTGTGCCTCTAAACAGGTGTTGAAATTACTGCAATAAGAAAATTATGCAGATCCTATTGTTATTGTGTTTACTACGCTTGGTTGATTTACCCCACCCACTTTTTATAACATGGGGGTATGCCAGTACCGGAAGTAGCCAGGTACACGCTTAAATCGATACATCAATATAACTGCTGACGAATGATTGAGTATATAATGTGCTATGCAAAACCAGAAGAAATTTCAAAATTTGTTCATAATCGTAATTTTAACAGACATAATAACTAGCACTTGACTGTGATTATTTTGGTATATTGATGGGTGTTTTAAAATTGTTATAGAACAGCAAACAGCATGCTTATAGTTTTGCTGCACTCGTCTACGATTAGTGTTTGAATAATTTATTTTGATGGTGCAAAAGAAAAATCGGGTTGAAAAATGCCTATATCACCATAGCGGATGGAACTTAACAGCGTCTAATTTCCTGCTTTCTGCGTGGTTAAAATGACATGGATTTCGACCAGTGTCCTTTTCTTGCCCTATTCAAAGCTATATATCTTGACCGAACTAAGCTCTAATGATGTAAAATTTATACCAGTTGAGACCTTACAAAATATATATAGTTATGGTACCGTAAATTCTATATTTGTAGAGATACAGCCCGATTCTGCGAACATAAAAAATGACCCTCGTATGATGAAATGTATTACAAATGGCTTGAAAGCTATCCTCCCATGTGACCATCTGAGCATAATATAAAAAATAATATTTAAATACAAATATACTCTTAATGTTTTATAAAATAGATAGTGACATTGGGACATGTACCTGTTCACGTAAGTTGCTAAACAATGCATATGTCCTAATAACGCATGCTGTATACCAGACACAGGGAAAGTGATGGAAAAACAATGCCCATATGTCACAACTCTGTTTTCCCAGTATACCATCATTCATATTAAAAGTTCGCATAGAAACGAAGATAAAATCGAATCTCTCTTTTACCCTCTTGGAATCACAATGATCAGAACTCGAAGGATTTTTGCCATTCTGGGTGCTTGTGGTCAAAAACAGAACAGACGTATTTCCAAAAGGAAAACAGTTCAGATTTAAAAAAAATGGGTATTATATAAAACATTACATCTCACATTATATCATTTATATTTTTTTTGAATGCTAATAAATATAGTGCTAATTGTACAGCTGTTGTGAAGTTGTTCCAAAGCTTTGGAACTGAGAATGTAAAACAACCTGTATAGAAGCCAGTTTTGGCTATTGGTCGTGTTATTGGCCCATTTTCAGACGGTCTACGTGCTTGTATTTACTAACTGGAGAAGTTGGTGTAAGATTATGTAATGCCTTATAGGTCAAAACAACCCCTCCTACAATTTTAGTTTGATCTTTTTAAAACCTTGCAGATGTTTTGTTCATGGTCTGAAGATGTGCATGTGGTTTGGATATTATCATCATTTTTTCTCACTTTTTTCAGCTTGTGAACTTAGTAATTTTTGGTATCTCAGATGCAATAAGAGGATACTTTGTGAGCGCAATTTTAGTTTGTTCTTTTTGAATTACGTTTTTTTCTGCTCAATATTTTGAGAACAAATTGATAGAATTTCACCCAATTTTGTACATGCATTGATATTGAGAACATCTAGGTTGGGATTGTTACACATAATTTTTCGCACGTTTGTAATAGAGTTATGGCCCTTGATTTATGTCAGAATTTTGTTCAGAATTTCATTTCTGCTCAGTATTTTGAGAACAAATTGATATAGTTTTACCAAATTTGTATATGCATTGATATTGACAAGCTCTAGCTTGGAGTTGTTACACATTATTTTTCGTAAATTTGTAGAAAAGATATATCAATTGATTTATGACTATAGCCCCGCTGCAACGCTTTTATAAAGCACAGAAACAAATTTCTGACATCATTCCTGCCTAATTTGTTAAACTCCAGCAGGCTGTTAAAGAGTTGTTATTTGAAGCACATTGTTGGCGATGCAAGATACAAGTCACTAATCAAACAATTACAAAAGCTCTCCAAGAACACGTTGCTCTTAGGTGATGTCAATATCAAATGAGCCGCGACATGATATTTCCAACAATGTGGTATGTGCGACCAGCATACATGCAGTAAGCCTTTGCTATTCGTTTGTATATTCTATGAGTGTTAAGCTACTGACTGAACATCATTTTGTGTTTCTAAGCTTAACAAGAGTTTACAAAGGCTTGTCTGAGTTACGCTTGTCAAAATGCCACATTGTTGGAAATCACATGTCACGGCTCAAATTACTTGCAATATTCACATTTCCTTTGTAGTTGCCTTAGATGAAACCTAGCATTCCAGATGTTTGTATTTCCTTGATGCAAAACATTGAAAACCAAGTGATCTGACACGCGCATTTAGCGGACTAAAATTAACGTCAGCCAATGACTGACTCTGCATATCAGTGACTGTGTGACGCAATGATCGTCATGACGTTGTGTATGCTTGCTGTTCCAACACCCCATTACAAATAAAATAAATCATTTTAAAAGGGAAAGAAGGGGGCTGGGTGTAAGATTGTACGTCGTATTTAATCGGTACTATAAAATGTAAATAAAGGATTGAAATGCAGATTTTTAGCTTTCACTGGATTATGAAAACATTAGGCTTTCACAGGTCTACATTAAAACGCCTAATTGTTTTGCATCATCCTGTGCAAGCTAAAAATCTGCATTTCAATCCTTTAGCAAATAGTGACTCTTTATACAAGCGTGTAAAGCTAATCAGTCCCGTTTAGATTTGGTCAGAGCCTATAAATTCTTCACCGGCAGTGGCAATAGCTTTTGCAGCTATCAAGTGGAGCTGAACTGCGCATGCGTTTTTCTGAACATTCATATACAATAAAACCTGTCTTAAACGGTCACTCAAAAGAACAAAA
Organism: Loripinus fragilis; assembly: GCA_964019695.1. Classification (NCBI taxonomy): domain Eukaryota; kingdom Metazoa; phylum Mollusca; class Bivalvia; order Lucinida; family Lucinidae; genus Loripinus; species Loripinus fragilis. The sequence goes on along the minus strand of OZ026526.1, from coordinate 92,529,867 downwards.
ATTGGTTTTCAATCACGATTATTGCTTAAAGCTGCATAGTCTGTAACTTTTGATCTTCTAATTTTAAAAATAATGTTTTTATTTTTCAAGAACACAGTAAAAATACTAAAATTAAGGTAAACATTTTACCATTTTCGTAAATCTTAACAAGTTATCACTATCAAAACAACTGCATTTATGTTAGAATTCAATGTTCTAGAATTATTGGAGGGACGCAAATAATTACCAACAAGAGAAAAAACACCTATTTGATAAGAGAATTCACTTTTCCATGCAGTTTTCAGCTGTACTCAACATTTTTATTGTAAACACATAGCTTAATTCTACTTTTACATATGATTTAAAAAGAAAATAAAAATTTTCGAAAAATGTTCATAGTTACAGAGTATGCAGCTTTAATGAAGGTCAAACGTATTGCAGAATGCTCCAAAGGGATCATTCCGCAAAACTTTCGACCTTCACTAAGCTACCATTTTTATTAAAACCTTTGTTTTGTCTATTTTTACTGCCCTTAAGGATTGCTTTGCTTAATTTGTCTTCCTGGTGTCTCATGATGGTTGAGCGGCTCTTCCTCGCGGTGCCACGGGGTTGTCTGCAGTTTGTGATTGTGGTATTTCCTTATCATACTCACTATTTTTTACTGTATATTGAATAGTTACGTGTGTGAGCAAAGGAACTACTGATAATACTGTACGGATACAGAAACGTGTCCGAATCATCGCTGGTTTCATTTAGTTTAACCCTTTGTATTCGTATAGCTTTACCCATAGTGAGTGAGTGAGTGATGATACATATTGATACAATAAGTAGGAGATTGCCAATATTGTACTTTAAGGAGTGACAGGTAGAAGTTTCTTAATAATGATAGACTTCTGTCTTTGAAGGTAGTTTTAAGCTTAACAAAGAAAGCAGACCATGATGAAATGCAGCATTATACTGTATTTCATTTGGGTCTTCACTATTGGCCAAGATATCCATTTAGGCGTTTCCAGTATACAAAGGATTAAAGATTGTTATGGAGTAAGGAAGAAAACAAATAAATAACTTCACATCCATTTTTATTGTAAAATTCACATAAAATATACATTTTATATGCCATTTACTCATACAAGAACACACAGCAGCTCACAGACTATACCTTCTACAGCGCCATTCTATACAATAAAATGAAAGTACAGGAAAGAATTGATGACACCATTTGATTGAGATGAAAGCATTGTAAGTATGTTATGTAGCCATTAAATTAGTCTGTCCTTAGAAGCATCAACTGTATGTAAAAGGCGTAGCGCTGCATCATCCTGTATCACATCCTACAAGTTAGAAATGGAATAACAGACCAATTTCAGACGGTTCATATGTGCTCTTTTATAATATGAGAGAGACAACGTTTAACACATTTTATGTGATTTATTTCAGGATAAATGAGCACTGTTGGGAAGAGCGTTGGGGATAGTATGAAACAATGGAAGTGTAAATGCGTAGTTTTACTGTTTATAGCTCAGTATGCGAAGATGCAACACTTATAGAGATTATACCCAACCTCTGACAATTAAATATGTAAGACAGGTGCAAGCCTACGAATTCATTTACATTCAGAGCGTCCCTGCACACAGACTAATATTCTAACTAATAAATAATGAATGGCTTATAAGTTACTGGATGAACTAATTGTATGAGATTTTATGCTGGCTTGGTTGGAGATCGCTTGATCACAGAATTAAGCTGTTGTTCATATCATTCCACTGTTCTATATTCACTGACAAGTCTGATTGTTAAAACATAACTCAGACTCAAGTATTCAGATGCTACCAAAACTTGTGATGAAACATTTGAATATACAGTAGTGGGATATGTGAAATACCCCAAACATTAGAGAACAAAAGTCACACAAATGAGATTGATGATAGCATAGAACTTTTGTGTCTTTTTAACTTATTTTGTTTGTGGTGTATAGTGGCAATAATAGATCTCGCTTCCACTGGCTCCTGTAGCCTCGTTCCAGAATTCCATTCCAGGGTGAACGGCTCCAAGTTCTGATTTTGAAGGGGTCAGGAAATCTTCATCATCCCATCGGAGCCACTCCTCATTTACCTGCATGTTGGCCACCTTCTGACACATGTCACGTTTGTATTGGAAAAGATAGAATGGTGAGTCTGATGGCAGAACGACTGCTTCTGTTGGCATACCATCTGACCTGTAACAGTAGTAAATAGGTTAGTCTTTTCAGCAGTAAATATAGTAAATCTTTACAGCAATAAAGTAAATTAATCAGCAAGAATTAAGTTAATCTATCCAGCAGTAAATTAAGTTTTTATGACTTTATTTTTCCACGAGCGTGCAGCGAATATAGCATATAATTACATATTTAACATTAGTAAACCATTGTAAAACCATGAAGGTTATCAGTCTCTACATGCACGATTCCTTGTGTTTCAATTTCCTAAAGATAGATAAATGGAGAAGGTGGGATGCTCAACTCCAGTGAAGATGGAACCAATCTCACGTGCTGCACAAACGGCCATGAAATGCACGCACATCAACCAGACAGTCATATTATATAAGTTTGTATGATGGCTCGTATCAGATATCAGTTATTAAAAAGAACCTTTTCAGCAATAGATAATGATATTCTTTTTAGCAATTAATAAAGAAATTTCTTTTCAGAAGTAAATAAAGTTAATCTTTTCAGCAAAAGATAAATTCATTATTTTCAGCAAAAGATAAATTCATTATTTTCAGCAAAAGATATATTCAATCTTTTCAGCAATAAATAAAGTCAATCTTTTCAGCAGTAAATTTTTTTCAGCAATAAATACAGTTAATCTTTTCTGCAATAGACAAAGTTAATCTTTTTAACTGTTGGTGCAGACTAAACTTTTTTATTTTGTATAATGGTCATCAGGTACGTTGGCTAATAGTATATACCAAAATGACATAAAGCATAAGGCAGCATTTTATCAGGGTCGCCACATTTCTCTAGGATCAAACACTCTTCAAGGACAGAAATGCATCATTTATAGCAATTTTAACTGGCACCCCTTAAAATACAAAATGAACAATTCCATATAAATGTATCAATATATATATTGAATAATCCACCAGAATGAAACCAGTTAAAGCTGTACAACTACATTAAATGTACAAAATATCAAAATATGAAACCTGTGCAATTTTGAGCATGTTATATATTTTGTACATTTCTTGGAATTGTGACAGCATAATCAAAATATCACATGCATTCTAAGCAGAATTAAACATGATATCAGATCACTATTGAAAGTGGTGGTTATGTACATCTGGATGCATACTGGACAATCGCATTGAATGATAAATCTAATCATGTAATTGATACAAGCGATTAGACAATTTTGAGCATTGTATTTTAATTGTGTGTATTGTCAAGTAACAGGGTCTGTCGCTTAAATCTTTGCAGCATTGTATATCTGCTTTATCAAGAAGGACATGTTTCCATATTCACATCTAAGAGCATGTGAGTAAAACCAGGAAATATCACAATTACAGACTGTAGACCAGCCCATGGCATCGCGAGGAAGAGCCACAGAACATAACAGCCACATGGTAACAAGAGCTACCAGCTCTCTCTACTTCAGCACAATGATTCCAAGACAAGAAATGACACCAAGAACTACACAAAAACAAGTACCTTACACAAAGCCTACTCACTTAATGGGAGCACCAACAAACAACTGGCAACTGATGCAATTCATTAACGTTTAGATACATGTATACTTATTGCACTTCATGTACATCTTAATGAGAACACTGTTTATAAAGTCAAACTTAAGATCGATAGTAACAAGGCATTGACCGATAAGACCACCCTGTTCTTTTTCTAGCTTTGCTAACATTTCGAGAGATTAGGTAGATATTATCATACAGTACAATTTAGCAAACAAATTCTGTTGTGTTGAATGTGAGCAACCACGACAAATAACAGGCATATTTGGACCAGTCTGACAGCGGCATGTAAACTAATGGGGAGTTTTACAAAACAGATTCTGTTTGTTGTATATGAGTAACCACGACAAATAACAGGCGTTTTAGGACCAGCCTGGCAGCGACATGTAAACTAATGGGGAGTTTTACCAAACAGATTCTGTTTGTTGTATATGAGTAACAAAGACAAATAACAGGCGTTTTTGGACCAGTCTGACAGCAGCATGTAAGCTAATGGGTAATTTTGTGACCAATATAAAACAGACACACTGACAGAAGAAACAACGTGTGTGATCAGAATATATAATGCGATATTGTCTTGTGCAGGGTAAGGATTATAAGACTGTTACAACGCATTAACTAATGGATTGTTAACATATATCTTTTTTATATATTTGTAAATTATTGTTTAATTGGGAAACATGCAAACAAGCATGTCAGACCCGTGAGTTGTTGAATGTCCATAAGAAAACATGGAGTCTACATATGTATATTATATATGGGTGTTACAATACATACCTGCAGCAAAATCTTTGAAGTGTATCTTCATTGTAAACACCGTCAGGTAAAACTCCTTGCCAGTCATTTCTGTTCAAATCATCTTCATCATCCCATTTTACATAGCCTTCAGCAAAGTCTGCAATAGGATATAAGAATTTATCATACGTGTGAGGTAGGATAGGAAAATCCATCCCGAGGATAAGCGTTTGGCATCACGAGGCTTGCCGAGTGATGACAAACGGTGATCCTGAGGGACGGATTTTTCTATCATACCCTCACACGAATAATGGATTCTTTCTCTTGCTCACCACAGTTTTTTTTTTATTTCAAAATAAGCTTCCAGAAGTCCCTGAATACGCTAAGATGCAATTTCACATGAAGACGTCATATTTACGTAACAATGACGTCACTTGGCGACCATGTGCATGAGTTTCAATACAATCAACGTATTTAGCCCTCACGTGACAGCCTGGGTAAGATTCGATTCTCTATGCCAGGGTAAAATCTCAGATATCCTTATCCGGCGTGAAAGAAAACATATGAAGCATAGGTCAAGATGATGCGAATTTTCAGTGTTAAGTTATGAATATTTTCTTACTATCAGTTCAAACATCTGTCTTATTGAAAAAATCTTTTTAGTACCCCCAACATGCATATTTTGGATGAGAAATAAGAAAATACAATTTTACGTACTCTTATTAAGAGCTCTGTTTTTTTGTTTGATTTGATTCTTTACATCCCATCAACAATCTTTCAGTTAAACAGGGACGGGTCTTCCTGGGTTGAACCAGTACTAAGCTAGGACAAATGTGTCTTGCTCAAGGACCACAATGCAGTGACGCCGGTGAGGCTCGAACCTGCAGCCCCTAGGTCTTGAGTCAAGCATTCTACCACTGAGCAACTGCGCTCCCGTTAAGAGATCTGGTGAATCTATTTTAAGAAGATACATACTCCAAAAGACCCAATCAAAAGAGATCGACATGCAAATTTATATATAATGTAAATACATACCCATAGATTGCAAAGTGTAATCAGATATCTTATATGATATATAATCTGATTTGATTTAATCCCTTGAAGAACCGGATGTTGTTGGTTTTATAGCAAATAGATAAATGCTCCACAATTGCAAATCGTGATGACATGGAACAGACAGTTACATAATGTCGCCCTACCATACAGCTGTCTTAACGCAACAGATAATACAGCCTACGCTTGTATAATGGATAGGCATATTGAACATATACATACCAGCAGGACAATCGCCATATTTGAAAATGCAGTAATCTCCCTTGGGCCAGCTTCTGTCGAAAACTGTTGGCTTTCTCTCTCCCTTAGTACAGTACTTCAATGTGAATTCTCCTTTTGCGACAGATCCTGTAAATCATATCAAAATATAATAACTAATACAAAGTACACCAAGTGAATTAGCTTTATTTCATTCAATGTACATTCAGAAACATAGGGGGGAATTTAATATTGAAACTACTAAGCTTTCTGCTCATTAAACTGGAACAAAAATATCTCTGTTATCGTGCTTTACTTTGGATGTAAATATTATCTGGTTAAATGATTAACCTAATAAGTGATATACAGAAGACAGTTACACTAACATATTATACCATGCTACTTTACTAATTTATATGTGCAATGCGCTATGTAGAAAGTACTACGTCTTTTTTTCGTTTTTGCATCTTTGGAAAATCCATGTGATTTCCTGAGCATGCACTCTATGTAGAGGTTCATACAAGCCACCTATCAAATGACTCTAATGCGTTCTCCAAGCCGAGCCTGGTAAACTTGGCGTGAAGCTGATATTCTATTTAGCAGTTCACAATCTTATTAACTGTCTAAACTAGCGTTTATGACGTATTCATAGATTTTCGTGTCGATTCAATGTCATTGACAGCGTCATGCAATAAATACAACGTCATGATGACCTGATAAAGGCACATGTAATGGAATATGTTACTTACCATCAAGATGAAGATCGGTTGACCAAGCGTTATCTGGACTCTGAGTTTCTGTGTCTTGCAGTCTCCATCCCTCATACCAAGTGAAGTCTCCTGCTGGACATCCAGATTGAGGTTTGGGTAGAGAATAAGTACCTTCGGGCCATGTAATTGGAATAGCCACTGGTGATGCTAAATAGAAATGAGAGAAACAATAGGGTAAACAGTTTCTGGGACGAATGAATCAAAAAAGCAAACAGCGAATTTGTGTAATCTCTACAGATCCTGGGTTGCTTGCTCACGCAAAGTATGGGGTCGATGCCAGTTTAAATATAATTCAGGCCTGATAGCCCAACTGGATAGTTGAGGATGCATGCTTTGCAACTGTTTTATACATGTTGTGATAAGCATCATAAGAATATGGGCTGTCCAATATTTGAAATGGATATGTTTGATCAGCCAACTTTTTTCCTACATGTTATGACACAATTAAGAAGCTTTGTGCTCTGAAGAATTAAGATCTCCTAAAATTTGAAATTCGAATTAATTGTTTACTGTTGTATACAAAGACTGATGATGCTATTTTATTAAATTTCCACAGTATGGAATTGGATTGAGAAAGACAACAATAAATCAGCAATGCATGCACGAACGCATGCCAAGAAACAATGTCATTTCAAGAAAAAACACTAACAGAAATTAGTTTGCCTTCATTGGTAGGCTTTGATATTTGAATCTGGTATTTTCATGTGATATTTATATCAGTAAGACATTGATAAATACACCTATGCAACGTAGTTAAAGAAAAATAACAATCATCTTTATATGCAATTATTTACCAACACCACCATAACAAACAAGAAAAGACCTTTTCTGGTAAAGATATAAAAGCAGGCATTTATGGGCTTCCCAGCCAACACAAATCTTTTGGAATTGCACTGGTGTGCAAAAAGTTGCCATGTACAATATTCTTGCTGGCGAGATGCATCAAAATCAATTTTATCATATGACGTTACTGTTATTCAGTGGTTAACGTCATGTCATAACTTTGTTATGACCACACCTTAGGCGGGAACAAGTAACGCCATGACGACGTCCGTTACAACAATGCAATTTTCATTTAAATCAACAAACTTTTAAGGTGATAAAATCACATTTAAAAGGTCATATGATAAACAGAATCTTACACTCGTCATCATTTCATATTAAATTTATTAAACTCGCCAAAAGCTCGTTTGATAAATTTCATATGAAATGATCACTCGTGTCAGATCCTCTATATACTACTTTGCAATTCAATATCAGTCCCCGTATCAACATGTATACAAATGGTTGGTTAACGCTTTACATACCAGCAGGTGCACTAGCTCCAACAGCAGCAGGATAATCTTTAAGAGCTTGTTCCAAGTTAACTCTCACTCTAGCAAGGACAGCCTCTGCACTGTGTGGACATAGTCCTCGCGTCATATAATCTTGTACATTCTGCCAGTGGGACAATTCCAGCATGTCAGAGATCACCACAAGTGACATTCCAATTGGTTCAGGGGTGGTTTCACTTCCAAGACTTAGGGTATCTACAAGGTTTCCAATGATTGTCCTGTACTGGGTACGGTATTTGAATGCGTTTATATCTACGTTAAGCGAGGAAGCGTGGTTCATATAAGCTCCACCCACTGTCACATCACGTGATGACTGAAACAGATATACAAAATTGTTGCATTCTAGAAGGTCCACGCATAAACAATGTGAAAATATAAACACTACCTAACCATTTCTATGAACCTAAATACTGCTTGCTTTACAGACAATTATTAAGACTATCTCAGGCGATGATACTTGTTATATGTGTGTAAAGACATTCTATAAGCGTGCGTTTGTTCGTGAATCGCTCATAGCTATCGGCACTAACGTTACAAACGAAAGTAAAAAGGTGTATATTGGTGCAAAGATTATATCAGAGCAGTGGCAAACTGCATTCGTGGACTATTTCGGTCAAACAATAAGATTAAATAGAGTTAAAACCATTTGAAAGAGTCATTGTTTAAGGAGAATGGTTTAGAATATGTAGTAATTCGCAAGCATAACGTATTGAAGAAGATAATAGATCAGATTCAATAATATAAGAATCTATCATGAGTGTTAGGATAGGATAGAATAATCCGCCCTGAGGATCGCCGTTTGGCATCACGAGGCTTGCTGCATGATGACAAACGGTGATCCCGAAGAACAGATTTTTCTATCCTACTCTTGCATGAATAATGGATTTTTCCTTACTCACCACTGTTTTTATTCATTTATTTATTCATTTATTTTAAATAAGCTTCCAGACAAGTACCTGAATACGCTAAGATGCAATTTTACATGATTACGTTACTTGACGTCCTGGGTAAGGTTATAAGAATATATCATGAGTGTGAGGGTAGGATAGAAAAATCCGTCCCGAGGATCATCGTTTGGCATCACGAGGCTTGCCAAATGATGGCAAACGGGGATCCCGAGTGACAGATTTTTCCATCCTACGCTCACATAAATAATGGATTCTTTTTCTTGCTCACCATTGGTTTTTATTTCAAATTAAGCTTCCAGAAGTCCCTGATGACGTCAGTTTAACATACCAATGACGTTGCTTGACGAACATGTGAGTGAGTTCCGATACAACCAATGTTCAGCCCTTACTTGACAGCCTGGGCAAGATAACATGGGTAAGATAAGATTTTCTATCCCAGGGTAAAATCTCAGATATCACTTTCCAGTGTGCAAGAAAAGTTTTCTATCCCATGGTAAAATCTCAGATATCCTTATCGGGTGTGCAAGAATAGAGTCTCTAGCCACACATGGCAGCTGTGTGTGCATGATTAAATGACGATATTTCTAAAAATAATAAAATACGATGTGCTGGATCATATAGGTATATCATTAAAGAAATCTTACGTTTTGCATGACGAATTCAACGTAGTCCTTTACTGGGGCAATATATCTTTTTATTACTTTACTTCCGACTTCTACGCTGGAGGTCACGTGCTGTAATTGAAATAAGTAGCTGAATTAGAGAGCATTCGTACAATAATGGACAAATATTACAAACTCAAAGCTACACTTAATAACCTATTATAAATTGTTCAGTGAAATGTTTTATTTGAAAATAAATTTTCGCTGAAGCAGAGCAAGATGCTTATCGAAAAACATGAATATTGATAGTCTTGAGAAAATGTTTACGCTAATCTCTACTGTTAGAAGTGACTCATGAGAAATCATGCCTGATGTTCCTGGTGGATTCTGCTCAACTACAGAGGCTATCAAAATCATAAAAGTTTGTAGCCCATGGGTAAACGTTTGTACTTAAATAGAAAGCTGGCAAATGATGCGCTTTGTTTTTCGCATATTGCATAAAATGTTACCTTCTGACTTGCGTCAATTCTCCATATATGCCTGGCGTTCTTTTATGCAGATCTTCACTGCTTATTTACTGAATGCTCTATTAATATTTGGAAATATTAAATAAAATACTACCTACTGCATTTAAAATTATAAATGTACTCAAATTACTGATAAGAGTAGGCAATAGTGGGATAATATTGAAAATATCATACCGTTCCCCATGTGTCAATAAATGCTTTGTATGCGTCTTGACTACCATTATAGACAATAGGTAGAGAACAGGCTGCGGCGGCAAATTCATCGGACACACCGTAGTGATTACCCTGGGACAGGCTCAACTTATAGCGGGCACTTCCGCTGATGCACAAGTCTTGGTCGTCTTGGAATACATAGAAATCACGTCGAGTCTGTTGTTCAATAGCCTTGTATCCTACAAGTGAATAAATGTATATATTATTGATCATAGGAGAGAGAAGCACACACTAAAATTACAATATATTAGAAAAATGAAATGGTAAAAAGAGATAAATCATTATCATTTTGTGTCAAATTCACATTCACTGTTGAGAGTGTGGTTTATGACCCTTCATTGTATCCCTCAGTCGAAGTTTCTGGTCTCCTTTATGCATGCAGGGACATATCGTTGTAAATTTTAACTAAATTAATTACATTTAATGTTATGCACTAAGCGTTCAACTAAGATTCATATTAAACAAGGAGATAAAACTGTCGATGGAAATCGACTGTGGACATTGAGTCTGAGCGACGATGTCAAATCGCTTGTCAATAAAAATGATTTAGTCACGTGCTAGCTGTAGATTGGTTTGTTCTCTCCCCGCCTACTGTGTAAAGTTATTAACTGCGACGCTTCAAACTGTCTAGGAAAGCAAAGCCTACCTGTGTGTAATATATGCATTATGTCATGCACTGCTCTATTTTTGGGATTTATGGTGTCAATTATCACATATACAAAGCCTTCATCATTCTTATCCAAACATACATTTTGAACTGTCTGGGTGACATAATCTCTTAATTGTCCGCAAATAGATTTGTTGTTTTAAATTTGCCTGCCTTGCATACAATTTTAACAGATCAATTTGTCCCAAAAGTGACACAAAAAGATTGCCACCAATAACCCTTGCAAACAGTTTGAACCCAGATCAGACCCAACCAAACATATGTAGCTGTCTGGCGATGTTCCTAAAAAGTAATATATTGACAAAATATGCAAACTTATCCAGCATGCAAAGAGTCACTAGATTCTATAAATAGGTATGCAACATAATATGTCAGTGTCAAAAATCTTTTTATCTGGAGCTTGAAAAGGATACCACTTTGATCTTAACCCTTAAAACGCCGATCATGACAAACTGCACTGTACACTTTTGTGATGTATTGCTTGAATTTCAGGGAGAAAATAGACCTTGATATTTCAAATGAATCATCTACCAGCAGACAATTCACACGAAATGTTGTTCCTTATTTGATTCCTAGGACAGCAACAAACTTTAAAAGTGCTGTCTGCTTTTTGTGGACATGCAAATCTAATAGGGTCAGCTTTAATTATTGCGTAAGAAATGTGTGATTCATACTGCAAGCACACTGAAAGAACGTGGTCCTAATTTCTACACAGAGGACACACGATAAGGTTTTATGCTGCGTAATATACGTGGAGATTAAAACCACCCAACACGGAGCCTGATATTTGTGATCTATGACATGCCAAAAGTAGCTTTTTTTGGAGCACTGACACGTTACGTTACAGTGACCTTTCCCTTTACAGACAGGTAGGCGTTGCTTTCCTCTTGTGGTTGAATATTTGAATCCAATCAGGATCGACCATGTGACTTTGTGGTGAGCTGCTGACAATCATTGTGATCGCGCTCGTGATTCGGTTTGTCCACGGTTGTGTTCAAACGGCAGTAAACCAACCTATTTGAGTTTTTTCGCAAGGGCGTCTAAAATATCAGATCAATGGCTTTTGTTTTAATTAATAAAGTCGCAAGGCTAAAAGTACGTACCAGAACTGAGAGTGAAGGCTACGTTAGTTAGGGCGTCGTTGTTTGTACCTGAAAGATACAGTAGTATGATAGGTGAACATGAACATATTGGCGCATTCAAAACATATCAATTCGTTGAGAGAATGCCTGTCTTTGGGGTTTGCAACAAACCATCATACCCAGTCTTTTAGAAACAGTTTGGATCCAGGTCAGAACCGACAGAACGCCAGTCATCATCTGGATACAAACTGTTTGACACTCTGATAGTGTTCCTGACAGAATGTTTTGAAAAAAAGTTAATTATAGAACATGTTTACAGACGACAACAAAAGCATGTAAAACTATCCAGCATGTAAAAAGATAAAACGCCACTTTTATAACACAAACTGGACATCCATAGAATCTAATCGTGTACTACTTTACCCTTATTGTTGCTTTTGCTCATAATGTATACAGTGGGTACTCAACAGAAGTGACTGAATTGCTAATAGTGCCATGTAATCATAAGACGTGTCTCATAGCAACGCGTCTAAGGAGTATCCTCAATGCATTCGCTCCATAAGCTTAGTGGCTAAGCAAAATCTTACGTTTTCATGGCCAAAACGCGGTTTAGTGTCGTTTTACTTTACACTTCAAGCTCCAACCTCAGCTATGAGTAGTTCCAGAAAAGATGTGAAACAACTTGCTTATTTTCAAATGCTGCTAATTTTTATTAAGTGTTAATACATGTATGCTGCGATTCTCTTTTCAAAAGGTATACATGTATTGGTTTTACAGCCTTAATAGAACTGATAAATAAACGTTCTTGAAAGTTAGAAGATTTACCAATTTCAAGGACAGATTTGGGCTTGAGTATTCACTAGTTTAAATGAAGTCATTAATAATGAGCACACATGTTAGACTCTCTAAGTTTTTGCAGGTACCTGATGCTGTTATTCTTTCCATGAGTTGTGCCTGGTAGGACTGTGGATCGTGGAAAAAGACAAACTCATGTGCTTTTCTGCAGGTGTCATGGTGTTCATAAATCACCTCATTCGGGACGGAAGCACTGTCGTCTGAGAGCTTCAGGATCTTCCTAGTTGCCAGCATTCCTGGGTCATCCCCGCCTCGTGCCCAGAAATCACCATCCGGATTACCTCGGATAACGTTGTAACCTACACCGATGTAACGAATGGCTTCCGGTAGTGGGGCTGCGTTGGCAGCGACCAGAAATAGGCTTATGCATAGCAAAACTAGCGACATGGTGCAAGATGGCTGAAAATGAGACAAAAATGCAATTAATACCAAGTAGTATATATAGCTTTACTGTCAGAAAAAAGTCTAAAGAAGACACTATGAAAATATACAGTATATCATTTTACAGTTCCTAGCAGCAATTATATCTTTTGTTTTATTTGTGATGATGCTATACTTCCCAGTCAACAATAATTAGTCATGTAGGGACGTGTCCTGGGTTGTGACAGTACTAAGACGAGAAAAGTGTCTGGCCAAGGGCCCGGTGACTCACAAACCAGCGACCCCTCGACCTCAAGTCAAGCACTCTCCCACTGAGTCACTGCGTTTCCCTATCATATTTCTCATTCACCTACAATTCTGTACCTGCTAGTGCCGTCTTTTAATAACACATGCTAACAGTTTGGACTCAGACCATAGTTTGAGCCCAGACCAGGCCCGACGTTTTGTTGGTTCTGATCTGGCTCCAAACTGTATGACCCTCTGATGGTATTTTGAGATTTTTTTTTTTGAAAACGTAGACTTTGAAATTAAATCAACTGACGACAAAAAAGCTTGCAAAGTTTCACAGCATGAAAAATGTCAAAAATTAAGGTCAATAAAATACATTAAAACCTCGACAACACGAACTCTGATTCATGTAGTTCGAAGTTTAAGCAAGATGCCATATGAAATTTCTGAATTATTTTCCTTAACTATTACTTATCAAAAAAGACTTGCAAATACTGGTTTCAGAGAAGATGTTTTAAAAGCAGTGGCTCAGTGGTAGAGTGCTTGACTAGAGATCGAGGGGTTGAGGAGTCGAGCCTCACCGGCGTCACTGTGTGGTGCCCTTGAGCAAGACACGTTAATCCTTGCTTAGTACTGGTTCAACTACAGAAAGATCCGTAAAACTTATCATAAAACAGCTTAAAGAAGATCCTTGACTTCGTTCGGAAAACTTTCCGCAATAGACTTCAATTCTAGGCGTGGTCGTGGCGGAAAACGTGTTATAGCAAGAAATTTAATTTTCATTAAAATTTCAATAAACGCTATATATATATATGGCAAAGGCGGGATTTGTTTGAGTTAGATTAGGCGGACGAAATATAAAGTTATCTGAGGGAGCCCAATGATAATTAAAGGCCTCTAGGTAACATCGTTCAAGAGCGTGCTTCAAGTGTAAGATAATGGATAACCTACTTATGAACAAGAAAATGTGTTATGTCTGGTTAAGAACGTCGATTGTCTGTCAAAGAGCAACACATTACGGTTAGCGTCCAGTCCTAGAACTTTATGATGGCGACCTATATATTTGGGTCAACTCATGCGATAATATATATGGTTATGAAAGTTTTTAGGCATATTAAGCATTACGTGCAGCCGGTAGTATACAGTAGTACTCCGATTATGCTAAAAAGACAATACATATACAGACCAAATATGAGACATAAGTAGACTGAAATCAATTAGTAGTCCTTTTTTGTGTTTCAGTAGTGCAGGTACTTAGTGTCCTCTCTAGTTTTGCAATCAAGAGAGCTGGTTATTTTACTTAAATTGTCTTTCTGATGTCTTGTGATTGTTGGTGACTCTTCCTTCCGATGCCGTGGGCTTGTCTGCTATGTGAGATTGTAGTATTTCCTGATCATACTCACTTACATTTTGATGCGAGAAAAGTATGCTCTGACGAGAATGCATGTGTGGGTATATAGCTTTCATTGCTCACCACTCAAAAGCGCGGCACACACCAATTGACATTTAATCACATGTAACTCTTTTGCGCAAAATACATTTTCACTTGTTGCATCTGAGCTCTCATAAGTGAAGAGGTCATTCCAAAAGTGCTAGGTAAGCTGTTTCATCTTGGGTATGATCTAGTTTAGGGTGACATCGACAGTGTTTTCTCAAGGGCTTAGAGAGATAATGGGATAGAAAATCTGGGACAAATCTGAATGAACCGAGACTTTGAAGTTGTTGTATCCGCTCAGTTAATCATATAACTGCGTTGCCCATACACACTGGCCGGTGTATGTCACGATTATTTCTAGGTCACTGTTTTTGCTAATGCAAAATACCCTAAATGTTCTGACAGATATGTCCAGCCAAGCAGCGCACATACAGACCAACCTGCTCCTGCAGGCAGATATGTTTGCTATTCCGTCACAACATAGACACCACATCAGGGAGTCCGGCACAATGATATAACATATAAAATGAGTCAAAAGAACGTTCCCCAGTTTAAAATTGATTTCAATACTTTAATGTTTGAGAATAGCTGTACACAAAGATTATATGTTTTTATGCATTGCCAATTTCATTGTAAAAGTAAGAGTGTTCCATTTCCGTGATCCGGACTTTTTGAATGGTCTGCCAGGCGGCCGCAATTCAGTGACGTCATACGGTCTCACTTTAAAAGTATCATCATTACCGGTCTGGTTGCAAATGAAGGGCATACCATGGCCATCCGATAAAGCATGATGCTTTTTCTATAGCGCAGAGAATGTTTATGCTATACTTGAAATCTCGTACCTTAGCATGCCCCTTTAGGTGTTCACATCCATCATATTTGATGTGATAACTATCTTCACTTTGTTATCTAGGCAACATTGGAAAACAAAGCAAACCTGCTTGAACAGCTCAAATTTTGCAATTACCATGGCAACATATCTTTATGTATGATATATTTTTCGACTTATACTTATATATGCTAATGTAATCTGTCTTTTATCTGTTACCATGTAAACAAAGCTACCAAAAATCAAATTTTGTAGAATGTTTGATATATTTCGCTGATCTACAGGTATTTACTTAAAAAGTTTTTAACTATTTGTCAAAGTTAATTAAACTGAATACGGATTTATTTACGTAAAAATAATTACTATTAGATTCACCGAAACATTTATTTTGTAGGGTCACCTGACCTAAAACTTTAACCATAGCAACGCTAACTGATGAATTTATGAATATTTGAGTAAATTCGTTGCTACATGTAGCTAACAGAAATAAAAAATATGCATTTTTATCTTCTTTTAAAACATTTTATGTAGCACATACATAATTAATTGGAAATAATGATAACAGAGCTTAAATTCTGTCAATGTTTGAATGCAATACACTTTGAATAGACATACATGTAGGTATGCAAAAACTAATAAAAACGTAGCAATGCGCCAAACTATCCCGTTACTATGGCTAATGAACAAACACATTGATTCTATTTCTGAAATGGTAAGATATCATACTATTATTGTGATGACTTTCACCTATATGCATATTCAGTCTAAATCTTTATTGGATGGCCCTCGTACAAGTTATTAACTATTCGGACGTTTCTGTTTGTACACACTGTACGACTGAAGTCAGCAGACACCCCAGACAACGAACGTTTTATTTTCCCTGTTATAGCCCAGTATCTGAAGTCATACACATCGTCGTGACTTTTAATTGCGTACAGAACTAGCGTAAGCAATCGCCACATTAACTGAAAAAATCTTATTTTAGAAAATTCAAGCAAACAAAAACAGAAAATTTTCAATTAAATTTTAGATATTTAGCAAAAATAAAATTATTAAAATTTTCTAACTTGATTCATAGTAAACAAATTGAATTTTAGCCCATCCAATTACCACTGAATACTGGAGCCGCAACATTATATTTCCAACAATGTGGTATGTGCGACCAGCAAAGACTCAGACCAGCCTGCACATACCCGCAGTCTGATTAGAACCTTTGCTAGTCGTTTGGATATTCTATGCCTGTTAAGCTACTGACTGTTCAGCAATTGGAGTTTCTAAGCTTAACAGGAGTCTGCTCAGGCTCTTCTGAGTCTATTCATGTTAAACTGTCCGTTGTTCGAAATCACATGTCTGACCATATTTTAAAGCGTATCAGTTTCTGCCTAGAAGATTGAACATAAAATAGATAAAACTTACCTTGCAGGTTTTTATTGTTAAAAAATGTAAAACGTTCGAATCTTTAGACGAGTTTTGTTAGTCTTAATACGCTTTTTATTGCATTACATGAATGTTATTAGAAATAATGATTGTTTCAAATTATTGAAGTATTTATATGGTTATGCTGTTAATTTCGTGATATCCTCAGCTGACCCAAAATCCGTGTCATGCGACACTTGAATAGTCTTATCTTTAGGTAGCTTAGTCCGTACGCTAATGCACCTAAACAAGTTCAATATTAACCGCAAGTAGTAAATAAACTACGTTTGTGACTGTCTATGTCCTAGTTTATTAATTCTCATACAGACGCATGAACGAATCGTCAAGCCACGAACGAAACCTTAAGTCAGAAAATGACCACTTGAACATTTTGCTAATAATAAGACCTATAGTTATTTTCTCATACCTTCTTTTCACAGGCATATATGAGGCAGGAATAACAAAATCATACAACTTGACATTGCAACCGGTGATGAATCGAAGCAATGAGCCTGGACAACCAGTCTTGAAAAAGCTGCGACCCTTAACCCCCCATTTAGCGCACAGAAAGTGCTATAACCAGGCCCAGGAGTTATAAAAACGTTCTCAACACAACTGCGCAGGAAACAAAAATGTTGAAAAATGCAGATTTTTCTTTCTTTTGAAAATTCATCTGTTGTTTTTATTCTGCTAATAAATGTTAAAACATTTATGAGCATGAATTCCATGCTCAGTTAAGGTGAGCATGGAAAAAGTTATATAGCCGGAAACCAGACTGGGCGAATCCCCAGACTGAGCTGAGTTTTTGCAGGGCACAAAGTCATACCCAGGCTTATATGGCTATTGGCTGTAATTGGCGACGAGGGCATCAATCGTCAGCGCATGCCTGAATATCACTCGTTACTTGATTTGGCTCATATTTAAGGCTAAATGCAGCAATTGTTTCAAACAAAAGACGGCTAGGGGTCTGCTTTGTTTTACACAGAATTCAAAATTTTTGACTTTCACAAAATTACCAATAAAAACATATACTATGACAATTTACATCTGTTCGCAATCTTTGCACACGCAACCTTACTACACCTTAAATATCAAACGACCCTATTTTTGGGACACAAAGAGGGACAAAGATGGGGTCAGCGGAACTGACAAATAAATAAAAAAATTAACGCAGTACTCGATCATTTCTTTTTGTTCCATATGTTAACTTTATATAATGCTTTTCATATCAATGTCGTCAAGTTTGTGTTTGCATACATTCGTGATTACAAGTGCATTGAAGACCGCAAAGATAAGTTTGACCACACTTCTATACCTGACCAAAACAAACAATCAAGTGAAGTATTGCGTTATGGAAGTATAGTTAGAACATTCACTACATGTAAATGTAGCAACGAAGCCTCCTTTTATCAAATTTTATCTGTGCTGTCTGATCATAGCATACCTTTGACGTTAAGTGTATTGTGAAACTGAATAGATATAGAGCAGCACTTCTTGCGATCTTCGCTTTATGCTTTGACAAATGTTTAGGTTTGCGACTCCATTCTAGTACTTCGTACTGCATGGCATGACCAGAGATATGTACCAAATAACATGTAGTAACTCTCGTTGATCAAACTGAATGCATTATCCAAGGTTCTAGGTAAAATGGTATTTCGAAACAGCACTACCTAACCAGGTCTCAAGGTTATAGAACTTTGTTCATGCTCAACTAAACTGAGCATGTAAATTATCCTGCTCATAAATGTTTAAATGCGAGCAATAATTAGCATTTTAATATTTATTAGTATGATAAATACAGAACCTGAGAGACTTAAAGCCAGAAACTTCTTTATTTTCGGTATTTTAGTTTAATGAGCAGTTGCAATTTCGTGCATAGATGAGTTGAGAATGAAACATGTTTTATAACCTCTGGGTCAGGTTCTTTCCTTTTTGCTAAACAATCGACTCTAGATAACTCCACAGAACCAGAGCTTATAGCTTCGAGCTATCCATAGTTAAGTTAAATTGAGTTTGTCGGTAAATACCTTATTTGAGTAAAACAGCGTTTATGTCCCTTGTTTCCAATCAGAATATGAGCCACGACATGTGATTTCCAACAATGTGGCATTTTGACAAGTGTAGACTCAGACGAGCCTGTCCAGCCTCCTTTTCAGCTTAGAAAATCCGTGTGGTGTTCAGTCAGTAGTTTAACATTCATAGGATATTCAAGCAACTAGCAAAGGCTCTGATCAGACCGCGCGTATGCGCAGGCTAATCTGAGGCTTTGCTGGTCGCACATACCACATTGTTGGAACTCTCATGTCGTGCTCACTGATGATAATAAGTTGTAGGTGCTTTTAACCATTAAAGCGCAAACACGACTGCAGCAGACGACCAATTTTGCTAAATCTTTCCTAATTTTCGAAATAAATAAGGTATGATATTTTATGAGAATTGTCTGCCAGCAAACGATTGTCATGAAATATCATGCCCTATTTAATATTTTTGAAAAAGCACCAAAATGAAAGTGTCGTATGCACCTTATATTTTGACAGGAAATACGGATTATTATTCAGAGATGCATACATTAATTCGAATCCAAAGTTTATCAACTTGATTCTATTTGACTTAAACGGATAGTTCGACCTATCAGAATTCGAGTAGTTTAAGTGTTTTGTATATGCATACAAAATATTTGGAAAAGTGTGGCGATTTAAAACTGTATAACAATCTGCAAGTATTTATTCTCCAATATTTAATCATCAGCAGGTTTATTACTCTGCCAGAAGCACTACGATATGGATAGTGATAAACCCGTTTATATACTGGAAACCCAATAAATGGGTACTTTGGCAAACAGTGAAGAACCCGATGAAATACAGCATAAAGCCGCATTTCATCATAGTCTACACTGTTTGCTAAGCTTAAAAGGATCTTCAGAGAATGTAATTCAATTCTAAATGGATATTTTAACACGTTATCCCTCAATATATACAATGAACCATCCAAAGATTATTGTATCGCATCAGGTGGAAAAATCCATCAGTAAACAAAGGATAAATTAGAGCGTAAGAACATGGATTATCATCTTGCAAAATTATTAATTAATGGAAACCTGTAATGTTCAAACCAGCCTGTCAAACTACTGAGACTATCTAGACTATTGGCATTTTGTATGCACATGTAGCAAGTTTAGCTTATATAATTTACTTTCCACAGAGCGAATAACAAAGGTGCTGACCAGACTGAGCGGGTGTGCAGGCTGATCTGCGCCTTTGTTATTCGCCTACATCAAAGTCAGATTTTCTTACTACAAGGCCAATTTCAGGTAGCAAGGTCTAGGTATCGCTGTAAAATGAACAGATTCTCGCCTATATTTACAATAAACTCATTGAGTGCCTGTACTAAAATTACTTAGACAGGATTATAATGTGCAAACAGAATAATCACAGGCCAAACTTCTCCTAGAGGAGCAGTCTGACCAGTGACTATTGTTTGTTTTCTTCCACAAGTCTAAATTATCATCTGAATTATTTCGGTTTTGAACTAAACAATCAAAGATTACTCAATGCACTGAGGCAAATGCGATCCCATATATGGATATAAGAATTGGAACTGAATTGAAATAAAATCTTACTGTCCCGCTGTGCTCCCGTAGATCCTTATTCTTACTGTCTCCTGACAGAATGACCCAGTGTGAGCAGGTTTTTGCTGTGTTTTATACCTTACCGTGACCTAGCACCAGTAGAGGTCACCCGAAAATAAATTGTCAAGATACCCCTGTCGTGCAGCAAAGGAGAAGTGCCGATAGAACTACTCTCTAAATAGTACCGTACCAAATGATAACGGACCATTTTACGGAGTATATGTCTATCAAACTATGGTTTAGCTACTCATAACCGACTGCATACAACTTTGCAAAAATTTGAGAAAGTGCATGAGATTTCCAACATTGTGGCATTTTGACATGCGCAGACTCAGATGAGCCTCTGCAGCCTCCTTTTAAGCTTAGACACTCCAAATGGTGTTCAGTCAGTAGCCTAACAAATATAAAATACTCAAGCGACTAGCAAAGACTCTGATCAGACTGCGCGTATTCGCAGGCTGATCTGGGACTTTGCTGGTCGCACATACCACATTGTTGGAAATCTCATACACTGGCTCATTAATTGCAGTAGTAAGGATGGACAGTGAATTGAAAGTGCGAATGCAACTTGTTATATATGTGCTTGCACATACGATTTTGACCCCAGTTTTAAATATTTAAGATATTAAGATTTGTATACTTCACTTCAGATATGAAAACATTTGCGGTTATATGATTAGGTAGTTGTAGATTAAACCACTCATTAAATTATCATTTTTTGATTTTAGAAATAAACCAATTGTCAAGCAAAATAATTTTTGGTTTATCTATTCGTATATGCTGTATATAATAATGTGTTAGTTGAAGTCTTACTGAAAAAGTTAGTATGGCCAAGATATGCCACAATCACAGACTGCAAACCAACCCACGTCATCTTTAGGAAAAGATACAGGGCACAGACAGTCATAACATAATTCTAATTAGGCAACCAACTCTCTCCCTTCCTTAGCATTTATAATTGCTAAACTAGAAAGGACACGATAAACCTCAGCTCAAAACATCATCTAAAGATCCACCAGTAAATAAGGTAAAGCTGTCCAGCTTCTTTCTACCCTAGTAGTTAAAGGTGATTTCCGTAAAAAGCGGTGGTAATATTACGTGTTCTTTATTTGTGATTTATTACTAGTTTCCTGTTTGGTCCTGTTTTTTGACTGATCATATTTTGTTTATTCTAGTTTGGCAATTACCTGACCTGGGAGGAAAGAGCTACATGTTTTGCTTTATTGTGGCACTTCATTGTCAAATTCCATATGTTGCATTTAATCTTGGTTATATATCACCTGTACCGAACGCTCGTTGGTGAGCTATTTGTACACAGAACACTAATATCCACATGACGGCAAGAAGACAATTGCATTAAAGCAACAAGCTCTCTCTTCTTCAGCGAGATGGTTGGAAAAAAAACATCACACTGTCACAAACAATGAGAACAACGAATAAAAAAAGCAGAACCAGTGCCCTAGAACGGACTTTATACCACCCTTACCAATTTTAGCACGAAATATCTCATGATGTGCAAGGTCTACACTGATGTAGGTGGTATAAAATAGTTATACCATGGGTTGTCTACCTGTACGTAAGACAATCAACTCGCTAAAGCTCGTGGATTATCTCCACGTACAGGCAGACAACCCATGGTATAACTATTACGTAGCCGAGGCTACTGGGCGGAGTGGGGAGGGGGAGCTAAATGCTTTTTACTGGGCAAATTCTAGCCCAATCTGCTATTGTTAACATCATTTTCTTAGACACCAATGGGTCAATTGAATTAAAAAAATCCCTATAGATACTCATAATGGTACGATAACTATGCCCATATATGTTTAAAACATTTAAAAAATGTAGCATTGGGGATGGGCCTTACCAAATTTACTCAAGTGATAATCTTGGGTAACCGTACCATACTTCATAACAAGATCAACTAGAACCTCAATGTATCTTAATTGGTGTCATATTAAGCTGCTGTTTTTTTTATTTTTGTTGAAGCTGAACTCATCATTCATACTAAATATGTTTTACCTAATGAGACAACGACTAAAGATATGAACTCTCTTGGAAGCTCGTTCATATTGGACTGCCATCAAATTAACTTAAGGAATCACTAGGCGTATTTACACCAACATTCATATGGAACATCTACTAGACGAGACAACCTACATGTGAATAAATACCAAAAAGGCTGCCATGCCCAGATATGTTTAAAATTCTTCTGTGTGGCCAAAGGCCCAATGATCCTGAGCATTGATATTATGGACCTAATGGCGTTATTTCAAATAAAATGCTGGGTTGACACTGGCCTAGTTTACAGCACGTTTACGTTTGATTCCTGAGACTATCATGAAAACATGAAGTTTCGATGAATATTGTATCAAATTGTCACTAGACTGCAGTCGATGGTACAACATCGCATATACCCGCTTTTTAACCATTAACCCTGACCTTAGGGTCACATGAAATGTTGCCCATTATTCTCTAATTCATGTGACCTACGCACCTGCAAAGTTTGAAGTTGCCATGTCCAATGATTTAGGAGCAGATACATTTATTTACATTAAAATATGTTATATGACCCTTGACCTTGATGTCAGGGTTACGCAAAATGTTTAATCAGAGCCCTCTACATCATGTGACCTATGTATCTGCGAAGTTTGAAGGTGCTATGTCAAATGGTTAAGGTGGAAATGCATTAACAAGAAAATACATTATTTGACGTTGATCATCAAAAAAAGTTGCTCAGTATCCTATACATCATGTGATCTAATAACCTACAAATTTTGAAGTTGCTACGTCTAACGGTTTAGGAGGAGATGCATTTAAAAGAAAATGCATTTTTTGACCTTGAACTTGGGGTCAAGGTCACATAAAATGCTGCTCAGTACCCTCCACATCATGTGATATATTAACTTGCAAAGTTTGAAGTTGCTACGTTTAACGGTTTAGGAGGAGATGCATTTACAAGACAAAGCATCATTTGACCTTGACCACCTTGTGTCAAGGTCACACAAAATGTTACCCAGATCCCTCTACATCATGTGATCTATTAATCAGTTGCTACATCTAACGGTTTAGCAGGAGATGCATTTGCATGAAAATATATTATTTGACCTTAGACCTAGACCCTTGGGTCAAGGTCACACAAAATGTTGCTCAGTTCCTTCTACATCATGTGATCTATTAACATGCAAATTTTGATATTGTTACATCAAGCGGTTTAGGAAAAGATGCATTTAAAAAGAAAATACATTATTTGACCTTAAACTTTGGGTCAATGTCACATAAAATGCTGCTCAGTACCCTCTACATTATGTAATCTATTAACTTGCAAAGTTTGAAGTTGCTACATCTAACGGTTTAGGAGGAGATGCATTTACAAGACAAATCATTATTTGACCTTGACCTTGGGTCAAGGTCACACAAAATGTTACCCAGATCCCTCTATATCATGTGATCTTTCAATCAGTTGCTACCTCTAACGGTTTAGGAGGAAATGCATTTACATGAAAATATATTATTTGACCCCTAGACCTTGGTGTCAAGGTCACACAAAAGGTTGCTTAGTTCCTTCTACATCATGTGATCTTTTAACCTGCAAATTTTGAAATTGTTACATCTAACGGTTTAGGAGGAGATGCGTTTACAAGAAACATCGCGCACGTGGGTACGCACTAACGGACAGACGGACGACGGACCGACTTTCGTACGAAATTTATATACCTTTTTTTCTAAAGAAAAAGGCGTGCATGATAATACTTATTGACCTATGAAACAGGATAAACGCCTTCTGCATGGGTCGAATTTTCCAGGTAGATTACATAGGATTAAACATGTTCCAGGTCAAACGAACAAATGGGCTACCATGCTCATTTTAATAAAATGATTTAAAAAGCTTCTTTGGAACAAAAGCGTGGACGACTTTGTTAAGTAGGTGTTCAAATTATCTAGACTTAGGGCACTTCTTGGGATATAATCAAGGGAGCATGGTCCTTTGGTTTTGTCTAAGATCGATGATAAACGAGATGATTTTAATTTTGAAATAGTAAATTTCCCATTTCTTGATGGAGATGTTCTTCGCTCCCCTTCCCATGGTGTATATATTTCGCAACTTATTCGTTTTGCTAGAGTGAGTTCTTTTGTTGATGACTTCAACAACTGAAACCTTTCTTTGACTGCTAAGATATTAAAACAAAGTTATAGACATCATAAAATTCGAAAATCATTTTCTAAATTCTACCACAGACACTCAGAGTTAATTGCTAAATACAATATTGACTATAGTGTAGATTTTATTTTCTTGTCCTTTGAGATCATGGGTTTTATTGTGGAACTTTGAAACTATTAGAGGGTCACTGATGAAGCCTAAATGGCAGAAACTATCTAGTCTGGCAAAGGAAATATGCACTCTCTAGTTGCAGTTCTTTGGTGCAGTCCTGGTTGCTTTGCTTTGTTAGTCTTTCTGGTGTCTCGCGATTGTTGTGTGGCTCTTCCTCACGATGCCACGGGGGTGTCTGCAGTTTGTGATTGTGGTATTTCCTGTTCATACTCATTTACTATTTTTATGATTAGAGGTACCTGTAATTTCTTAATTTACTGTAGTATTGTGTCTATTCCGCTTTGTGCCATATATTGACTTCTAGCTGAGGTTGTGCCATTGCCTGGTTATGTATTCACGTGTGTGAAGGCGTAGAATGCCCCGTGTCCGTTCTGGTGCATTGGGTTTGGTTCTGTTACTGTTAATTCTTAATTTCTTTCAGAAGTTTTTGTTTCATCATAGTATGCTTATTTAATTTGATTTTCCCCTGTGATGGTACTTTGCATAAGTTAGGAAGTCTCTACGTGAGCTTAACAAGTTTTGCACTTTGACAAAAGCAGAATCTAGGGCGAAGATTTCAGCCCCCTTCCCCATTCGATGGCTTCGGCTGCTGTCTGTTCTAAGGCGGTGGAGGTTCTGTTGTTGATGATTCACTGGTCCTTGTTTTGTTATACAGTACTTACTGTCCTTAATATGTTTTCCTCATGGCGCCGTGGGTTGGTCTGCAGTGTGTTATTGTGGCATTTTCTGGCCATACCTACTTACTTTTTGTGGTCATATCTTGTAGGAGGATAGAACTGGTTGCTTCAATTTATTTGTGTTCTTGCTGATACGTGGGGTGTAAGTGCTCTGTCTCTTCCGCGCGCTCAAGAGTTTTCTTTTCCTTTTAATTCGTAACCATCATTACACCCTAGTCACGTGGTTTCAAATTAAAACAGTTTCAGGCGATTATAACATTTTCTAAATTGAATGATAAGGAGCTAAAAACTTTTATTGGTAGGCTGGTGACAAGTGTATTTTCGTTTTGGCCCACAGAGATCACAGGTGCCATATTAATGTTTCAATTTATTTGTGTTCTTGCTGATACGTGGGGTGTAAGTGTTCTGTCTCTTCCTCGCGCTCAAGAGTTTCAGAAAGACAAACAAAGCAAAGCAATCCTTATTTTGAACAAATGGTAGGTCAGATATATCCCACTGAACTTCAGTTAAATACGGCGAATTCTTCTGATACTGAAGCTCCGTTTTGGGACTTAAACTTGTCAATAACAAATGGCATAGTTTCTTCTAAAATTTATGATAAACGGGATGATTTTAATTTTGAAATAGTAAATTTGCCATTTCTTGGTGGAGATGTTCCTCGTTCTCCTTCCTATGGTGTATATATTTCTCAACTGATTCGTTTTTCTAGAGTGTGTTCTAATGTTGATGACTTCAACAACAGAAACTTATTTCTAACTGAAAAGTTATTAAAACAAGGTTATAGATATAATTAAATTCGAAAAGCATTTTCTAAATTCTACCACAGACACTCAGAGTTAATTTTTAATACAACATTGGGTTAAAAACTCTTCTGCAACAAGGCATATCAGAACCTATATTTTATGGTGATTTGGTTTATAATTTCAAACGAATTGTTGGAAAACCTAATTTTAGTGATCAATTCAAAAAGATAGTAAAACGTTTTTAAGGGTTGGATATAACTTGGATATCATGTGACAGTCTGCATGCCTAGTTTTAAACCCAATCACGGTTTATAGCTATGGTTTCCTCCTTAATTGCACGACGGTGGGTCAGGCCTCAGACTCTATGACGGCTCTGACGTAAAGCTTTAATCGGTGGGTTGGTGTTTGATACTTATCTGTAGCTGGACCCACCGTGGCTCAACTTGAGGTTTTCTTTGACTCTGACTATCTGTGAGTCATAAGCCCTTTTCTTTGTTTCATCATGGTGTGTTAATTTTATTAGATTGTTTCTCCATGATGATACATTGCATTAGTTAGATGGCCTCCCTGCGAGCTGAACATTTCTTGTATTTCAACAACAGCAGAATCTAGGGCGAAGATTTGGTACTCGTAAAATGCATTTAAGCCCCACGGTGGCTTAGGCTGCTGTCCGTTCTAAGGCGGTGGTTCTGTTGTTGTTGACTTTTTGTTTATTGTTACTCCCATTGTGGAAGTCTGTAATTGTTCTATGTTTTGTTGTACGTTACTTTATGTCCATTCTAGTATTGCAATCATCTTGATGGGGAAGAGAGAGCTAGTTGCTTTGCTTAACTTGTCTTCCTGGTGTCTCGTGATGGTTGCGAGGCTCTTCCTCTCGGTGCCATGGCTTTGTCTGCGGTTTGTGATTGTGGTATTTCCTTATCATGCTCACTTACTGTTTTTGTTTCTGACTGTCTTGTTTCTTTGTTTCATTACAGTTTGATAATTTGATTTCATTGTTTCTCTGTGGCGATATACTGAATAAGTTAGAAAACCACAATGAGGCTAAACGCTTGTGCATCTGAGAAAACAGCTAGGACAATCGTTTTGGTCGATGCCACGTATAAGCCCCACTCTAACCTCCACGGTCCAGGCTCCTTGTCGTCTTAATATTGATGCAAGTTCTTTCACTAATTCGTGAAGTTTGTTCCGTTTTGGTCCTGATATTGCAATGTATTAATTTGTGTCCAAGAGATCTGATTACATTGATGTGTGTGTGTGGGCGGGGGTGTGTCCTTCTCTCGGTGCCATCAATTGATCTGTAATCTACGATTAAGGCACATCCTGGCAACTGAATAGATAGACTACTGGTGCGTGTATATAATGTACGAGTGCTCTCAAGACTGTTGTAGTAACGGATAAAACATAGACGTCTATAAAAACTTAATAACAATTATGATAGAATTGTGGTAGGCGGTTGAAAAATGTGCCATGCCATCCTGATTTATTACAGCGCCATTATTAACTCTATCCCAAAGATCAAACGTAAATTTTACCAATACTCAAATAATGTTTGTGTAATACATGAACATCTATGCGAGAAAAGGTTTACTTGAACACATGACTTTATTGTGAACAAGGAAAGTCCTGACCACACTGCGAATTTGTGATAGAGTGATTTACTTCTTAATTGTAAAGCTTGTTGTACTGTAAAAAAAATAATTTATTCTTAAGTAAGTTAATTACATTTGATTTTCCCTTCAAATTGAATTTCATTTCAGAAAACCAGTGAACACGACCTGTAAATATTACATCAATGATGGACAACCAGCCCATAGCACCAATAGGAATAAATTCACGAATTTGGTTGAACTCAGTATTGGCCATATTTACAAGTAAAGACAAAAGCAAAGATCATAAAATAGATATAATCAAATACCACACTTGACCCCAGACACTATAGGGAAAAGTGACAAAACACATGAAAACATCACACACAAGAGAGCCTTGAGGTCAGAACCACCAACTAAGAACGGACAGTAACCGCAGCAATTATTTGAATGACTACAAAATGTAACAGCCCACTTCCATATAAATGTTATAAGTGAGTGTGAATATCCAGAGATTTTACAGACCAACCATCGTCACCTTGAGAAACACTCCTTGTCTGTAATGATTGCGTAATGTCTGAAGTAAATCAATAATGGTCATAGTAGGATGATTTTATAATGTCCTTTTGAAGCTCAGCTGACTTTGTTAAAAAATCAAAGTTGTGGCATGTATTCTGTAGATCATCTCCTAGAACATATAAATCAAGATATAAAAAGGAGAAGAGGCAAAGATAAGTACTCAACAGTAAATAGAGCAAAAGCAATCCAAAAGGTAAACCCCGGTTGGCCTGACAACAACCAAAGCATCAGACCCCTACCATCTCCTCAACAGATAAGCCTTTAAGTCGGAACCCCTATAGAGTCTGAAGTCCGACCCACCGGCGCGATATTTAAAGGGCAAAGCAAAAAGATACGATTTTGTCATAATGTGCATAACATTGTTATGGACGTCATTTAATAACGTTTCTAAATCTGCAGCTCACTAGTGG
Source organism: Loripinus fragilis (assembly GCA_964019695.1). NCBI lineage: Eukaryota > Metazoa > Mollusca > Bivalvia > Lucinida > Lucinidae > Loripinus > Loripinus fragilis. The sequence goes on along the minus strand of OZ026526.1, from coordinate 92,500,979 downwards.
TTTATCAATTTAAATCTATGGCATTATTTCGCCCCCAGACGCGATGTCATATGATAAATATGATTACTTCAGATGGCTCTTTGTAAAATTAGCAAACAGCACAAAATGGATGTACATACGCTATGCAAATCAGGCAAGCTAAACATGCTCATTCAGCGTCTTGCTGGTAGCACTGTATACAAACACTACTGTCTCTGAGTGCTCCCTGCAGAGTTTTTGGGCTTAGTGACTCATCAATGTTTGTTTCTATTAGTTTATATGAGACAACCCTTGTGGTCGGCTCCGGGAAGCCTTAATTTTAAGTTCAAAGCAAAGTGACTTGATAGTATTCTTTCAACGAGTGACAATAGAGTTAAACTGTCCTATTGTCCCTCAACCATTGCAGGGGATACGTTAATCCGCTTTTGGATGCTATAATCATCTGACTTCGTTTAATTCATCATCAGAACAATAAGCCATCATAGAAACATTTATAATATTTATCTGAAAGTCTTCGCGTTCATTTCTCAATTACGATAACACTAAGTTCAACCTTAGATACCTAACAAAAAGCTTTACAAACTCTTCACAAGTTATCGCCCCATGCAAATGTTAGAAGTCGAGCCAGTTCATTAGAATGGGGTAATTATCGCATATGCGAAAAATAATTCTTAAAATGTAGATGCGCAACTCTCTAGTGGTGCTTAAGGCATAAAGGTTAAGCAAGCCTTCATTTATGCCAATATTTTGTGTGTGCGGGCAGCGACGGCTCTTGCGAGCCTGAACATCTACGCAAGCTCGTCAGAGTTTCCGCTCCTCCCAGATACGATAGGTACATGCAATCAATTCTCATGTACTGGCACTGTTCGGTTTTCAAATCAGTTCAATTTCCAATCTAAGTAAGTATTGCTAGCTGATCAATTATTCTTATTTAAATGGTGTCTAGAAATATAATAAATTATGTTTACTTGTTTATCATATTGTTTAGTGTTTGATTTGCAAAACCACATATTAGTCTATATGATCCGCACGAAAAACGAACCCTGTTGACAAGGTTGCATTTAGCCTGAGCAACCAGAGCCTTCTCCCCATCAACATATGTAGTGTACAGTAAATCGGTGAGCTGAAAGCGATGACGATTTGCATAAGCAGCTACATTTTAATGAGTCAAGTTTGGTGTTTCTCACACTGAGACATGTCTTCACGCTTCTAGAGAAAATATATCAAGAGTCGTCGCTGCTTTTAAAAGTACCATGTCATTGACAGACGAGAACGCATATGTTAATATCGCCAGCAGACTAATATAATTGTTTTGCTCTGCATGGTAACAGTTTGAATGCAGTTCAGTCTGATTCCAATGGAGCAGTCTGAACAGCATTCAAACTGTGTGCTCTTTGAGCTTCAGAAATGCAACGACAGATGACACAAAGGCGCTTTTATTTGCGAATAAGAGCAGATAGACTTCGAGCTAAAAAAGGTCCTGCTCCCCCCCCCCCTAGGGAATTTTGCAGACATATCCTATCTTAAAGAAAATTTCAAGCCGCATCTTTTAAGAGATGTTTGCACTCTGTGCTCCGGGGCGTTAGTCTCTGACAGCCTGTTACATATGTTACTGTAACAAACTAAGGAAAAAATCAAAATGAAAGTTTGAGCTACAGAAAGAAGACATTAAACCATCTAATTATTCAAATTTCTTATGTAGTTTGCAAGCTGGATGCCCAAGCTACATAAAAGCAGCATTTTTAACAAAATTACAGCCTTCAATGGTGTTATATGCGTTACATATATTAAATTTCCCTTTGAAAGTTGAAATCGTGACCAACATCATTTCATTTTACAGACGATTTGTGCTTTTTTACATGTGTTTTTAATCTTAGTTTACTAAAGTACTCATTTGCCTAATGGAAAAAACAAAGTTTGCTTTTCTATCTCAAATACATTGATTTATATGAGCTATTAAACAGCCCTACCCCCAATTTTAAGTATCCAATTTTGGTATCTATTATTGAAGAAAAATATTATGAAAATATTTGACGCTCGTGGATATCTTACATTTTTGGCACTGTCTTGCTAATGCAATAAAGAATCATACATTTGCAAGTTTGACATCAGGATCAGAGCACTTATTAAAGTATGTTACGTATGTTACATGGCATAATGAATGAGCAAAGAAATTTTTTTGGAAGTAAGAGATGATATTTCAGAAAAATACCATTTTTCACATGTTTTCCTATTAATCTCTAGCCTCTGGTGCCTTAGTCTTAGTAATTACAGTCATTGATGATAACAAGCGCATAGAATTGTGTTACCTATGTTATATTATAATATATAACCTTTTTAATCAAATATTTCCTAATGCCTATAATATTAAAATATATAGACATATAGATAGAAAATAATAGTTCTCATTTAAATGACACAATTTAATAAATATTCCTATTAAATAAAATTATTCAAAAACAATCTTTATTCGAGTCACCCTCACAATGTCTGTCATTGTGTCTGCTTCTGTGGCAAAATAATCACCCAATTCATCACAACCAGAATCATGGCATAGTATTAGGACTGCAAACTGAGTATGATCCTGTTCCTCTCCACCCCTTTGGGAATTGTGCAGACATATCCTACCTTAAAGAACAATTCAAGCTGCATCAAATAAGAGATGTTTGCACTCTATTAACTAGGGGGTTAGCCTGTAATGGTATGATACGTATGTTACCATGTCAATTTAAGAATAAATGAATTGGAAGTCTGAGAAACAGAAAGAAGACATAAAACTAGCTATTTATTTGAATGATTCTTGTAGTTTGCATGCTGAATACCTTTGATACATAAGAAAAGATTGTTTAACAAATATACAGCTTCCTATCGTGTTATATGTGCTACATTAATTAAGATTACTTTTTAAAATTGGTAATTGTGACAAACATCACTTATAATCATTTCGTGTGATCCTCCTCCTTTGCCATCAAAAGACTTAATTTTCTTTGTGTGTGTGGCCAGTGCTAGCGTCAAACAACTTGACTCAGCCAAACTTGAATCCTTAGCATTCTTCAAAAGCAGAAACAGCATGTCAGTGTCATGGGATCAAACACCTGATTAAATATGGGTTTAATGCCATTTCACATATATGCATACAATGGAGTATGACTCTGGTATATATCTCTTCCTGTGAAGTGGCAAGAGCAATCTAACTGCAGCTACCTCTGCATCTGTGCTAGTCAAAAGATAACTTTGCTCTAATTTTGCAAAATCTATGTCTCTATCATGTACCTCTAAGAATACTTTAAGATTTGCGACATTGGTCAAACAGAAATTTGATAGGCTGCTTTTTTGCATCATTTGCCATGGAACCTATCCAGTCTTTTGGTGCTTAAGTCCTCAGGTCTTAGATCAATAGTATTTTGCTGCGCCCAAAGAACTTTATAAGTTTTCTGTAGTTACAATGTTGACTCTTGATGGTTTTGGCAGACCGTCTGAAACCATTTCTGATACACCTTGAAATTTATCTGGTATAAGAGAAAGAATATGAAGTTGGACATTGCCATCAATTATGTTTTCAGCTGGTTGTTTTTTATGTCAGTACATTGAAGCAAGCCTTAAAATAATGTAAAACCTATGATTTCTCAGTTTTTGCAGCCATATCATTAGCTGTTGCATTCAAAGAAGGAAAGTGGACTAAGGTAGAATTGGATAACCAGTAGTTCTATATTATGCTCTATGGAAGATTTATACAGAGTAAACAAGTTGATAAAGTGCCTCATTTCATGATCCATTGAAAACACTGAAATTGAAAACACTTGCCTCTGACTGTGTAATCAAAAAGGATGTCACGACAATGCCCTTGCTCATTTATTATGATGAGTTATATATGTTACATCCTTTAATAAGCGCTCTTATCTTAGAAACTTAGTGAATCATTGAATTGAAAGGGTCTAATTTGCGCTCTGTTCATCTTGCATTTCATTGCTTTACCTGTTGTGATACATCTAGTTCGTTTATCTGAAGCAAAAGAGTTACCTCGGTTTCAGCACTTCAGAAGTACTAAGACTTCAAATAAGTTTTTGAATGCTTGGGGAAAGATAATAAGTGCAGAGACATTATTAGATGAAAATATGTTGGTTGCATGTATGGAAAGGCTACATTTATAAAAGTTAAACAGCTAAGATATGATTCTTTATCACAGAAATATCAAGGTACATCAGTCCAGGTACTCATTGCTCTTAATGGCATAGTTTTCCTCCTTGTAAAGCTTTAGTCTTTCTCCTACTTGCAGAGTATCACTTGAAACACATACTCAAAGAGCCGACTATTAGGAATTCATATCAGTTTCCGAATGTTCCAAGCCATGAATGGCAAAATTGGAAAGTTGATAATGGCTCATCAATTTTGAGTGGACTGGTAGTAAAATTGAATAACAGTAAATGATTGAAATATTGTGTGATGATTCTACTAGTTGCAAGGAGGCGTGTGATAATAATGATTACCACAGAAGCAGACAACGACAAACGTTTAACATGAGTGTTAAATCTATGAGAAATAGTTTGAACCATTTCATTTATTGTATTTTCTTGTGAAAATTTAAAACTATCTTTTCTATTTGTCTCTCTATATTTAGCATTATATGCACAGTATTAGAAAATGTGTCCAAAAGGTCTTTGATAACATCTGTAACAACAGTCCATGGGCTTCATAATCAGAAATGAATATAATTTCTAGTGTTTTGCACCAAAGACTTATAGGTACACATTAAGTGTCCTGATCTTAAACTTAATGACATCTTGCAGATATATGAGCAAGACAGACTACGAAAATGAAAAATATCCACACGCTGTAATCGCTTTCATGTGTTTTACTTAAACTGTAATAACAAAATTAACTTTTCTGTGAAACTGGGAGTAGGGCAATGTATTAGCTCCTATGAGACAATATATTTAAGATAGAAAAGCAAACTTGATTTTTCCTATTCATCAATTGAGTATATGTTTGTAAAATCAAATAAAACAGTTTGAAACCAAGTCTTAGTAGTTGTTTAACTAAATGATGATAGCCACAATTATAGCTTTTAAATTATAATTAGGTTCATGTAACACACATAACACCACAGTTAGCCGTATTAATGTTAAACAGCTTCCATATATAGTAAAGACATCCAGTATGCAGACTTATAATACGAATGTCAATTTATTAGATAATTTTAATGTCTTCTTTCTGTAGCTCAAACATTCATGTTTCTTATTCTCAAATTGATATAGTAACATATGTAACAAGCTGTTACAGGCTAACGCCCCGACTTACAGAGTGCAAACATTTCTTATTAAATGCACCTTGAATTGTTACATAAGATGTAATATGTCTGCAGAATTCCAAAGGGGATTAGGATGGAGCAGGCCCTTACTCAGCTTGATGTCAAAATACTGTTTGATAATTTTATTTATCACGCTAGCATATGTAACGCTCTCTGATCTTTAAAACTTGATGACAACTAGCAGATCTATAAGTCTTTATCATACGAGCCAGTTTAAAATCCCTAAACAATGTAAGATATCCAACAGCTGCGAGTTTTTTCACAATTTTAGCTCAAACTATCAAACTACATTTCATTTATTTGATATAGTAACGCATGTAACACGCTGTTTCAGACTAACACCCCAATTTAGAGAGTGCAAACATCCCTTATTCGACGAGCTTGAGTTGTACTATAAGAAGGAATATGTCTGCAAAATTCCCTCGAGGAGATTAAATCATTTTTAGGCATATCTTACGTAAAGACAATGAGCTTGCCCATTTATTACATCAGGTAACATATGTTACAGCCTCTGATATTAAAAATTTTGCAGCAAACTTGCAGATTTATGAATCTTTTTATATAAGCAAATAAATACCAGACAATGAAACACATTCATCAACTGCAAATATTTTTTAACTATTTTTACTTTAGTTTTAATACCAAACATTTCACCTTAAAACTGGGTAGGGGTAGGGTTGTTTAATTGCTTATTCCAGAAAAAAAAATTAAGCTAGGGAAACAAACTTTAAATTTTCTGTTAGCCAATTGCATAAGCTAGTCAGACATGGTTAAAAACATTTTGCAAATTACACAGAGAGATTGTGAATGTAAATGATGTTAGCCACACTTGCAAATTTTAATGGGTTATCTGATTTATGTAACGCATATGACACCTTAGGAAGCCGCAATTTTGTTCAAATGGCTGTTATATGTAGTTAAGATATCCAGTATGAAGACTATATGAATGATTTTTAAAAATAAATATTTTAATGTCTTTAATTTGTAGCCCAAACTTTCAATTTACTTTTTCTTAGTTTGATTAAGTAACGTATGTTACAGGCTCTTACAGACTAACGCCCCGGAGCACAGAGTGCAAACATCTCTTAAAAGACTCGACTTTCAATTCTCTACAAGATAGGATATGTCTGCAAAATTCCCTAGGGGGGGGGAGCAAACCCATTCTCAGCCATCCGTCTAAGACTACATGCACCACATTTTGTCACATTATTGGTGAAGCATTAAACTATTTTTGAATATAAGAAAGTGGAATGGAAAACAACATGACTGTTAAAAAGATGCTTATGTTGGACTATCCTGGCTAACATTAAGCTTATTGTTCCCGTTGTTTTAGACCTCATTAGACGACAATATAAATACTCAGATATTGCTACAGTATTCTTGTGCTGAGTTGTTTGACCATACATTAAAACCTGTGTAAAACGGCCACTCAAAAATAGACAAAACAAAGATCTTACAGACAAATGGTAGCTTAATGAAGGTCAAAAGTATTGCAGAATGCTCATGCATTAAGCGATAATTGGTCGTGAAAACCAATTTGTGTTTTTTAAGTGGCCGTTTTACACAGGTTTCATGCAGCAAGAGCTCTATATAAAACATAAAAGGCAAATTTAAAACTTAAATGGAATAACTATGTGCTATTTCCCATGCACCACACTACTGATTTAAACAAGGTCCTTTTCTATTGATTCAATCGGCATAGTGTGATTGGTTCGGGTAGTTTATTTTATGTACGCGGAAACGTATTTGCCTTCCTGTCACCTTACTTGTTTTATGTCCCTAAATACGTTAGTAAAAGTATGGAAATAGAATTTTATCAAAGAGTCTGTCTCTTGAAGTGACGTCATTTTGATGTACTATGCACATCGATGACGCATGTTACGGACAGACATATGGTGTTCTAGCGTGACTCATTGGTCGAATTTGAACAGAAATATGGGGACATATGGGACCTATCGCAATGTCGAGGCGAATATGCTCAAATTTACCAGTTTCTTCGCTGCTCGCATAAGCAACATATGGATATACTTGACGGTTCAGACCAAAATTTAGAACTTCAGCCTCCCAATGGATACGTTAGAGTTCTATTGTAGTTCAATGGAGATCTTTGCACATTTGCGGTAAATAGCAAAATTTCTGTATGTAACCGTTGCATAGTGTCTTGCGATCGTGTTTTGGCTCTATATTTGTTGCAGTTCTACGCAAGCATAGATTGGTAGAAAGGACCTTTTTACTAACCAACTTTATAGAATGTTGGACATAACACGGATATCATGCGACAGTCTGCATGTTCATAGCAATTATTTCGTCTTAATTGCGGTGGGTCAGGCCTTAGACTCAATGACGGCCCCGACTTAAAGCGTATATGCGTTGGTTGGTGAATGATGCTTGTCTTTGGCCGGACCAACCGTGGCATAACTGGAGGTTTTCTTTAACTTTGACCATTTGTGAGTCCTGGGCCACTTTTTTGTTTAATCACAGTGTTAATTTGATTAGAGTGTTTCTTTGTGATGAAACATTGCGTTAGTTAGGAAGCCTCCGTGCGAGCTAAACATTTTCAACATTTTGTTGGTCAACATGTTTTTAAACAACTGCATAATCTATAGGGCGAAGATTTGGTATCTGTAAATGCATTACGCCCCCAGTAACTTAGGCTGCTGTCCGTTTTAAGTGGTGGCCTTGTTGTTCTTGAATCATTGTTTATTTGTGCTCCCATTGTGGGGGTTCTGTATTTGGCCCTTGTTTTGTTATGCGATACTTTGTGTCCTATCTAGTTTTCAATCATCTTGATGAGGAGTAGATAGCTCGTTGCTGAACTTTAATTGTCTTTCTGATGTCTTGTAAGTGTTGGTGTTCCGTGGCTCTTCCTCGCCGTGTGTGAATGCGGTATATCCTGATCATATTCATTTATGTTTTAGTTTTAAACCAAAATGATAGAGCTCCAATAACTTATTGCATGTTGGGAAAATTTTAATGTTAAAATCATAGTCTGATACATTATGGTCAAATTTAACGCTTCTAAAAATACAATCATTTTGTAAGAGCAATTTGGATTGAATCAAAGTACTAGATCAAAACTATTCGCAAAGAATATCAGCAAACGGATAATGTCCCAACTGGCTTTAAAGTAACACACTACTATACGGGCTTATGAAATAAGTATTACAGCATCAAATTTAGAACCACATCTTAAGAGGGATCAACTCGCATTCCAAACAAATTACTTTCTTTTGAATTCCTTTTAAAGTAATTGTCAAAGTGTATGACCACATACCACAATTACAGACCACAAACCAACCCACGTACAGGTACCTAGAGGATGAGGCACACAAACAAGGCCAAAACAAAATTAAAATACAGCAACTAGCTCTTTGTTCCTCAGAAGGATGAGACCAAAAGTAGTAAGGACCCAGCGGGGAAAAATATAAACAAGGTAGATACTACCCAACACACAATGGGAGCAACACTGAACAAACAACAACATACAAGGAACAAGGAACAACAGAATCATGGACACCAGCCGAAGCAACTGGGGACGTTAATATAGTTTACTTGTCAAATATTCGCCCTCGTAGTTAATACAATCAAGTACCACACCTGACCCAGGACACATATGGGGAAGTAACAAAAACACAATAAAACATCACACGCAAGAGAGTCAAGAGGTTAGCCCCTTTTCCAACAGGTAATCACAATGGTGCAAGGAACAGACAATACAAGCTTATAACTAACACAAACTCCAAACACAAATAACAAAAATAATCCACAAAAGAAGCACCGCCTTGGAACAGTCAGAATGTACTCAGATACGGCGAGATATCAGCTTCTACAAGGGACTTGAAATCGTACAGTGATGGTGCTGATACGGCGATAGCTGGCTGGGTGGGATCGCTGTTGGAAAATAGGACCCACTATAGGCGTTGATTGAGCAGAATGATACCAGGAATTGTTGTTGGTGGCATCTAGTTGATTCTCCCGCAGTTGTTATATACTTGTCAACTGGGATTTCAACGAGGTTGTTGACGATCTTGTACATCATTATAGATTTATTCATTGAAGTGACTGCTAGTTCGGCGGTAGTCGTTGAGGTCTATAGACAGCTTCCATTTGAGCCATGGCATGAGATTTCCAACAATTTGACATTTTGACAAGTGTAGACTCGGACGAGGCTCTGCAGCCTCCTATTAGCTAAGAAACTCCAAATGATGTTCAGCCAACAGCTTAACAATCATAGAATTATCAAGCGTTAAGCAAAGGCTCTGATCAGACTGCGCGTATGCGCAGGCTGATCTGAGGCTTTTCTGGTCGCACAAACCACATTGTTGGAAATCCCATGCACTGGATTATTTGGTTAAATTGACCTTGATGTGCGGTCGCATATAGAAGCTATATATTCTAAGTGCGGGCGTGCTAGGGACTTGTAGCACTTTTCCATTACTTCTTTAGTGCATGTGAATGTGTTTCTACATAGTTTAAACGCTGTGGTCTGGTTGGCCGTTTTGTCCCTTTTTGTTCCAGGATATCTGGTCATCGATAATAGCTCCAAGCTACATTTGTACTTAGCTTGCAAGGTCTCTTTCTACCTTTAATTCTAAATTGTGTAAGAGGTCTGTGTAACCCAGCGCTTGTTTGTGATACTGATGTGATTGCATTTGCCTGTGTTACATCCTTGTAGTTGATTCAGGTTCGTGTGTAACAACTTTGAATCTTTGTTGCCTCAGCAGTTGGAAATTGGCGACTAGTCGAACTGGCGAGAAGAATTTTGAGGGCAGGTATTTTATGTAAACCAAGAACCTGAGATGCCTGTGGAACACCAGACATGGTTGCAGAAGGCGAGGATGATTTCCCATTAAGGACAGCTTGCTGGCTCCAATCAGCGAGGAAGCTTTTGGTTTGTGAAGGGTCTTGTGTCTTATTCCATTATGGTAGAGCTTGGGAGCAAGGCGTTGATGATGGTTTTTATCAAATGCCTTGTGAAATTATTACAATATTGTTTCGATATGTTGGTTTTTGTCTAGTCATGCTGCCAGAACATGCATGATCAGACCATTTGGATCTCACATGACCGCTATGTACTGACGCCATGCTCTTGGTTGATCAGTATCTTGCTGCTTTGCAAGACATTCATAAGGTACTGTTGTGCCAACCAAGAGTGACAGTTACGTCACGTTCTGTTTACAAAGTTATCAGGGTTGAGGTGAAATCTGATATGGTCCACTTGCTTTTGGGGATGCAGTCATTGTAGCAATTTCTTAACTGTTTTTTTTTCACAATGACAATAGGTGGTGCAGCTTTTGGTAGTTCTGGGTAAATTGAAGGAAGTGAAGCAACCCTCTTGGGCGAAGGAGCCTGTTAATTGCTGGCTTAAGATTTGTTGGATCTGAGCAGTTGAGACCGTCTCGGAACGGAGATACACCCGATCGAACACAGTTTGTACTCTTGGTGAAACACAGTTATTTTAACCCTTAAAGCGCCAAGAAAAAATATATCTGAAAATGTCGTCTGCTGAAGTCGTCTGCTGCAAATAATTGCCTAACATTACTGATGAATTAAGTATAGAAGCAAACAGGGTGGACCCAGAACAGTCTATAGGAGCAGTCTGATCTGGGTCCACACTGTTTGCCATAGAGGCTTCTTAAACATTTCAGCAGACGAGAAAAGCAGACGACTTTGGTTGTGATTGGCGCATTTAGGGTAAAGAATAAGTTAACGCATACATGTATGAGATAAGTAAAACAGTGATAATGTAGAGATAATCCACGAGCTTTAGCGAGTGGATTATCTTACGTACAGGTGGACAAACCATAATATAACTATTTTATTCCGCCTACATCAGTGCAGACGTTGCGTATCACCAAGTAAGTAAGTAAGTAAGTAAGTAAGTAAGTAAGTAAGTAAGTAAGTAATTTCTTTATTGAACCAGGTATTTCATGCTAACGTTAAAACTATTAGAAACTATTAAAGGGTCACTGATGACACCTTAAAGGCAGAAACTAGCTAGTCTGGCCCAGGAAATATGCACACTCTGGTTTCAGTTCTTTGGTGCGGTCTTTGCTTCCAATGGATACCCTTTTAAGAACATATTTGACTTCACTACAGCTGGTGATTGGGACTGTGTGGCGGCTGTAGAACGTCTTCCTGTCCTTCACTATAGTGTAGATTTTAGTTTTATTGTTCTTTGAGATCATGGGTTTCGTTGTGGAACTTTGAAACTATTAGAGGGTCACTGATGACGCCTAAATGGCAGAAACTAGCTAATCTGGCCCAGGAAATATGCACACTCTGGTTTCAGTTCTTTGGTGCTGTCTTTGCTTCCAATGGATACCCTTTTAAAACATATTAGTAAGGTTGCTATAAGATTCAAACTCTCATGAGTGACCCAATCATTATGTAAAATACGTTTTTCATGAATGAGAAAAGACATGATCATGAGATGAAATGAAAATTAACTTTAGTACCAGCTGATACACCCTTGGAAATGAGATGAAATAAAGAGTTAATCATCATTACTGTCTTGGTTGTCATGATCCCCGCCTAGAATAAACAAAAAGATCAACAAAGATATTTTAGATAATCTGCCTCAAGTTTAATATGTCGTTTTGGACTTATGCAACGGAGCCATCTCACATCGAATTGGGTGGGACTTATCACGAAGAAAACATTGGGTAATTCCTTCTTTTTTACCCATTTAAATCGAATTGAATCTCCCACTCTTATCATCAGTGCACCAGCCCATTTCCGTTTAAAGGGTTGTTGTATGGTATTTTTCATTTTTATTCAACTTTTAATATAACGCACTGTAAGCAAACAGTGTATAACCTGATCAGACGTTGCGTTCTGTGGCGTCCTTTTGCATCTGTACTGTGTGCCTATGTCCCACAAAAAGTAAGCTAGCCACTCGTATATGGGTTAATAAAAAAACAATAATACTTTTTTTCTTTGCTTTGAATTACATGTGTACAAACGAATTTTAAAACAAAATTGAACATTCATACATGTGCATTAAAGTTTGCGTAATATAAAAATTATAAAACAATTTGTTGAAATAAAATTTACTAAGTAAAATGTGCACCTGACGCACATTTTGTCAAAGGGACATTAGATGTTTCGGCCTCTTCACGAGAAAAAATGATTTTGTTTCATGCGAACAACAAAGGCATGGACCAACCTGCTCATTCGCGAATTCTGATCAGCGTTATTGTTATATTATTTGATAAGCTACGCGAAATAGTCAATATTTTAGTATTCTCTGTAGGTCGCACACCCCAACCACCCCCTCTAAAAAGGATTTCTTTTCCTCATGGGGCCATGTGAGGAAATTCTGTTCATACTCACACCTTTTTGTGAAGGCTCTCTCTAGCAATCATACCGCCCGGGAAAATGGGACAGGTTACGTTGTCTTTTATAATCTCTATTTACTAAATGTAAATGTCTTTCTGGTTTCCCTGTGCTTCTGTGTACCTTGTTCTGTATTTGTGGCATTATCTGGCTCTGAAAAGGAAACTATATGAGGCTCTTTCCGGTTCTGTATGTAGAGGTTAAAAAATGCCTAAAAACCGAAATTTTTTTCCTGTCAGTGCTTTTACAACTATGGTGTAAACTGGCGAAAACAAGAGAGTGCAGTGCTCCGCTCTGGTCTTATAACTCCTTATCTAAGCTGATGCGAGCTGCAAATTGTGTACGGTTTTGTTGTCATGGGGTACATGAAGATTGTCTACCTCACGACAAAAAGGATTCAGACAAAACCGTACATAACCAACATTCTCCTTTTTTCGCTATTTTACACCATAAAATAAATGATTTTAGTTATTAGGCAAATTTTTTCAGCCTCCATAAATAGGACCGGTGGCTCTGTTTATTAAATTTCCTACCAGTGTATTGTCTGTCTACCAAGAAAAAGACAGATACTACCACAAGAAAGATATTTAAAACATAGGCTCACTCACAAAATAAATATCAAAGAAAGAATTTAATGTAATAACCCATTGTAAACGGGAAGTATACCTAAACGGGCACTTTTACATTCAGCGAAAGCCGCATAGTAATGCGTCATTTTATCAGGGTTTGTTCTGTTTGTAAATGTAAAAAAATAACTCCAGAAAAAAGAATACACTATTTTTAGATATAAACTGACACTCCTTGATACGTACAACGGACTATTCAAAGTTTGTATCGATCCAGAAGGAAGAATTCATTAGTATGCAAAAGTTTAATGAACTTGGTCAGACTGGATAGAAGGGAATGTCACAATGAAAGATCGGAGACCACCTTTTGACACCATGAGAATGAGACATCAGAACACATACAAAGACACACATACCATACATGGATGGAAGTGTATAATCGGGGTAAAGACACAATCTTTCTCCTCCTAAGAGAAATTGCAAACCAGAATGAACACAAACATCTATGTCACAAAATGGACCAAATATGATCAAGAAATACCACAATTGCACACTGCAGACCAATTCACAATGGGAGCCACAATAAACAATGAATCAACAACAACAGGACCACCGTCTTAGAAGCACAACATCCTAAGTCAACTTGTGGCCTTAAATGCACTTTAATGGAATTGAATCCTTAAGGAGAGGGCCACTAAAATATAACTCAAAAACAGCCACTTAAGCCATACTCTTGCCTTCAATAAGATCACGGGTGGTAATGTCGTAAGGGGCGATCAAAAGTTATGCAAACGGTCGCCTTACGAGAGCGTCCAGATATGAGTGACGGGATATAAATAAAACGAGCAAAACATGTAAGTTAGCGACTTCTACATTTATTTCAATGTTTGCAGATTAATATTCAGAAATCAGGCAATGCTATTCCCTATAGTTATCATTTTTGTGTAATGGGAAGCAATAGCGGAAGTGAAAAACCGAGTAGTTAGTCTAAAAATCAATTCCTCCTGGACGAGGGTGTGTTGATTTTTTGGTTTTGATCTTAAATATACATGGTTTAGGGGCTTTACTGGTAGGTTTAGTGACACAAATATACTTTACATGAATTTTCTTTTATGCCTTAATAGTGTTTAGTCAAAATCGGGTTTATAATGTTGACATATACTAAATAGAAAAGAAAATCAACACTTACGACATTGACTCCCCCTTACGAGTCAGTTAACCCTTACGAGCCAGTATGGTAAACGCCCTTCATCTGATAGACAACTGGTTACTCTTAAATGTCTGCTAGAAACTTCTTGGTCTAGCGCTTGCACATTATCCATACCTGATAGAGGGTCTCAATGGGGTACCTTTGAAATCGCTAATCAGTAAAAGTTGGGCCCCATAGATCGCTAATTCGTAAAGTTATGCCCACAAATCGTCAACTAGTAAAATTGAGGCCCCCAAATCGCTAATCAGTTAAATTATGGCCCCAGAAATCAGTAAATTTTAGGCCCCAAAATCAGTAGCCTGTCTGGAGGCATTTACGAGGTGGAATAGCAGAATAGCGTTTTTCCATCAAGTTTGTTAACTGATTAAACGCGTCACTGTGTTATATGGTATTTATTTGCCCCAAAATCGCTTATCATTTTATTTTATGCCTTAATTTGCTAACCACTAGAAGCTCTCATTCCGCTATTGGTTAAATCTACCCTAAAAATTCGCTAACCGTTAAAATTTAGGGCCATACTACGTTAATAAGTAATCCCCATTGATACTCTCCTGATATGCACTTGAAATTAATCATCTCATCTTTTAAGCCTTCGGGCAAAGAATAAAATGCTTTTGAGACTGTTTTCTGTTGTTCTTTGTTTAAAGAAGAGTAATAGTTGGCCATCCAGAGCCTGAAAAAAAATTCTGTTGGCATTTTTGAGTACATTTTCGCATCCATGCTCAAAGTGTATCTTGATGTGTTTTAAGAAGGATAGGAGTGGATGCCAAGTCTGGAAATGCCCAAAAGTCCCAGAATTAGGTCAAAGGTCAACTGAGTGCAAATTCTTGTATAAACGTCAGATTTTAGCATTTTTATCAATTGACTATCCAAAATTATGATTAAAAGTAATGCAAAATCTCTTTTGGATAATACAGCCATGCTTTTTAAATAAACAACATCATCAAGGCATGATGTGTGTTTGGATCTAAGGTCATTTAAGTGCAAAATCGGTGAAAATTGTAGCAATATTATATTTATATGGGGGCAAAATTCAAATTTTAAGTTCCCTTCTATCCTAATGGAAGATTTTTTATATTGCTATCCTGCTAGGTGTGTGTCTCTTATGTTTGGAAAGCAATGATTTACCAAGTTTCCCGCAGTCATATATTCTAAGTAGGCATGTAAAGTATGTTACTGTATAAAATCAATTAAAATGTAATACAACTAAGAATAACCATTTCATCTGAAAGAAATATTTTTTTGGCTTAATGCTTTGTATGAATACGTCATTTTAATCAATTATCTATCCTTTTTTACATAAGATGTGTTTAAGTTGTTACTTACGTTACATTTTACCATCTGCAATTGAGTCATTTCTCAAAGGTATATGTTCCTAGCTACAGCTTTCATGAAGGACTTGGCCATGATCTCATGCTTATAGGACTAAAATATATTTCTTTTCTCATTTCACACATTTGTTGTGTTTGTTCCCATCAACCAGTCATTGTAAAACA
This sequence comes from Loripinus fragilis, assembly GCA_964019695.1. NCBI lineage: Eukaryota > Metazoa > Mollusca > Bivalvia > Lucinida > Lucinidae > Loripinus > Loripinus fragilis. The sequence goes on along the minus strand of OZ026526.1, from coordinate 92,485,082 downwards.
CTTTTTACAAGGCCACTGCCTGCTAATTGCATATACTAAGCTTAGTTTCATGAAAACACTAAGACCAAGCCTCCTTTCATAAAGCATCAGGCGTGTTGAAACTATGATAGAATATGGTAAATACCATATACTGGAAGGAATATATCCTCACATTGGTCTTCACATCCGCCTGTTAGCAGATGGTAACATACATAGCCTAAAGCTAATATACAGGTACATTTCTAATAATGACCATCCAGTGAAAACATTGTTAACTTTTTGCGGGGTATATCATGGAAATAGCCCTGACATAAAGGGTAACCCTCCATATAACTTTAAACATTTAATTGTAGGGGTGTCCTTTCATTTGCACATATTAATGAAATAATGTGGATTCAAAAGCAGCATTTCTTTGAAATCAGTCTGCTTGAGTAAACGTATTCATCCATATATAGAAGCTGTATAGATATGATATTAAAGGTAGCCTCTAATTTTAAGATACCATAAAATATATACTCAACTACAAAAGAAACCCATCAGTCACTTCTCGGGGCAATTATGGAAATCAGAATTAAGAAATGAAAATATATTTATACCATATTCTGTAGCAATCAGTTCTGCATCATTTCATTGAATAATGAAACAGTTTTACTTAAATCTGTTCATGCTGTTTGCCATTGTTTAGACAAGGGGTCATTTTCAAAAATAACAAGTTTTTCACTTGAGAATGAATATCTCGTTCTCGTCTATATCAGTTGACTTGAGTTAAATTCGTCAAAAAATTAACATTACCCTTTCCTGCAGCAGTAACTGCCTCATAACGAGGTCTAACCAAAAGCATGTAATGCCGTACAACGTTCTTGGGAATCCACGCCCATTCTTAATGGAGCACAACCTGAACCTGTCGAAGATTCCTAGGTTGCACTGAACGATCCTGGATGCATCGCCAGAGCCCATCCAACAACTGCTCTATCGTATTGAGATCCTGGCTTACAAAACTTACGCGGTTTGGTTTGGCTTCTACACACACCCGATGGCCTCATAAGAGAGGGACATACCGGTTATCAGACGAATTGAACTGATTTAGACTAGAACTCGATTGAAAACCAATTTCTGAACTTGTTATCTTTAGAAATGACCCCTTGTCTATGCACTGGCGTACAGCATGGACGGGTTTAAGTAAAACTGTTACATTATTCAATAATTTGATGCATAATTGATTGTTAAAGAATATGGTAAAACATATAATTTCATTTCTTAATTATTTTACCACAATTGCCCTAAAAAGTGACTGATGGGTTTCTTTTGTAGTTGAGTATATATCTATGTCTTTCACAGCGCAACATTTTATACATTGTAATTGTTTCAGTGTCGATAAATTCAATTTTAAGTACAATGTATCATTATTAAACATATTTTGCTTATCATTTTTTGCAATGATGATAGAGATCAAATGCTATGAGGTTATTGGCATGTGTTTCTTTATGTTATTCTTTTTAACTGTAAAATGTCAATGCAAGTTTTATTTCAAACTAAATTCCCCCAAAACAGATGCCTTGTGACTTCTTGAGGACACAGGCATTCACCATATTGGAGCACCTGATGATTTGATTGTGTTTATAGTTTTCCAACAGTTTGGGCTCACTTCTTAGTATTTAGAGTAAATGTGTCCTGAAATGCTTATCTAATATGTACATTTACTAGCATAAGCCATTGGTTTAACATATCCGATTTGCTTGATGTATACAAGATCCAAAGGTAGTTAACTCGCCTGTTCTAGTGTAGAATCTATCTGTTAACCATGACAATTTGCCAAGACAGGGATTGATTGCATATAGGGTAGGTGATTTACATTAATGTATACATCTACTGCTCGTAGATACAAGTGCAATATATCAGAATGGATAGCACTTGTAACTGGTAACATACTCGAAATGTGTAGTTTTAATATGGCATTACTCTTGAAATAAAACTGAACTACTTTCCCTTCACTATATACAAGGCAGTGCTCATACAGTGTTAGTCTTCACAAATATCTACAAGGATATAGGTACAAGAGTGAGCACGTTTATGCTTAAAATGCTTACTGCAAGCTGTTGTCAGAAATGTTGTTTACATTTCGATGGATTTGCATATATATTTAAGACTATCACAATAAGCCTAATTTAGTAAACCTTTTAAAACCAACAAACAGACCATAACTCAATTTTCATAGGACATATATAAAACATGTACTAGGGTTACAAATAGCTCAACAAAATCAAATAGTACATAAACAATTAAAAACAAACTACCTTGTGAATAAGAAAAGCAAAGAAATCAGCTGCGTGTGACACTATTTTTTTAACATTCAGTTTAATTTGTGAGTATCAGAGATGCAAATCATACTAGTGAATTTTGGGAGTCATGTTTTTGTTTTATGCTTAAGAATAAAACAGTTAACTGATTTTTAAAATAAAGTATCACTAACGTTCGAATAATTTGTTGTTTATGTTACCATGGATTATGTTTAGATGTTTTACAAGACTGCTACATGGCTCAGGTAACCTTACCTCAGCCAACCTTAGTTCAAGATAATTAACAAGCAGAGTAGTTTCTATCAGAATTGCTGCAGAATATAATAAGATAATCATCATTACAATATAATATGAAATCTAGTTCAACAAAACACAGGTTTTAATGGGGACAGATGATAAATTGATTTTATTATGTAATTGTCAACAGTGAAAAGTGAAAATTAAAAGAATTCAGCATACAAAAAAATCTTTAATACTCGATCTATGTAACATCCTATATTTGGACATAAACCATGCTGGTTCTGTTCTACGATGTTATATTTGCAATCTTCAAAAACCTATACCTGCTATAGAAGACACTCAGCACTACCCCTGCCTCAATTCCTGCCTTGCCATTAGATGTATGAAATATTGCTGTGCTATTTTAAGTAAATTATTGATATTAATTCAATATTTAAATCATGATGTAGATTGCATGTTTATCGTTATGTACCATTAGTAGAAATCTGAAAACTGCAATATGAATGTAAAAGAACCAAGCAAATTACAAAAAGTAATTGAGTAAGACCAGGAAATGCCACATTCACATATTGCAGACCAACCCATAGCACTCTTTTAAATTAAGTCTTATATAGAATTAAACGTGTGTAGTATATGTAAGCGAATTGTGGAGAGCAGACCCAAAGTTTATATAAGCCTAACAGTAATTTACTACCTATATCCATGTATGAAATGCACCTTTTGTTACCTACGTTACCTCATTAATATATGTGCAGCAATTTAAGATCCATTACTGTTTATTGTTAATATAGTTATAATTTGATTTCATTATGAAAGATATTTTGCCAATTCCAATGCAATGTAAATAACAGAAAAATGAATCTATAGGCAGCTATGCGTTACATGCTGGAGCAAGTACAAATTACATACTAATTAGCATATTTAAATATTTACTTGATTTCACTTCATTGAAAGTTAAAAGTAATAAACAACTTCAAATATATGAAAATGGACTTATAGAATAGAATATAGATCAACATCATGTATATTTCATGTCAGGTATCATGGTTTATTCTAATACATGTTATTTGTAAAGTCATTATCTGCAATTTAGTATAAAATGTAACATACGTATCGCTGACGAGCAGAAATACATATCACAGATGTATGCAATTGATTTTTATGTCTAGTTTAAACATTTAATGCTTAAACTGTTTCTCTAATACTCTTAAAATAAATCAACATTATTCTTGTACTGTGTGTACTGTTATTTTCAATGCCAGTAGGGTAACGTTGATTACAGGAGATTTATAAAAAAATGACCACAGAAAAGTTATTAAATTATGAGTTCTTAGGCCCCAAGACATGTCCTAAACTGAAATGAGTTTTACTTTCTGAGAGGTGCAGCAAACTCTCAAAGTAGCCCATATATCTCAGTTTAGCCCAATTGAGGGAGAATTTCCATCAGAATTGCACGAAACTTACGATGTTTGTCTTTGTAAAATCCATAGAAGGATTTTTCCAAAGGGGTTCCTTTAATAATAAACATGTTAATTTAAGCCTTCTGAAAGACTTCTACCCTTTTTAGAGCTTAAAAAGCATCTTGTTGTTGGACCAGAGAAAAAAAAAAGAAACACAGTTTGTAAAAATGCTCCGATTATTGCACTGGATGACCCTTGACCCCATTTTAAAGTCGACATATGAACATTTAGTTATAAAAAAAACATTTTCTCAATGTTTTTCAGACTTATAACTATAAGCATACATAATTTGGCTTGAAATGAAATATTTTAACATATAAAAAGATAAAGTTGTTTTCCAGTAGTACATATTTTCTCATTTTTGCACTCAATGACCTTTGACCTAATTTCTGGCCTTCATATGCAAATTCAGACTTGGCATCAACCCCTATGGCTTTGTACATATGCTAAATATTGTGTTAAAAGTGGTCAAACAAATGTACTCAAAAATGCCAACAAAACCAAAAATATGCATCTTTTTTCGATTCGGATTGCCAACTATAAATTAGGACAATAGTACCGCATGGTTTGAAACCATTACCAGAGCAACCATGTGATCAGAATTCAAAATAATTCAGGAGAACTGATTACTGAATTATCTGTGTCCAAACTAGCGAAAACATTACACATCAAAGACATGGCAACCAGGGTGCTTCTTTACCTATATAAGAATCTTAAAACATCTTCTTTGAAATAATGGTCAGAATTTGAAAAAAAAATCACACTAATTCACCCTCTACAAAATAGCGAAAACGCTAAAAACGAATATGACCTGTCAAAAACATGGCCACCAGGAGACGTGACTTATTGAAGAAAGGAAAAATTCAAATATCTTCCCTTAAAACAACTCACATTTGCAAAAGTCATGAAAACTTGGATTTTATATCCCCCTCCCCTTTATTTCTCAGTTTCCATCTTCAAACTGGGTACCCATTTTCGACCAAACTGAGTGAATGCATTGACTTTTTTCGAAGAGTAAGATGCACTAAATTTTTTAAGGATAGGTGGGCCCGTTAAATCCAAACGTTAAACGCCTTCTTTCTGCGCATGCGTATGAACAATGCTAAGATATGCGACGTGTGACCTAAGATGTGTTTTACATATGTTGTGTATGTATGTAGCGACATTCCATTGTCCGAATGCTATCTTGGATCAATGGAGAGGTGGGGAAGAGAAGCATCTAAAACTGAACTGAAAGACATGTTTCAACTTTCCATTGACAAACGTTATGTATCTTAGCATTTTTCGTAACCATGCGCAGAAAGAAGATATTACACGTTTTGATTCAAAGAGCACTTCTATCCATTACTTAATAATTCAGCACGTTTACACTTTGAAAAAATAGTACTGCATTCATGGTCGAAACGGCACCAGGCTTAAGGATGACACATTCGGTGCAGGGGTAGAAAATGCAAGTTTTCACAACTTTGTAAACGACGAGTTGCTTTGAAACATATTTTGATGGTTGACTCAGCGGGGACGAAGACCTCGCGCATTCCAAAAGGGCAATTTGTTTGAAATAAGGATTATCAATATAGGAATTAATATTGATATTTTGTTTGATTTTGTTTGATTTGATTCTTTACGTCCAATCAACAATCTTTCAGTTAAACAAGGACGGATCTTCCTTGGTTGAACCAGTACTAAGCTAAGATAAACGTGTCTTGCTCAAAGACCACAACGCAGTGACGCCGGTGAGGCTTGAACCCGCGGCCCCTCGGTGTTGAGTCAAGCACTCTAACACTGAACCACTGCTCTCCCGAATCAAGATTGAAGTATAATTGTACGTTTAAACAACATTTGCCTGATCTTGTCAGTCTCAGAGAGGGACAGCATGATGTCCTACTTATAACAAAACAACAACACACGTTCCTTTGAAAGATGTATGCGCAGTGTTTAAAACGTCCCACCAACAACTATGGTCATATGGAGAATGGACCAGGCATAAATTCTCACCAGACAGACTGGTGAACCCGGGGATTTAACCTGCGACCCCCCCCCCGGTTCATCTGCTTCACCACGGCAGCTCCTAGATGTATGAGGTGATGTTTAAGCAGACCCGGGGGAAAATATAAACGAAACTGTAGCCCTAGGTAAGTGCTAGCAGAAGAGTTGTGGTATAGGAAAGAGTTTGGTTGTGGTGGTGCACTCAGATTCGCTGCAATGGCATTTTTAGCTCTGTTTAAATCCTTGCATGTTAAAATACCAGGTTACGTAGCGAAATCGCTTGGGATACACCACCGTCCGATAATGACCCACACGTCCAGTGGAAGGTGTGTGAGGGGGGGGGGGGGGTGGCGTCTATGTTCATTGTTTTCTGGCTAAAATATCAGGTCGGCATACAATCCACTGACTGCTTTGCTCCACACCCCTTCCTCAAGATATATGTATCAAACATGCCCCAAAATCATTTAAATTTGAGTATACTCCAACCCCGAAACTATTCCCAGTCCCAGCCTTAGCCTAAGAGTGGACCAAACATGACCCCCCCCCAAAGAAAAAAAAATCCCATTTAGTAGCAACCCACACACCCCTCCCGCCCCAGCAAAAAAAATAATAATAAATAAATAAAGAAAATCACCAAGTGAAAACATGCACATTGGTTGGTTGGTGGAGGGGGGGGGGGGGCTATATTCAAAAGTTTCCGTCTACAGTATTAGTTCCTCCTCAACTATACATTTTAAGCACGTACCCCACCGCACACACACGCACGAAATATAGCTTACCCCCTTCCCTAAAGTATTCCTATCTTACCTTAACCTTAATGAGAGCCTAAAATGACCAAATATCCCCATTCAATGGCAAACCCCTCCCCCAACTCCCCACCCCCACACATCACACGCACAATTATAATACTATTCAGAACTTCGTTGATCTCAAAATCGGGTTGAACCAATACCAAGCAATTAATCAAGTATTTGTTTGAAGCCACAACGCAGCGCCTTTGCTGAGGCTTGGAACCGGCAACCCCTCGAGCTCGCCAATTAGTCACCGCGCTCCTCAATATAATCAACTTGGATTTGACCCATACCATGCAAAAATGCATCTTAGGGATTTCTAGGCAGACCAGGTAAAATTCAAACCAGCCTCCTCTGCCACAGAAACAAGCTGCATCAATGACATACTAGTTTTAGAATGATTAGGCTGGCTTTAACATCAGTAGATATCCTGCTATCAAAGAAGCGAAATAATGGATGCTGTTCAGACTGTGCAGGCAGGCTGATCTGCGCCTTTGTTGGTCGCAATTGACATTAAGCAGGTTTTCACATGACGAGGATAAATTGAACTTATATCAGTGACTCGTCATGCATCACAACGAGAATATTTTCTAAAACTTATCTGTTCTACTTTTCTCTTTGAACTATCCAAGTTTATTCGTCTAGTAAGGGGCAATCGTACCGTTAGGGGCAATCAATGTCGTAAGGGGTAATGGGCACCAAAAACTCGTCGCAGACACAAAGTGACATCAAGAAGATGGTGTATACCGCTTATGCTTGAAAAATAAGTTGGAAAGGATATAGTTTTTTTTACAAAAATAAAGCATCTAAGAACATTTATTGAACAGAACACCTTCATTAGAAACCACTTAAATGATATTATGCCTACACCTTACTCAGGAGAAAGTATATCATTCGTTAGATGTAAACTTTCTTACGTCAGATTATTTTGCCTCTTGTACAGAAATGGACATTATTGGAAACAGCATTCTCCGTTTCCTGATATTAGTCTCCAAAACGGTAAAAACAGCTAAAACAGGACTACTCACATAGCTGATTCCATTGTTAATTGCTCCCGTAGCTCATGTCCGGATGATCTCGTAAAGATTTCATTTGCATAACCGTTTGATTGTCCCTTACGACATTACCACCCGTGAAGATGAGATAAATGCACTCTATGGATTAAGATGGATGTCATATAAAAGAATACACAGCTAAAGAATCACAGCATTAGACAGTATATTATTGTATGCTAAAATTAAAGCCGAAATAAAATCCCATTGTTGTTTAACATACACATGTTAAGACAGGGTAAGCACAATTACGCTGGCACATCTGTGATACGCGTTTTAGATCTTCGTATAACACACACCACTTTAGATGGCCCAGTTTTGTGATGGCTATATCATGAACGTATTGCAATAACTAAATATGAGGTATGTAAGTATGACCAGGAAATGCCAAAATCAAACACTGTATACAAACCATGACACAGCCAGGAAGAGATAGAGAATAGAAACAGTCACATGACATCAATACCAATTAAATAAACGTAACCAGCTCTCTCTTCCGAGATAATGGCAAAACTAGAAACGACACTAAGTACTGAACAACAAAACAATTACCATACATCAAACTCTCACAAAACAATGGGAGAAATAGCAAACAGCGAAAACGTAGTTACTAGCCTTCTTCGGTCTTATACACTGCCTTGTGTAAGGCATTACGCTTACTGGCGATCATTATCTGAAGTTTTCTCTGTTGGATTGATGTCTTATGTATGTCTTTGTTTAGATCCATCACTGTTTTTTGGTAGTTTTGGTAGTCGTGCTTGCCTCTGTGACAGGCGCCCATTTTTTGTTTTACCATATCTAGTAAACTTTTTTTAGTATTCGTATGTCTGGTAGTCAGGTCCTAATTGAGACTGCGTAATCAAGAATTGAATTACTTATTTCTATATCAAAACATGTGCAGTGGTGACTCGAAAGAACCGTCTCAATGTGAAAATTGAGGAATAAGAAAAAAGTAACAATTTCAAACTCAAATTTATTCAGAATGAGAACAAGTGTCCCTGTGTCTCTTACGATGGTTTGTGACCAGTGTGTGGTATTTCCTAGAAACTCTCAGTTGCAGATCCAGAGGAGATGAACCCACACCCCATTTTTAAGGCAAAATGTCTCACTGAGACCAAATTATTTCATTTTCAGGGGATATTTTAAGAAAAATGATATAAAATCAGCAATGCGAAACCCCATTATACATCTGAACCCCCTTTTCAGAAATCCTGGATCCGCCCCTGACTCTTTACTATGAAATCCAAGGACAGTTAGCATATTGGCAAAAGACACATATGTCGCTGACTATTCACCATATTTCTACTTTTGAGTTTATTCCTTGAGAGGGGTGGAGTTGAGTAAAGTAGAATGCCACTATTGCTGTCACATACCCATTGGTAATATACGTAACTGCTAAAGAAACCTGACACGTTTTTATTTTACTTGTTTTAAACTCGTAAATAACAAATTATAGTGCTAAGCGCATATGCTTATTCTAATAACAAGACATTAGAAAGTATTCATCGAAAAAATATATTTATCAAATATAGAACATGACTTCACAACGTCAAAATACTGTATTTATCAATTTTGCCTCGGGAGTGTAGATCAAAACTTTTTTCAGGTATGCAAGACCACTACGAATATAGACAAAAGTGCATTTTAAAAAATTACAAGTTCTTGCTGTGGCGTATGATAGGGGGGGGGGGGGGGTTCAGTTGTGCTTTCGACGTTGTCTAAATGGCAGTGTTTTCCTTTTTTTAAAGCAATTTCTAGAAACTGAAATGACTTGGAGTCAACCAATCATTGTAAGAGAATGCATTTTCAAGAATCAGAACTTATGTTTCGCGTCGTGTTATAGGGTAAAAGCGGAATAAACCAAATTTAACGTCAATTAAGAAACAAAGCAAACCATGGCTATTGGCATTTTTTTTCTTTGTCAACATATATCGCCGTTTAGTGTGTGCTCTCTACTTTGTTATAGTGCCAATTGGCTACACTTTACTTTAACCGCGCATGAAGTTCAAGCTTTGCAGTATACACATATTAGCATGTAATTACAACGCTTGAAGTCGCTAAATGGATGTAGGCGGCGGCTACGGAGTTCAAAAGGACTGAAACATTGTGAAAATGCATTCGAAACATCATACAAAGTGAAAAGAGTTGATAAAGTGATAGCACTTTTTAAAAAATCATAAACAAGACGATAACGTAAAATTGACGTTAAGAGAATGAAAAAAGGCTGTTGGGTTGAGAAACGCATGCATGCTTTATTTGAATGCCCTGAAGATGTCAATGAAATAACAAAGAATCACACTGAAGCGGTTACTGGTGAACTTTACGTGATTTCTTTGTTCTTGCAAAAATGACCTTAAGGGGTTACGTGACGTTTTGATAGCTGACGTCTGAAATAAGTACATATTTTCAAATAATCTCAGTGCATCTTAATTTTGTTCACTTTTACACAATGGAAAGACAAGTGTGCATCGTATTAATATACAACCAAAAATTGACACACATTATGTGTCAGGTTTCTTTAGTAGTTTAGTATATAATGCATAGTCTTTCGTTTTCTCTTAAAATCCCAGTTAAAAATATATGCTCGTGTGCTGTATGGTTTATCATGTTTATCGTAAACTGATGTAGTAGGTAAGGGAAATAAGTCAAGCTGTATAAGTCTTGGATATTTCAATAGATTTATTATCCATGAGTGTCTGGAGTGGTAGTGGTAGTTGGGTTGGTGTGTGCCTGTGTGGAGGGGATTGGGTCTGGATTTCTTTCATTCTAGTTAAAAACGTGCCAATTTTATTCTGATTGTATAAATTTCAATTTGTGAGAAAATATCAGCTTTGTTTATATATTAAGCCCATATGATCTCCTATCAATAGCCTTTTTGCTCATTTTTCCCTATCAATAAATATATATATTCATTTTCTCTTTTCATCCTGATGGATTATCCCATACATACTAATACAATGCGTGAGAACTTGTCCTTCTGTATTTGAAGGGGCTGTTGGTCAGAACTATTCTGATAAAAGTATGCATTTTTGTCCCTGAATAGTGTTTTTAACTTATCAAACAGTGCAGATCCTAATGAAATGCCGCCATATGAACCTTTACTATTTTACAAAGTACCAGTGTACCAGTATCACAAATGAAAAATGTTATCTCCATTGAGATCTACACCCAGACCTACATCCATTCACGGCATTTCGAGTAAAACAGTAAAGCTAGGTCGGGCCATGAATTAAATCATTAATGATTATTGACCCCTGTTGTGACTTTTTTTTTAGAATTAAATCACATCCGCAAAAGCCTCTTTTAAACATCCTTGTTGACGTATTCAATTGGACAAGAGGTCTAACAGTAAGACCATTAAATTTTTATTTGTTCTGAATCTTCATCTAAATGTATATCCATACTTTGGGCATGTGTGCATGTTGGAGCAGGCACGCCTAAGCCTTCGTTACTTAAGAAATGAATTCGATTTTTGGAAGTTTCACGGAATCATGAAGTATTCGGGTCTCTTGCAAAGTCAGTGAAACCGCAACAGACAACAGTTACCCCAACCAATGAGCGGCAAATGGCGCACTAGGGGAACACGCACGGTAATTGGAACACGGACAGCCAACTGAGCAAACAAGAAGCTTGTTTTGCTCGTGCGACTCAAATCCAACTGGTGACTTTGTCATTTCCTTCCTCTTATGGGTATAGGTCAGTTTTAGCAAAATAACAATAATTGACTTGTGGTCACTTGCTCGGAAAGGATTGACCTCTTGGCTCTCATTTGTGGTGTCTAACTGTGAGTTTGTCACTTTCCAATTGGTATCCTGGGTCAGGTGTGGTACTTGATTGTATCGATTCCTGATCTTTGCACCCTTACTTACTTTAGTTGAAATGAATCAATAACTCGACAGAAGAGTTGTTTTTAAATAAATGTCCAATTTATGGGGCCAAGACAATGTGATTCACTTCTTCAATCCTGCATGCTATTGTTTAAGAAACATAATACCATAACAATTAATGTGTGAAAACAAGAAGACCAATCACTTCTTTTGCATCCCAACTGAACTAAAGTAACCACATTTTGGTGCCAAAACCAGGATAAGGTATAACAGAGTCTTATCAAAGGTATCATAGAACAGAGTTCAACATAAATAAGTGAGGTCCAGAAACGAAGCTGTATGCCTAGAATACACAGTCAGCTAAAGTATAAATGTTGCTATTTGATGGAAATCAACATCAGTTTTACAGAACAGAATGAACAGAGAAGATTTAAGCATTAAATTAGCAAAACCTTTGGGGCCAAGAGTTCTCTGTGACCAAAATAGTTAATTTTAACCAAGAGGTTTGACAGGTTTTTTTCTTGTGTTCTTGTGTTAAACCGGTTTAAGCCCTCCAGTAAAATAATTAACTGACCGTTCCAAGGCGGTACTTCTTTTGTGGATCTTTTATGTTTTTTCTGTCTTGTGTTTGCTATGCCTTTGTGAGCGTCTGTTTATATGTACCTTGTGGTCACCTGCTGGGAAAGAGCTGACCTCTTGGCTCTCGTTTTTGGTGTCCTACTGTAAGTTTGTCACTTTCCCATTGGTATCCTGGGTCAGGTGTGGTTCTTGATTGTATCGATTCCTGATCTTTACACCCTTACTTACTTTGTGAACGGTTTTTTAAAGAGGCTTACAATCATAAAATCATAGATATAAAATCATTCTCCTGTATGAATTGAATTGTCATAAGGTTTCTGTTCTGTGTGAATTAACAGAATTAAAACTCTTAATAATGTTACATATTAAGTATAACATTGGTTATATGTAAATTTAACGTCAGAAACTTGATGTGGTTAGTACAGGTGTCACCATAATGTATCATTTTGTGTAATATTATTGTGTAGGCACTTCATTAATTAAGAATCATTGAACTTAATATCAAAGATATGTGTATTTTTTTCTTTGCCAATTCTTAATAGGGAAACACACTGAAAATGTCAACTTCTACCAATAAAAATACTAACATGGCGATTCAAACTAAACAAGTAGTTAAGTATGTTTACACTGAAACAAAATTATTGTATTTTTACATTAAGATGAATAAGGACCATGTGTTTACATCAATATGAAAAATATATGTTACCGGTCCTTGAATTTCATGAAATTTGGTCAACATAATTTTAACATATATGGATAGTTTTAATGTTGAAATGGTATCTTGACAAAGACCACAACGTGTTAAAATTTTAAGTCCAAATTTGACTGAATATTAAATATACAGTTGAAAATTGGGGTACCCATGTCATAAAAATGAGGGCCCACCCACTACCCTAATACATACAAAGCCATTTATAGTATCAACGAACTTATCAATGATATAGTTATTTCATAAAACATTTCTACGCCCGTTACATGATATGTCAATTACTTTAGAAATGATTATAACTGGGTACCCAAAGATATGGTAGTGATATCATACATGACGTCATAAATTAGCAATAGAATTGCATAAAATCTCAAATGCACCATGAATACAAAAGTCATACCCTAGGCAATTAATGGACATACTATTATCAAATTCCAAGCTTGGACATACTCCCATGTTAATTTCCCATACCTTGTAAGAGCCCCTTTCAGTGGAAAATATAACATTTTACCTTTTGAAAAATGTGCAGAACGTTAGCAATATTTCATGAAATTACAGATAATTTTGTACCATTTGGTAGGCCACAATCTGGTACAGCTATTATACAAATGATGACTGAGTTGGATGTTTCTAATAACTAAATACCAGAACAGCCTAGAAAGCAAAGCAACGGGTTAATGTTTTCGTCTAAAAATCGCATGTCACAGTGCACTCTGAAAATATATAACCGACAGTAGTTTAAAAACGCTGTGCGTTGGTATTGTTATCAAGTACACTTTATGTTTTTTGTATTGAAACCAAACAAAGTTTTTTAAAGCAGAGCAAAAGGAAAATCTCTTGTAATCTTCCAATGGGACAGAGTAAGTTTTGCTATGAGTTGACTTTCATGTTTTTTTCAATTGAAAACGGTGGTAAACACAAAAGTAAAATTATCTTGAGAGTAGAAATCAATCAACTTTGTGATGGTTAACGCGATACCATCAGAAGTTCTTATGCCAACGATAAAATGTGAGGGGTTAAGTTACCCCACCCACATCTTGAAAAGTAAAGGTAGTGTTAGTAGAAATAATTTTCTTGAATACCGATCTAAACAAGCCACACTTTTATGGCGACGTTATGATTTTTATGCATTGTTCACTACAAATGAAGCAAAACATATACTCATAAGGCATTTTTGAGCTCCTGTAGTGACACAGTTTATAGTAGAAAAATAAAGAAAAATCGAAAAAGTCCCACTTATGAAAGTTTACAATTTTTTTATTAGTCAACTTTTTCTGAATGTAAAGGTGTAAGTCGTGCAAGCAGTGACCGCATAATATATTTTAATAAAAGTAAAGTTGGCACCAAATCGTTAATTTGTCACACCATGATCGTGAATGAGGTCCCCAATTTTCTTTCGTTTTTTACAAATATTTTGCTTAGAATTTCAGCCAGTGTGTACCCTAATCATTTTTTGGCATGTGCTGCACGTGCACGCCGAGTCCTTATTCGACAAAAATTAAACCATCAAGCAGCCGTTGAGTTCTAGTTTCCAAATTTGTATTATTTGATAGCATTTTATCAACGCATTGTGGAGCTATGATGCCATGCTAAAAACTTTCCAAATGCCCCTCGTATGTGTCCATTTGGACGAACATGGATGTGTCCGTGCTTGCAGATTAATTCACAAAACGTAAAATATGAAATATAGTGCCTCTTTTGCGATGTGGTAAATCTAGGCAGCTTTAATTGCGACTATGTTTTCTAAGACCATCTTCTGTGCGGCAATTGAGCTTGACGTTGACGGCACTTCAACCATAGGCGAGATTAAAGCTTCGCTACTGAAAGATATTGGTGATATATAGATGCTTATTTAAAGCTTTAAATTATCGTAGTATTTATTATGCCTCAATATAATTATAACACCTTTTTGAAAAAGTGTGGGCTATATTGGATTTGGGTTGTCCGTCATTCTGTCCGCCGTTCCGTCATAATTTTGTTTCCGCTCAATATCTTGAGAACAACCTGGTAGAATTTAACCAAATTTTGCATGTACATTACTATTGATATGATCTAGATTGTGATTGTTACATATCATTTTTTGCGGATTTGTAACAAAGTTATGGCCCTTGACTAATGTCAGAACATCGTTTCGGCTCAATTAGGCCTTGAGCTGGATATAGACCCCTCCCCCTGGGGACATTTGGTACATTATTATTTCCTAAAACTACATTTTATAAGCCACAAAATGAAATATGTTAGCCCTCTGAGAGTGGCAGCGTTAGTGTGTAACTTCACGGTAGGTACGTTACCAGCACAATAATATAATAGCAAAATAACAAATAATGTATTCAACATTGACGTGTTTGTACTTATTTGCAAGCTGACATAGTTTTATGCACTTCTTTTAACACACTAACATATTTTAAGCTTTCGTTTTATAAATGTACTGAGCTATTACCGTTATATACACTACTTAGTGTTTTGTACGTTATTTTTGAGTATCAGTATGGCAGTTATTGACTATACGTGTATTACATCTGTCATTGAATATAGCAAATCTATAAGACTGCTAATTAAGTGAATTGAAGTTCCTATAATGGTGGCTTAAATTATTTTTTCAGGCCAATGTTACGTACATTACCCTTAAAATAGCATTAAACGTTTAAGAAAATGCTTACAACATGACTTGCTCTTACTTATTTGCATGTTGGCACAGGTTTATGTACTTCTTATAACACAATTACCTATTTTAAGTATTCATTTCATAAATGCTTGGATTTATAACCCTTATATACGTTACAAAGTGTTACATACGTTATTTCTGAGTATCTGTATGGCAATTTTGACTATACATCTATTAAATATGACAATGAATATAGAATTGCATATCAGCCTTATGTGCCTTGTACCCAATGTTCTTTGCATACGATCGCACCAACTACTCACAATATGTACTTGTTAACCAAATAAGTCAGCTGAACTTGTCTGATACACATTCCAGATGCAAATAACTTCTGGAAAACAGTGAGTTTAATGTGTCACAATCATCTGTTATAAAATGTGTTGGCTTTCACAACCCAATTAAAATGTTTGTGGCTTTGGAGGCCAAGAAGAAATAAAACTAAATCGTAACAGTACATCAAAACTGACATGTATTCGTCACAAGTCCAAACTTCTGCATTTCTTGGAATCACAATTTGAACCATTGATCGGCCATCCAATGCTGCACATATCATTGATTTAATGCCATACAGCAGGCAAAACATGTTGGTTTTGTCACTGATACATATAAACAATAATAAGCAGCAGTCTATCAAGTCTTATGAACGTTCATGCAGAGGAACAGCACCAACATATATGTTATCTGGTGCCCATGGTAGGACACCAATTAACTGAAAGAGCTTTATGAGCAATGACAAAAACAAGACTCAACTCATTAGCATACTTCTGGATCAATCGTCAACTGACAAGTACGCTACTAGACTTGTAGATATAAAGCTATCCCATGTTATTAACAAAGAGATGTTCCATATTTCCTGTAAAGACGCACGACTGTTTCAAAGTATCCAGGAGAAAGCAGATACATGTACTAATACTATGATTATACTACACTGTCTAATATCAGAATATCACAGCCTGATGCAAGCACTACCATTATAACAAGTAAGGTCACCAGACACAGATGTATTAATACTACTTGCATGAGATTGCATGGATACACACGTGACAGTTTTGTTCAACACTGGTGAGGGCAACAAAAGACGCCTTCTGAATATCAACAACATCGGCCAGAATATGTGTGCGTGTGTGTGTGGGGGGGGGGGGGGGGGGAGAAATCGGCACAGTCATACACTATTTCATAGGCTGTGACACTACCAGTATGTTTGTGTCATAGAAAGGTCGCACCTGTTTAGCTGATTGAGACCCCCTAGTTCATCCAAATTCTAAGTAGGGGAAGTGAAAAACTGCTCTCATGCACTCATCAGTGACAGGGGAACCCTAAAATGTGCTATTTATATCAATGTGAGAAGCTGCAGTATGACAAGTTTCTGAAAAAGTACCAAAGCCGTACACATACACTGGATATTTCAAATGGCATGGGTATGAGCCTACCACCACCCTGCCGTTATGCCCTAAATTACATACAAATATTAAACTATACACTTCCATGAAAAAAGCAAGGCCTTTCAGATCTGGACAAAAGTAGATGAAAAACATGGAGAGGAAAATGAGAACGACTGAGTGAAGGGGAATTTAATTATACCTGAGCAATCCATAGACATATTGTGTGAGCAGAATGTTCAGGGGGATGCAGAGCAGGATAGAGATAATGATGTTGGTGATGATGATGAAGGTGTTGTGATGACAAATATTGTAGATGGTGTATTTGAAGATGAATCTGATGAAGATTAATAAGGCGTATGGGAATGAATTCGTTGAACTCTTGAATAGTACGTGAAGAGGTGCTGGTAAGAAATTGATCTTTAACTGCTACCTGATGTTTTGTCTTTGAATTGTAAATGTTTTACTCATATATTAAACAATATGTTGCACACTTTCCATGTGCATTATGTTAACCATATTTAATTTCTCTATAGAGAACAGAAGGTTTAATGGTAATATATGTATTTGAATATTTCCTCAGCAAAAGAGACACAGAATTACATTAGACATTTTTGTATGATATGGGGTTACCATGTTCAACATTCAATAACTCAAAAAGTATATTAGATAGAAACATAACGGTTGCAGTTAACATAAAGCATATAAACACTTTTTAACACTATAATAATAAATGAACACTTTCTTATTTAAAAGATGAATAAATATGACGAGCTAGAGTAGATACAAAAAAGGGATTCGTTACCTATAAAAAGAAGACTTAGCATACTCTTGATGCAAAAGATAGTTTGCAATGCCCTTCGGTATATTAAGAATTGATAGTAATACAAGGTACCTCTAGATCAGGCACTGTTAAGCTACATGTCTTACCATATCTAATAGTCTTATCAGTTGAATTTTCTGTAAGCGCCACGTGAAAATGGTTGTAACATTATGTCGAACATTAATTATACGACCCAGATTTACAAACAAAGAACAGTCTCTTTGTTACCTTATTACTGGTAATAATCACAATTTCAATTATGATAGACCAATTCAACATCATTGTCACAAGACATTGGTATATAGATGTGTGTAAGCAAGAGCTAACTCCATAAAGGTTCTTTTCATGCCCTGTAGGTCACTTGAACAAAGACCAGATTATACCATTGTCAAAAACAATTTGTTGTGAAATACTTTAAATATGGTTCGTATCTTTTTAGATTTTAAATTTCCAAGCAGCATATTGTTTTGTAATACTTTGGTAAAAAGGAATCTCTCGAGTATAAATACACTATACTGAGCGAAACTTCCAAACCGCCACTCGACATTTTCTCATATATCTTAACATATATGATACATACATGGCTGAAATTTACACTCAATATGGAAAAATCAATTAAACAGAACCTGTCAAAATTTCATTTTCATAAATTGAAAATAACATGCTCAATTGATAGACTGTATAAAGGCACCATCGCATTTCATTTTCACACAAACGCTAGAATTTGGACTCATCGCTTATATTACAACCGAGCATTCAAGGGCCCTAAGTGAAAAACACCAACTTTATGGTGTTATAAATGGGCATTATTGAACATTGTTGGATTTCGCTTTTATTAACAAGCAATTTTCAGGAAATCCACAATGTTTCTATGAAAGCCCATATGACATGAAACAACACAAGAATGCTTTATGGAGATGACATGTTTTTGTCCACAATATCACTGAAGCTTTCTGGTGCTGTAAATGGGCATTATTGAACACTATCGTGTTTATTTTGTAATAAAGTAGCAATTTTCATGCAATTCAGTGCTTCTATGGAGGCCCATATGGCCTAAAAGAACACAGAAATGTATTTATGATGATGAAATGTTTTTGTCTTCAAAATTATGGAACATTCGTCATCCATTAACCGTTTACTGCACATCAATCTCGACACTTCCGACGTTCCAATGCAGCATTTGTGCATCACTGCACCAAAGTATGGTGGACTATACAGGACATTTTATGACATATGTAAAACTCAGTTTTTGTCGATTTTTCTCGTCATACGAGTGCAAAAATGAAAAATGACCGACATGTTGAGGTGTAAACTTTCGGCTCTATCAAAACATGTCAAACTTTATGATAAATTAAGAATCAGTCGCAGCGAGGCCCTATTTTCGATTGAACCCACAGCCCGACCCCTCTACTTTATACTCATACAACCCAAACGTTGGCATTTTTGTGATAAAATAAAGTTGTCCGATAGTTGTCGATGAAAATACGAGTATACACATGGCGAAAAACGTTTAGCATTTGTGTGTCAGGTGCAAAACATGTATAAGTACTCTATCGTTACGCATAAATGAACATCCTTATTCAATCAAACTGCATTATGTTCAATCGATGCATACATGTGTCCAAATATACTGTTGCAAATATCATTTCAAACAGTTTAATAATAAATGAGTTTTATTGAAAATGTGCTTTGTTAACTGGCGGTTTAGAAGTTTCGCTCAGTATATTTATAATTCTTGTTTAGTGCAGGGACTCGTTTTTACTCGTAATAAAGGCTAGGCTAGCCAATGTTTGTAGTAACAATTTCTCCTTTGCCACCCTCTCGCTCTCTCTCAGGGAATGGGGTAAACCCTACACACATACAGTTTCTCTTTACCACTAAATCCTAAAGGACCTCGGACAGTCTTAATGAAGGATTGCCCATAAAAATTACCAGAGAAAAGTTTCAAAGAAAACGATATTTTTTCTATGGAAAAGATAGTAGGTTCAACCCTCGACTTATCCATAAAAGCAGTTTTCTCATTGGACAAGTACCAATTGAAAAATATGGGTTGAAAACTCTGTTTTTGCTATTCAACATATAGAAAATAGAAAACGTTTTACTAAAGTGCTCCCCCCCCCCCCTTGACCAAACTAATCCTTTTGCACACAGTTGTAGTTTTACATTTCACACATCATACAAAAACGGCATGATTGGTCACGGGGGGGGGGGACGTTGTCGAAATGCTCAAAAACACTTTATTATAAATACTTATTAGAAACTTATTTTGTAAAAACCTTTAGGTAAATATCAATTTGCAATTGGCATGTATCAGGGCTTTAGTTATGAGTGCTTACAAAGTAATTAATTGTCTCAATTCTCAACCAAAACATATGTTTTGGGGACTCAAAAGAACCGTCTCAATGAGACGGTTCTTTTAAGCACCAAATTATAGGGTTAAATCCGATGTGTAAGAAAATATTTACGATTTTACGCTCAAAAACTGCGTTTATCTAGACTATGATTTATATAGTATGCAGCTATGATACACCTCAGTGCACTGGTTGACTTGGAACATTACAGGTAATAGTTAAAGTAATTGACAGCACACTTCTTTAGATGAAACAATGAAATCTTCTCAACCCGAATTTTATGCAAACGCATAACTTTCGTCTCAAGTTTTATGCCGCAAACATAATATTTACATGTATAAAGGTGAATACTCGACGAAACTTTGACTTTCTGTTAAATAAAATTTGATCACAAAAAATACCCCCACCCCCTAAACCCTAGAGTCCTGGCATAATTATGCAATATTTTCAAAATATTTTTATTTTGCTAGGTGCACTAAATGTAAGGGTTTGATTTGAGCACAAAACTATAGTTGTCAGTTATGCATTATCCTAGCCACAGGCTTTCAAAATTTGGGCAGATTGAATAGGAAACTGTCCGAGGTCCTTACATTCTTATGTTTTAAGTGTAGATCGAGATAAGCCTGCTGATCGAATTGCAAACTACTAATATCCAGTCTTTGTGAATCAGTTGGATTGCATTCTGGCAATAAAGACTAGCTGTTGAACGTTTCTGAGTAGTGACATACGTTTTCATATAGTTTCAGAAATGTCATTCATTTCTTCTCCATCGGTTTAAACTTGTGTCTGTTTTTTTTTTTTTTTTTTTTTTTTTTTTTTTTTTTTTTGGGGGGGGGGGTTGATCAAAAGAACCGTTCCATTTTGACGGTTCTTTGAATCCACAACATGTGTCTTAACAAGAGTCATTGAAAATCGCTTCTTGGTTTTGAAACTTTCAAAACATCTAAGCATAAATTAAACTAGACACACCATACATTAAGAATAAAGAGGGTGCTATCTATTTCAGACGAGAAGCCTGGTACTAGTGCTAGTAGTTTGTCTAGCATGTTATACGCATGCGCAACTGCCTGGCGGTTCTCTTCCTGGTGTTCCAGGGACGCCAACCGGAAATAGCACCAGTGGACCGATTCCTGGTGGGAGTGGTGGAATGGGTGGATTAATGCAAATGAGACCTCATGCTCCAAATGCTATTCATCATGTGGGAATATCATATAATCTCCTCAAGGGCAATCCTGATGGAGAATACTGGTCTACAGGTATTTCTTAGCAACACTTATTAACCCTTTTAAGACCATTGTTTTTTCCAGAAAGTTTGGTAGAGTATCCCTTTATTAATAACAGGTTAATATTTTCAAAGGTTATTGTATTTCATTCTCTGACTGTCTTTTTTGTCATAGTTTTATAGATTATGAGGGTACTTTTATTATACTTTCATTATGTGACTGGGTTTCAATTGCATGATTTTAACAAACAAAATTTCAACGATAAATTTTAGTCCATTCCAAAGGCAATGAAACAATTACTCAACCGATTAACGGGGTAAAGTCAGAAAGCTAAGTACACGTCTTCAAAGGGCTAACCAATAAACGTAGAATGCAATTTCGTATCCTCTCAATTGGAAGGTGGAAGCTACATGTAGGTATATATTTTCTTTTTATTTTGAATTAATTTCCTGTAAGCCAAATGTGAGGAGTCCTATAAACGCCATGGTCTGTGTTGTCCGATCTGGGTCTGCATTATTCTTACATATGGCAAAACAATTTGGCCAGCAAGGGCGGATTCAGTGGGGTAGGCAGGGGGTCTGGACCTCCCTTGAAAAATCACAAAAAAATAATAAAAAATATAGGGTTTCTTAACAATATTGGCTGAAATCCCTTGAAAATTCACAAAGCTACAAAGCCAGCATTCAATGTTGTGCCATCATCGGCACGTCAGTGAAACACCATTTCAATGGCTTTCGCTGGCGGGCCGATGATGGCCCGCTTATAGTGGTATTTGGATCCTTTCTTCCCTCATCAACTTGAAGTAAAAAGAAAAAAAAACCGTTGTCAAATTTGGACCCCCTCTGGCAAAACTTTCTGGATCCGCGCATTGCCAGCAAATGACCTTAAACGCAAAACACTTACGTTTTACGCTTACGTACATGTATCAGGAGCTGAATTGGGGGAATTTAATGTCTACATTTTGACCAAGGTTCCATCTATACCCCAACATTATATATGTGCGTCTATTTTTTTTCTTGGCCTTCATCATTGCTAAAAAACTTGGATGTTTGAACTGTTTGGAGAAGTTGGCGGAGATGTTCCTGAATAATTTTCATTGGGATGAGTTTTTTTCGATATATGACGCAGTAAAAAGTCATTGCAAAAAAATTAGTTCTCAAAACTTAACAACTTGAGTTTTTTAGTAGCAAAGGTGGTGAGACTGCACGGATTGCCATGCTCGTCTGAGTATTGCCTGCTCGCCGACATTTTAGTACAATATACCAAACTTTTTCACGACTGGCCCACTAATAATTCGTTTTAGGCTAAATCGCCTTACAGATATAAGTTTTCTATATCCATGTATTGTTTTTCTCACAGGAGGGGAAGACCCAGGCGTCTCTCTGACACGGAAGATTTTTACAATCAGCCCAGGTGACAATCCACCGGAAGCTATAATAGAACACCATGATGGCTGCCAGTACTCACACGGGTTTTCTCTATTCTACAATACCAAGTCCTACCAGGATAAACTGTATATCAATGTTCAAACATCAGGTAAGACAATCCACCGGAAGCTATAACAGAACATCATGATGGCTGCCAGTACTCACATGGCTTTTCTCTGTTCTACAACACCAAGTCATACCAGGATAAACTGTATACCAATGTTCAAACATCAGGTATATATTTACATAAATCCTGATACGAACATTTAAAGATTACTGTAATATTATTTCGGAAATTTTCGCAAATAGCGTTAAGGTAGTACGTGACCCATGTCAAAAGATAACCATACTTTTACTTAAAAGTAAGAGTGTAAGAGTTATCGTTCCTGAATCTTGTTTTTAAAAGAGAATACTTATTTGTAAGACGGTAGATATTATTCTCCCCTGACAACTCTTTGATGCTTGAAACGTAATTCTGTAAGTATTTTGCTTTCACAAAAAGAAGGAATGCAAGTATTAGCTTTTAAAAACATCACCCAGATATGAAGTCATTCAGTATTTTGATGGTTAAAAGTTGAAGACCGTATAAATATACATACTATATACATGTCTCGGCTGCTATTTCTGCATGCTGCCACTAACCTAAGACCCACCCCCACCCCCAAAAAAGGGGGGGGTGTAGACGTGCACATGCCTTGTATGTGACATTCTCATGTTTTAGGTCCCATGGAGGTACATGGTCACTAATGTTTTATGGAGAAATGACGTAACTATTTCAATTACCTTATCACACCGGATAGGCAGCAATAAAAAACAGTCTAAACAATCGATGAATGCTGATAACAAATTGCTAGAAACAGTGTTTGTGATTGCCATTTGTTGCCTATCGGACTACAAACAACAATCCAAAATTCTGTTACTTACAATATTTAACTACGTTCGTCGATAGCATTAACGTTTTCGATTGCCGCCTATCTAGTGTGTTTTTGATATACTGAAGACGTAGCCAAAACAATCTGATACAAGGGCTAGGAGTTATTTCATGTTTCTGTTGAAAAAATTATTTTGTTTCGTTGCATGTTTCATGATGATAAAATGGACATTTCTGCATACATTTTAATAAAATTTATCGTAACTGCATGTGCCTGAAAGGAAGATATATGACAATATAGCATTCTTTTCTGTATATTAACGGTTGGCAAACATGGTACAGATGCGCGGATCCAGGAATTTTCATCAGGGGGGGGGGGAGGGTCCAGGTCAGTCTGACAAAAAAGCTCTGACAACGATTTTTTTAGTCCTCAGCTTATTTTCCAGAAGTCAAATGGCCAATATCAAAGAAATCTATCGTTTTTCAAGGCTCCAGATGGGGTCCAATTTTTTCCAGGGGGTCCAACTTTTTCCAGGGGGTGTCCATTTGCTTATTCCCTATAGAAAGCCATTTAATTTGTGATTTTCCAGAGGGGATCCGGACCCCCTGCCCCCCCCCCCCCTCTGGATCCGCACTTGGTGCAGCCCTCACAGCTTCATGGTTAAGGCTACAATACATTATCTCATTTGGGCTTGGCAAACGTTAATAGACAGAAGAATTTATCATCCTTTTATTGTTATATAATATATAATAAGTGTTTACTATAGAAACTTGAGGTGTTTCAATCGCTGACAATTGTACATTTTATTTAATAATGTGTCATATTTTGGTTGATCGTTGACCAATCACTGACCGCAGGCTTAATTTCTGATAAAACATGACTACGGAGGGCTTAATTGCCATTTCAACCTGCTCACCGATAACCTCTGCGAGTTAAGATACCGTCGCTTATGCTTTATTGAGAAATGACCAAAATATTCAATTATCATAAGATACGCTACTTTATTACATCGGATGGGCGACAATCGAGAAGGCTCTGAACAATCGATGAACGTGGATCGCAAATCGCTAGAACTTTCCATTTGTCGCCAGTCAAGCAAACAAACTGCAATTCAAAAAGTCTGTTTCTGACGGTAATTGATCCACGTTCGTCGATAGCATCAACGTTTTCGATTGCCACCTATCCGGTATGTGTATTGATACAATGAATACGTAACCAAAACAATCTGAAACAAGAGCTAGGAGTTATCTTCATTTTTCAGTCATGTTTCTGTTGAAAAAAAGTTTGTTTCCACACCGGATGGTGAGCAATGTGAGCGTTATAACAACATTCGAAAGTGTTTGTTTATTGTTTAACATAAGTATAGAGGCAAACAGTGTGGACCCAGATCAGACTGCTCTAGGTGAGCAGTCTGCTCTAGATCTACACTGTTTGTTTAAGAGGCTTCATGATATTTCAATAGACGATAAAAACATACGATTGTGTTGTAATATACGCTTTAAGGGTTAATAAATGTGGGTTCAGTGCATTAACCGACAGGACTTTCATGAAATGCACGCAGACCTGCGCGGCTCAAGCAACTTTTAAACGCTTAACCAATGGATAGAACCTGATTTCCATTCTTGAGCAGCTGAAATAACCGAACCACGCCCAGATATGAAAATTAAAGTTGCCACCTTTACAGTACCCCAAAAGTCCTACAATATATAACAATGACAATATAACATTCCTTTCTGTATATTAACGTTTGTCTTAATTAGGATTTTGCTTAATAAATTGTGTAAATACATGTTATTTCACTATTGTTTGTTTTTATTTATATCTCTGGTGGGAGTAGTATTTGTTCTGAAAAAAAACTGTATTGCGTTTCTTGTTAATTTGCTAACAAAATCTGTGTTTGTTTATTTCAAAAACCTGCGATTTTGCAGTTTTTGACATCAAATAACTTTTTAAAAAGAACGGTGAGGTATTGTTTTTTTTTGTCTTAGATTATAAGTATAAGTCTATATTATAATATATCAAAAGATAAAACACTTTTGGACATATGCCGGTGAGTCCGGTACTACCTTAAAGAGACTAAGTCTGCAACTATGAACATTTTTCGATTTTTTTATTTTCTTTTTAAATCATTTGTAAAAGTAGAATTCAGTTATGTTTTCACAATAAATCTGTTTACTATAGCTGAAAACTACACGGAAAAGTGAATTATCTTATAGAAACAGGTGTGTTTTTATCTTGTTGGTAATTATTCGCGTCCCTCCAATAATTATAGATAGGTAATTTTAACATAAATGCTGTTGTTTTGATACTAATAATTTGTTAAGATTTACGAAATTGGTAAAATGTTACAGACTATGCGGCTTTAAAAGACATGTTTGCGGTGTTAAATATCGCAACTGGGGGCATGAATTACCCCATTTTGCGTAAATTTCTTAATGTACAGTATTGTCTTTTATGCCAGTTAAAATATATATTTTGGTGCACACAAGAACCGTCTCAATGAGTGGTTTTTTTTTAAGTACTTAAAGCATGCAATTAGATTGAAAACTACTTGATTACCCAAATGCCTGTATTGTTTAACCCTCATTAGTAGGACGACTAACTTTAAATCAGAAAGGAGATTTTTTTCATAATCTTAGAATTTACTCACAAATACAGTATGCACGTGATCACTTTTTGGCAGGGATAGCACACATACGCCTCAATTTATTTCTAAGGACATTATCTAAATGCATGTGCACATGGTTAGTTGTGCTATGGCAGTTCACGAATAACTAAAGCTGTGGCGAACTATTGAGATCAAATGGAGAGATCTGTTTGGTCGAAATGCGTGCTGTTTACATACTCAACTAGTAAATAGATACTACCGATTTAAAGTATATATGTGCCATTTATTGCATACTGTACTGCTTAATTCGAGACTGTATTTCAAGGTATTTTATTTTTGCGATTTTTGTTTAGATTGCCAACGGCGCCAAATCTAAATCGCCACCAAATATAATGGATGTTGTACATTATACAAATGAACCACCTTTACCAACTTTAGCATAAGATTTCTCGTAATGTGCAATGTCTACACTGATGTAGGTGGTATAAAAAAAGTTTTACCTAGGTTAGACCACCTGTACGGGCGATATTCCACGAGATAAAGCCCGTGGATTATCTCCACGTATAGGTGGACAAAACATGGTATATCTATTACGTTTATTCTAGTTACGCTGTGTGCAGCTGGTCTAACTCTCACCATTTAATTCACAGGAACTGCAGATGCCGCTTTGAAACCATACGGCTTTACCCTAAGTTCTGGTGAGTGATTCAGATAAATCTTTTCAGCATACCATATTACCAAAAATAAACGGACACCCTTATTATTTTACCATATTTTTTTAAATTCAAACTTTAATCAGATCAAAGTAAGACGACAAAGATCAGGAAACGATACAATCAAGTACTTCACCTGACCCAAGGTACCACATGAGAAAGTTACAAAAATACAATAAACATCACCAACAAGAGCCAAGAGGTCAGCCCTTTCCCAGCAGGTAACCACAAGGCAAGTCAATTTGACTACCTGGTGAGGTATGTAAATAAGTAAATGAGTTGAAAGGGCAAACCGAGAACGCTCCTACAAGAGCAGACTGGTCTGGATAAAAGCTTTTTGGTGACTACATGTATCGATAGGATTCAAGCCAGGTTTTTCATGCATTGACGCTTCCGAGAGAGATGTTTAAAACTGATGGCAAAGCCTCTCCTAAGCACCAGATAGGTAAATAGACTCTATCTTCAGCATATACATATAGTCTTTCTTCCCAAAGAACAGTCAATTTTCGGAACAGACTCCCAACATGGGTGAAAAATTGCCAAACATCGGAGGAGTTCAAGGATGTACTAATACACGCAGCTCTCCCGTCCATCAGCAATCTGCAATCGTAAAAATTAAATATATTGTTGATGAAACTATATACATGTAAGTATATGTCTTAATATTTAGCTAACATTACCAGGCTGTCAATTTAAGCAAAAAAACCCTTAAAAGTGATTTCCTGCAACTAACAGAAAAACCCTGCTTACTTACAGTAAAACCTGTGTAAAACGGCCACTCAAAATAGACAAAACAAAGGTCTTAATTACAAATGGTAGCTTAATGAAGGTCGAACATTCTGCAATACTTTTGACATGCATTAAGCGATAATTGGTCTTGAAACCAGTTTTGTTTGTTTTTTGAGAGTGGCTCTTTTACACAGGTTTTACTGTACGCACATCATAAGAAAACTACTGAAGCGAGCAGAAATTTAATATCTTTAATTGTGTCTGTTTAGGGTAAAAATAGGGATTGCTCTTTAAGAAAATAATTCGCTCCCCCTTTACAGTATGGGAAAACAATAACTAAAATCTAGGTGACCTCTCTTGAATGTGTACAACTTTCAATATGCACTGGCGTACTTGCTTAATTGATGTTATGCATATAACACCATTTTTCAGCCTATCAAGCGGTAGCACAACAGACAAGTCGCCATCACTATGTATTCCAAGACGCCACGACGTATTGTAAGATAGGACATGTGCGGTATTCTATGAACTTGGCCTCCTCCGACCACTACCCCGTCAATAGAGAGTTCGCCCTTGATGTCTGCCATCTACCCACTGCCTACAGCCAAGCGGAATATATGAAGTTCATTGAAGACTGGGGAACCGTAAAATATTTTTTATTCTTTATTCAATCCATGTGCGGATCCAGCGGGGGGGGGACAGGGGTCCGCCCCCCCCCTAGAAAATCAAAAATCGTGAATATAGCACAGTTATTTTTTAAGCCCTACGTCGTTAGTTCGAATCCCGTACGCGACATTCATTATTGTAAAGACTTTTATTTTTATTAAAATTTCTCCTTTTTGCAATATCTTCTCTCCATTTTGTTTAGTTTGATCTCATTGGTGACAAAAACATTCTCTCGTCTGATCCGTAACACTGTACCTCAACTATCGCCTGTCACCTCTTCAGTTATAAGATACATGAATCAGCTGTGACATGAGATTTCCAACAATGTGGCATTTTGAAATGAATAGACTCAAGTGGGGCTGTGCAGCTGCCTTTTAAATATAGAAATTCTAAATGCTGTTCAGTCAATAACTTACCAGGCTTAGAATATTCAAGCGACTAGCAAAGGCTCTGGTCAGACTGTGCGTATGCACAGACTAGTACATGTATAAGCCTTTGCTTGTCGCACATACCACATTGTTGGAAATCTCATGTTGTCGCTCATATATAGACCTCCTTGCTGCTCTTTAGAGAAATGCTACGACGAGCTATAACCGATTTATTTTGCTTTTGAGCCAAGAGCAGGTTTTTTTTTAAAAGACATATTCGAAAACTGAAATTCTAACTCCCAGCATCAAGAAGTTGTCAGTCATTACATTGTCAAAGTAAGGGTGAAATTACAAATTCTTGTGCTAATGTGCATTTCTTTTACATGAAGAAAAAATGAGATTAAAAAATAGTGGGGTCAGCCAGGATTTGAACCTATAATTTAAGAATCTGGAGATAAGCTGAATTACCACACGACTACGGTGGAGATAACAACTTTCGGTTTCGATGCCGGTGTGCCGCGGTCCCTTCGCACTTGGCATATAACAACTTCATTGAGATATCGACCGATTATAAAGCAATTGTACCAAGATGTTTATTTCCGTAATTGCTCGGAACATACCGATTACACACGATCCCTCACGAAAAAATACATATTCGGTATAAATACTGAAATAATTTATTCATGCATAAAGGTCAGGATCAGGTTAATATTGTAGAGGTATATTACGAAATGAAATAATACAAGCTTGCCAAATAACAGTTTTAATTAACTCCATTTACATGACCGTCGTTTAGGCTTTGATCAACGTATAATGCATATGTTTCTTAGGCGAAGGGATAAATATTTCTGAACTCTTTTAATAGTATTAAGATGCAACTATTTTGTTAAATATGAAACAAGGGTTTAAGTTTTTCAAGTTCGCCACCTGAGGTAATAAACTAAACTTAGCACTATTGATTAAATAAACTTCTTCAGATGGCCTAGAATAATGGGCAGCACCACGATGCAAGCCTTCTAAAATTATGTAGTCGGTGCTTGTAAACCCAAAATCTAATAAAACAGATTTTTCTCTTCGAATTATGAGTAGTAAGAGCTATCAGGAGTTGATTTGTAATAATACTTGACAAAATAAGTTTTTTTTTTCTAACTTTGTACTTTTACGTTAAGGGTAATTGAAAGAACTGTCTCACTGAGAATTTTATCTGACGTAAATTTGTGTTTTAATTTAGTGGAGTTTCAGCATTTGAGGATTGCACAGGATAGGAATTCCAACGACGTTGATCAATTTCTGAATAACGTAAACGTAAATAGATTAAACACTTCTATAGTAAACAGCTTAAGACAATACCTTGATCAGAATCAAGCTTGTTTTTAACTTAACTTTGAGACTTACAAATTCACCGTCTGAATAGACAGGTCATCCCATGGTGCTCTTACGTTAATAAATTTTCAATATTTCAGCATGTAATGACAGAAGTAGTGATTGGCAAGCTAACAACCAACAGATATCTTGGAAATCTCAGAGATCTCTTCAACTTCGTAATGTTTAATGTAAGTTCATATAGGGTTAACCAATTATCTACATACAATTTTTCAAAGGGAGCGCAGTGACTCGTGTAGAGTGCTTGACTCGATTCCGAGGGGTCGCGGGTTCGAGCCTCACTGGCGTCACTGCGTTGTGGTCCATGAGCAAGACACATTTATCCTAGTTTCGTACTGGTTCAACCAAGGAAGACCCGTCCCTGTTAAACTAAAAAAACAAAAAAAAACAATTGCTGAAATCAGACATCAAGTAGATTTTAGACAGAACACATTTGTTTTTAACAGGAAATGATACTATTAAAGATCAAATAAGCCACGACATGATATTTCAACAATGTGGTATGTGCGACCAGCAAAGCCTCAGATCAGCCTGCGCATACGCGCAGTCTGATCAGAGCCTCTCTTAGTCGTTTGAATGTTCTATCAGTGTTAAGCTACTGACTAAACACCATTTGGAGTTGCTAAGCTTAAAAGGAGGCTGCACAGGCTTGTCTGAGTCTACACGTATTCAATTGCCACTTTGTTATCAAAATCACATGTCGCGGCTCAAATAGTAACCCAGGGCACAATGTGTAAGGGACACGAGAACACAGACAAAGACACACATATAAGGGCAATAACTCAATCGACTGTGTCTTATCCTGAAAGAGATGGTTGCTAAAATAGAATGGGCACAACGATTCACATCACAAAGCATTAGCCCCAAATGTAGCCCCAGACATAATGGTAGTATAGACACTCAACAAACAATAAACTGACAACCAAAGAACCTAAGCCTCAGAACAGACAGCAGCCTCAACCATCGATAGATGGTGGGGTAAATTGATAATAGTTTAATGGCATATATTCTACTTTTGCTAGCTCACGTGGAGGCATCTTAACTTTTTCAATGTATCATTGCAGAGAAAAAAATCCAATAATAATCAACCATTATTATGAATTCATCAAAAAGTTTATCATGTTATTTTCTGACCAGCTCAAATCGGTACACGTAATTAGCTTATGTTCATCATGGGTCGTGAATATAAATGGCAATTGATTCTGTTATAATACACAAGCTCTTTAGTCCAATCAAAATAGCCCACACAAATACTGTCCTGCCAGCCAAGATTGACAGTGACGTCACGTTTTGTTTACAAAGTAATCAGGGACTTATAATCGATAGATCACTTGTGTATTAATCCTATCCGCCGGATAGGATTTATACACAAGTGATCTATTGATTCGCGTTAGCTCAAATGGAGTGTGCAAGTTAATGTTTTACTTAACAATTATAAACAAACTATTACGTCACTGTCACTCTTTGTTGGCACGACAGTAGTTTTGACTTTAGGTTACTGAAGAGATCAGTCTAGGTGGACCTGTGAACGGCTATAGCGAGTCTTACGTCATAGATACAGACTCTTTCAAATACCGACATGAATACAAGTATATAGTTGGCGTCTTCGAAGATATGCTTACAGTTGGCGACATGTACTACAATGACGTCATCGGGAAGACTTTACAGACCATTGATATGGCACTCGACGCTAAGTATTGGCATTGGATGCAGTATTACGTGGCTCAGAACATCTGTTCAAGTGATGCAGCTACCCACCTCACTGCATGGCAGGCTAACATTGTACAGGCCCTGAAAGCTTATCCAACCTACAAGAAAGCCAACTTGCCTGCAGGTGAGAGTTTGCTAGTGGGTGATCCAGAAGGGGTTCTGGGAGTTCGCTTGAACCCCAACCCCGTACCCTGTTTTTAAACATCCTATGAAAATGAAATAATTTGGTCTCAGTGAGACCAAATTATTTCATTTTCATGGGATATTTGAGAAAAAATGATGTAAAATCAGCTATGCGAAACCATCATACCTTTATACATATGAACTCACTTTCCCAATAATCCTTGATCCGCCCCTGTTTGCAATGAATGAATTAAAGTCAGCACATAAGATTTTGGTATTTACCGCTCAAAATCCTTCAATACACGCATATCCTAATGAATGCTGCAGGGCTAGAGGTATGAATTCCATGTCAGACTAAAGTCTCTCTTGCAACAGGGACGTCCAGAGCCAGAGATTTCTGGGGGCTTAGTGTATAAGTTAAAGAAAATTGTTGCCACTCGATGCGAAGTATTGGCATTGGATGCAGTATTACGTGGCTCAGAACATCTGTTCAAGTGATGCAGCTAGCCACCTCAGCACATGGCAAGCTAACATTGTACAGGCCCTGAAAGCTTATCCAACCTACAAGAAGGCCAACTTGCCAGCTGGTGAGTGTTTGCCAGTGGGGGATCCAGAAGGTTTTCTGGGAGTTCGCTTGAACCCCAACCCCGTACCCCGTTTTTAAACATCCTATGAAAATGAAATAATTTAGTCTCAGCGAGACCAAATTATTATATTTTCATGGGATGTTTTAGAAAAATGATGTAAAAGTAGCAATGCAAAACCTTTATACAATCCTGGATCCGCCTCTGTTTGCAATCAATGCATTAGGGCCAGCACATGAGATTTTGGTACTTATTGCATATGCTCAAAAACATTTATAAACGCATATACGAATGAATGCAGCGGTGCTAGAGGTCTACATTTTGGTCAGAGTCTTAAGCATCGTCCATGCTTGGTACGTAAGAGCAGCAAGGAGTTGGTCAAGTCTGAATTGCGGCTTGGTTGTTTGTCGATTCTGAAAATAATTCGCATGTACTGGCAAATTTAACACGCTTAGGGATGTCAGTTACAACGCAAGGTGGTTCTGGACGACAGTTAGTTACGGGCCTATGACGACTGCTTACCAGTGCTGGACGACAGGTTACGGGTTTTAGATGACAGATTTAGGGTTTTGGACGACAGTGGAAAGGGGAAACACACACAGACGACGCAGAAAGTGGTAATATTGTGTGTTTGGCTATTTTAAATCATTTCTGTCATATTGGTGTTTGTAAGTTCTGCATTAGAAGTACAAACACCATAGGTATTTGTTGTTAAATTATAAAACTCTGGTCTGGAACAGAAACTTCAGAAATATGTAATTTGTGATTAATTACTTGCGTTCCCATTACTAAATAAGCATAAACGGGCAGGCAATAGATCTCACATGAGTATCCAGTCAATTTTAACATGTTCTTCTTCATAGAAAACTGAAAACCTCAAAATTTCATTTTTTCTTATGTCACTGGTTAGAGACGACTGTGTAACCGGCAATAGACGACGTCAGTTTTTCTGACACAGGTGTGAGACGACATTTTTCTTTCTTTTATGAACACTTGAGAAGATGTAAATACTGCCCTGAACCCTATTCAACGCCTGAAGAAGTAGTTCAGCATTGTGCGACCTCCCACTGAATGTTTTTTTTTCATTCTTAGATAAAGCTCTGGAAAGTACAAAATATTACTTAATAAACAAACATCTAATAGTTATTTGTTTGTTTGATTTGACTCTAAACGTCTGAGTCAACAATTTTTCAGTTTTGTCAGGATGGGCCTTCCTAGGTTGAACCAGTATTAAGAAAGGGTTTATGCGTCTTGCTCATGAACACAACGCAGTGACGATGGTGAAGCTCGAACTTGCAACTCCTCAGTCTCGACTCAAACAATCTACCACTGAGCCAATGCGTCCCTCCAACATCCATTGTTATTTAAAGCGATGTCCAATTGTACAACGTCAACAATTTGATTCAGTATATTAAGTGGAGTAGCGTAGTTGTTTTTTAAAATATTTAGGAGGGTCTATTACCGAATATACAGTGGGAAATCTTGCATAAAGAGATAAAAAGAACACCAGAAGACCACTGGCTCCGTAAACGTTCGCATGATATCTGGGTTTGGTATACGCACAAACTATACAAAACCAGAGGTGAGTTCAACGATGTGAGTGCTGTTGAGCACTCTTTGTACTGGGTGCCAGGTTTTACACGTAGATATTATGAATAAAGATAGGTACCAGAACAACAAGCACCCGAGAACACTCGTAAAGTTGAACTTAGCCCTGTCTTTACGTGTATAATTCATTATGTTTAGCTTCGCAGCTTTTAAGTATGTGAATTTAATCATAGGGAGAGAAAAATACATTTCAGGGAGAATTGACTTTGTTTTGGGGGATTTGGGGGAGAAGTTGAATTATTTTTAGGGATTGGGGAGCAGTGACAAAAATACTTTCAGGGAGCTGAGGATTTTTTTTCAGGGATTTGGGGAGATCAAAACATTATTTTAAGGGAGCAGGGGAGCAAAGACTCCCCCGGGGGCCTCAGTATTTGACTGGGTGGTATTAATTGATTGAACAAAAGTATCTTAGTTAATTGTAGAAGATGGGCCAGGAACACTTTCTTCAAAGAATGTACATGTACTGCAATGTCTAATCATATCAAGTCACAAAATGTTCAAAGAAACCGAAAGTGAAAGTACTAAATAAGGATGTGCGGACATGTGTAGTAGTAAAATACAGTTTCAGGAATAATAATGTATCATATACGCGTTAACAAGATAAATTCGCCATGCTCTACAGGATTAATCAAGTTTAGATAAGTGTCGTGGACAAATATACAAAGACGAAATAAGATACTTGTGGCTTATTTTGCCTTAAGTCTCCCAAAAACGATTCACATTCAACAACACAAACCTATATTTAAAAATATTTCGTCCGGGACCCGTAACAAATTGTCGTCCAGAACCATCTTGCGTTGTAACAGACATCCCTAAGCGTGTTTAAGGTATTTGAAGCAGTTCAATTATTCAAAACATGCACACCTATCATTTACTGGTTGGATCTGTTCATCATGACTACATCTAATATGCCTTTGAACAAAGGATAGGGCAACACATAGGTCGAAGTGTTCAGGTGTCAGTGTAAGCATCACTGTTGGTCCAATGCAACTGTAAGCGATAACTAAAGAACCATTTTTCGATTTTAAATCTACTTGTATGTATATACAAATGTAACAGAAGGCATGATTAACCAATTTATACTTAATGAAATTTCCTCACTCTCGCCACTTGGACGAATCCAATGTTGGGTATTAATTTCCAATCTCATTCCAATCCTAAAAGTGCATGTTATGTCCCATGAAATAGACACTAGGCAGATGATAAGATTTGGTGACCTAGTTCTAATTTTCAATGATAAACCTATACACAGACATCTGCATTTGTAACCCACACTTGCTCTTGTCCACTATATCTTCTGAACTGTCCAGATGATTTCAACGAAGACCATGAAACCATGACAGAGAATTGAGTTAATTTGATAAAAAAAATTATGACCTTAACCAACAGTTGAAGGTCACTGGTTGACTTAAAATCCGCCCAATTTAAGTAGAATGGTACTTGTGTATATTTTACTGCATAACATGTTTGTGTTTATCTCTTACGCCACCTGTGAGTGTCCTGAGATGCATAGTTTTCATTAAAGTTCTGTTCTGTTCTGTTTCTGGTATGTGTTTGCACATTTTGCACATACTTGTTTGATTTGTCATAATGAATAAATTCTTATGAATTGTCAGATGGAAATTAGTGTTAGTTTAAACCTGTCTTATTTCAACTTGATAAGATACACGTAATAGTTATACCATGGCTTGTCCGCCTGTACGTGGAGATAATCCACGAGCTTGAGCGAGTGGATTATCTTACGTACAGGCGGACAAACATGGTTTAACTATTTTATACCACCTACATCAGTGTAGACCTTGCACATCAAGTGATATTCCATACTAAAGTTGGTAAAGGTGGTATAAATACAGACATTTAAGAGTTACATTAGAACAATAGTTAGAAGCTTTATATGCTGTTCTTCTCCTAGCAATGGTCAAATAGGAAGTTAGTGATGGTATTATTCATATTCAGCTCCTTCATGAATAGCTGGGTCAGGCAGAAAGCAGAATACCGCTACACTCTTTCTATACCAATTAATTCTTCCTTCTGGTATGGTACAATGAACTTGGGATAGTTCATTGTATATATCTGGGAGTGTCAGTTTATAATTAAAAAAATATTGTATTCATTTATGTGAAGACCTTTTTATATATACAAACAGTGTAGACCCCATTAAAAGCATTATACTGCATTTCACCTGGGTCTTCACTGTTTGTAAAAGCTATCATTTAGGGGTTTCCCGAATAATAAAAGGGCTTAGTCAGTGGTAGTGGGGCTTGCGAGTTTTAATCATTATTCTCCAGAGACCTAGTCAGCTGATTTCAAATTATGAAAGTTCTCTTCTCTCTATTTCTGATGATTTTTCACCAGATTTTTCAATAAAAAGTGCACGCATTGGTACATCTAATAATAGGAAATAATTAAGAGTTAAAGTAACATTTATTTGATTTGACATTTATGATGCTATAAACTAAAATTTGGCTTCTAAATGCATAAACTTGCAGTTTGATTTACTTGTAGTGGAACCTCTAGCGATGCCAGTAACATGGCCTTTAGGATCTTACACGCTACTCAAGCCTACATCAGGTTGTCCATCTGGGTTTTCGGAAGGCTCTGCTGTTTTTACCGAACAACGCCATTCAGGTGGACCTCCCACAGGACTTAATCTTGCAGGTATGTATATAAAACCTACATCCTAGAGGTAATGACAACATTTTGGGTAATGACGCCACCTTTGCTTAATATTGAAAAAAGTTTGTCCTAGACCTAACAACAATTATGGTAAATGTGTTATCTTCATTTGCGTTATTTCAGCACTGACAACTAGGTTATGGTTTCCATTTACGTTATTTCAACACTGACAACTAGGTTATGATTTACATTTACGTTATTTCAACACTGACAACTAGGTTATGATTTTCATTTACGTTATTTCAGTACTGACAACTAGGTTATGATTTTCATTTACGTTATTTAACACTGACAACTAGGTTATGATTTTCATTTACGTTATTTCAACACTGACAACTAGGTTATGATTTTCATTTACATTATTTCAACACTGACAACTAGGTTATGATTTTCATTTACGTTATTTTAGCACTGACATCTAGGTTATGATTTTCATTTACGTTACTTCAACACTGTCAACTAGGTTATGTCCCTTCAGGTAAACTCTGTTTAAGATGGACTCCAATAGCAGGATGGTCAGTGCGAAACCATGAATAGCCTTTTACTCATGAATAAAACATGATCTTGATTCAAAAAGGGAGTATGACCAGGAAATGCTACAACCGCATACTTCAGATCAACTCGTGAGCGAGAGACACAGAACACTAACAGCCACATGACATCAAGAAGACAATGAAAGTATTTAAAGCAACAAGCCCTCTTTCCCAAACTGAAAAGGACACTAAATACTGCACTACAAAACAAAGACCAAAGAGGACACCCACACAAACAAAGGGAGCATCAATAAATAATTAATCAACAACAACAGAACGACCACTTTAGAACGAATACAGCCAATGACACTCGAGGTGGGAGTGGCTTGAATTAATTTACTTGCCAAATTATTGCCCTAGATTCTGCTGTTGTTAAAACGCAAAATGTGTTTAGCTGGCGTAGAGGCTTCTTAACTTATCAAATGTATTATCACGGAGAATAAATTACTCTGCTGTAATGAAACAAAAAAGGACTCTCAACTCACAGAAATCCCTAGTTAAGCCCAGGTAGGCCCGTCCTAAGACAAACTCCAGTCACTTGCCCACGAATAAACGTTGTAGGTCAGGGTCGTAATTTAGTCTTATTAGAACAGTTGTCAGTTACTGATGAAAGTATGAATATGCTCAATACCGATTAACCACTGAAGAATCTGTACCAGAACAGTGTGATAATGGACGGTTGTGATATGAATAAAACATATTAAAATCAACGTAGAAGCTACCGTAAATCCCACACAACAATAAGTTTTGACATATTACAAAAATACGGCTGAAAGGTCCATGAATGCATCTAGGATTATATTCAGCCTGCAAATGTATAAGCAATACTGTTACATGTATGCATGAGATTATTTTCCTGCAGAAAACACAACAAACATTAAAACCTTAGGTTCTCTTTGCTCAGCCTAGTCTTTAGATTTATTTTTAAATAAGGTTGTGCTCGTTCCAACATATTCTAACGCATTATCTAAGAGCACATATAAGATATAGCTGCAATATCAGTTGGCTAGGGCAACCAGCATGTAGATGCTTCTGACATTGACTCACTCAGCGATGATGATGATGAGTTTGACAACCACATTGACATGATATTCGAAAATGAGAGCGATATATAGACCAAAGACACACTCTCTTGTTATATGACACACACACACACACACACACACACACACACACACACACACACACACACACACACACACACACACACACACACACACACACACACACACACACAATGTTGATGGCTAGATTTGGTTGTATATTTTAATGGGACCTGGACATGTATATGCATGGAATATGTACTTTAAATCAGGCTGTGACAATCTACAGTGCAATTTGTTTTAAAACAATTTCTTGACAAAATACCAGTTCTTTTCTCATTTTTGGTGGTCATTTCATCCCACCCTATGTTTGAATATTTTAAGAAATACTGTCTATCTTTTGAAAAGTAAATGAAAAACAATAAATAACAGGGTAACTTCTTGTGTCTTCTCCAAAAATAGTAGGTGAGTATGATCAAGAAATACCACAATCACAAACTGCAGACAACCCCGTGGCACCGTGAGGAAGAGCCGCTCAACCATCACGAGACACCAGGAAGACAAATTAAGCAAAGCAATCAGCTCTCTCTTCCCCATCAAGATGATTGCAATACTAGAATGGACATAAAGTAACGTACAACAAAACATAGAACAATTACAGACTCCCACAATGGGAGTAACAATAAACAAAAAGTCAACAACAACAGAACCACCGCCTTAGAATGGACAGCAGCCTAAGCCCCCGGGGGGCTTAAATGCATTTTACTGGTACCAAATCTTCGCCCTAGATTCTGCTGTTGTTGAAGTACAAGAAATGTTCAGCTCGCATGGAGGCCATCTAACTAATGCAATGTATCATCATGGAAAACATTCTAATCAAATTAACACTCTATGATGAAACAAAGAAAAGAGCTCATGACTCATAGATAGTCAGAGCTAAAGAAAACCTCAAGTTGAGCCACGGTGGGTCCAGCTACAGATAAGCATCAGGCACCAACCCACCGATTAAAGCTTTACGCCAGAGCCGTCATAGAGTCTGAGGCCTGACCCACCGTCGTGCAATTAAAGAGGAAACCATAGCTATAAACCGTGATTGGGTTTAAAACTAGGCATGCAGACTGTCGCATGATATCCAAATTATGTCCAACCCTTATATAACGTTTTACTATCTTTTTGAATTGATCACTAAAATTAGGTTTTCCAACAATTCGTTTGAATTTATAGACTAAATCACCATAAAATATAGGTTCTGATATGCCTTGTTGCAGAAGAGTTTTTAACCCATTGTTGTATTTAACAATTAACTACATTGAATTATAAAAACTGTAAAAAAGATATCATAGTCTTTTGCGAAAATAATCCATTTATTAAACATTTTAATCATGTTTTTAGATTCTCATCTATAATCATGAGTATGCAAATTAATTTATCCAAAGAAAGATGTGGGGCATGTAATAAACCTATCAAGAATATTATAACACTTTTGATTGATTCATAAACATTATGGACGATTTTTCAGGAAAATTCGGTTAATGCTACAAGTTCAAAGTGTTGGCGGTTGCCTCGGAATTACACATAGCATATGCTTATTCACCATCCTTTACCAGTCCAACAGTCGGTATAGTTTCTATGACACAATTTATCCTCAGGATATGCACCCTATATAGATACTAGTACTGGGACCGATGGGGCAACAAAATACACACTGCATTTATTTTATTATACTACTCTGACGTAATAATAAAACGTAATGGTGTCGACTGATAAACCAAATATTGTTCTTTTGTGTTGACATATACCCTAAGCTTCAAGAACAAGTAGGTGTACCAAATCCCACGAGGGGAAGTTTCCATTGAAATTTGCCCTAAAACGGTTTGAATTCACTTTGAATGTTTGCGATTTTTCTTGTGGAGGCTATGGAGTGAGGTGGGGCCTTAACCACACCTGCATGTCCTTAACTTTTTCTTTGAGTATATTTGAAAAATGTATATCTAGAGTACTGTATTCTAACATGGTGGTGCTATAATATAATATAAATTTTCATTGTGTTTCAGGGCATATAACAAGCACTCACATTGAACTCAATTTCTGTACAAAAGAGGACCCTTCGCCAACAAAGTTTGATATCTACTGGCCAAGGGGAGATTACTGTTTCCATAAAAAGGACAACTGTCCCTACGGATTCAAGGAAGGCTCTTTAAGATATGGTTTACAATCCGCATTGAATGGCAGTGGCGTTTTACCATCTGTCGGAACACCTTACAAATTTTCACTATATGCATATTTCTGCTGCAGGTAATTAAGATTATGTCATTAACCCCTTATCACAGCGGGTAGGCAGCAATCGAAAACATTAATACTATCGACTAACGTAGATCAAAAATCATTAGAAACAGAGTAAGTAATATTCCAGGAGGGGTAATCAGAAAGTTTTCTGAAAGTGCTATTTAATCCCACCGCTTTTATCGATTGCAATGAAAATTCATAGATATAAACTACTATTCATAGCAAGTTGACTGAAATTAAAAGTTAGAATATGTGACTTCGGGCATATGGGCACGAGGCGCCACTGTGACGTCACATCGCTGGAACCCGCCCACCTGTACCCCTGGGTTGCTTATTGGGGCTAAAATTCGTAGTTGTGTTAGAAATGATTGGTAGTTTTATGGAAAGTAATGTTCCACCATTCTTTGAACATAATATGAGGTTTTTATGTTTTTTTCGCTGTGCTATGTATTCAAATTAATAGGTATCAGTCTGAAGGGCAGGCCTAAAATGCGTGAACTTTTCGAGTTTTTGTAAATTTTAAATAAAAAAATCTTATTTTCCTGCCAGTGATTATCAAAATAATTATATTAATATTGGACTTTACTATCAATATTGGAACTACTGTCCTGAAAAAAAAGTGTTTTTCAAAGTGTTTATATACTTTATATTAAAGAATTGACCTGCCAAAACAGGCAATGAGTTCATAGATATAATGTTTTGCCTTTTTGACTGTACTGTTATTCGTTTCGATTTGGAACACCATCGGTTAGATATAAATCTTCGAAAGTTTGCATAGAAGATTAGTAAATATACCGGACAAAAAAAAAGAAACGCACCACTTAGAACTGTTCAACTCTCAGGATGATCACAAGTGATAGGCCAGTTTAGTTTATATTAGTGCAAAGGTATGCCAGGTACTTCTGCGTTACACATCTTTTGCAATCTGGCGTCGAAATTGTGTCAAAGAAAATTGATCATGAACAAAATGGGGGTCAAATAGGAAAGTCACAGGACATAAGCGTTTTTAATGCTCTCTAGCTGGAAAAGTTCTAGCAATCAGAATTATCTCAGTAGATCAAATTGTACACAGACACTTATTTTATGCAAATCCTATCTTTAAATTCATCATTTGCGATAATTGAACTCTAGGTAGCCCATGTATTGTGACTACCCTTAGGATAATGATTCCAAACTGGAGACAAACCTTACAAAACATTTAAAGATTTTCACATTATTTTAATCAATTTCAACGGTCCTAAATGGATTTAGGAATTACAAAAAAACATCAATAAACACATTGGTTGTCTCACATAACGACAACATATCGCTTTCATACTTTGCAAATGTAAAA
Source organism: Loripinus fragilis (assembly GCA_964019695.1). Lineage (NCBI taxonomy): Eukaryota > Metazoa > Mollusca > Bivalvia > Lucinida > Lucinidae > Loripinus > Loripinus fragilis. The sequence continues at coordinate 92,443,059 of OZ026526.1, read as the reverse complement.
CATACATGGAATTCCATGCAGACAGTAGCGTTGAATTAACGCTTCCAAAACTCGTTTAACATTCGCGTTGATATGTTTTGTGGCTACACGGGGAAAGTATTGATACCCATATACGTCACACTCAAGATTTAGTAGGATGTGATTAGAAATGAATATTTCTTGACAATTAACATTTTCGTATTAAAAGGAGATCTTAATGGGAAAATCTAAGTGGTGCGTTTCTTTTCTTTGGCGGGTATATGTCATTAACGATGCATGGAACGCAATATTGGCTACAACAGCATAATAAAATTTTACAAAATGTTGAATTTTAATTGGTTGCGTAGTTAAACGTCAAAATGCGACGTAAAATGGGCCAGTTCACACTATAAAGTGTTGCCTTGACGACAGCTGTAACGCACGTAGACGACTAACATCAAGCATGTTGTAACCGATATACTGCATATGTGTTGCAGTATTTGGTGCTGTAATTCTAGCTCTATTGATCAAACGATGTAGAAATGGCAACTATTTCTGCGTACTTCCTGATCACCCCTCGTATTTTCTAACTTAAGAATTACAACAATTCTTCAACGCTTTTAAAGGTAGCTGAATCTGTTAACACCCTAGTGGGCGATATTTAAATTACATGTAGTTCCAACTGTGTCACAAAGATGGTGACAGAGAAGAATGGCCAGACTGGAAAGCAAAATGCGAAGGAATCTTTCTCATTTGGGTGGAAGCCTTTGGCTTATTCCATTAATCAGTCTGCTTATTGATCTCATAACTCTCTTATACCTGCCTTAAGAACAACAAGTATATTTTCTATCATATACAGCAATGGAAAATGCTAATAAAGATGTCTTCCTGGCGCACACCCCGCGCTACACGCATGTGTGTGTTATCTGTATTTGCATGTTTGTGTCTGTCTCATTGTTTAACCCATAAAGCGCCACCTATAATTTGCAGCAGACGACAATCTCAGATTTTTTCGCTTTTTCAAAAACAACAAATAAGGCTTGAATTTTCATGAGAATGGTCTGCTGGCAGACGATTCTCATGTAATATCATCCTTTATTTTTTCGAAAATTTGGGAAAGATGTTGCAAAATTTGTCGTCTGCTGCAGTTGTGATTGGCGCTTTAAGGGCTAATTGTACGCTCGTACATACAGAGGCACAAAAACACAAATACGTCGAGAGACTAAGGCAGACAAAGTGATTGTGGAGGTAGATAGTTAAGTGCAAATGCTTGTAAATGTTCAATGCACATTTTTACAGATGAGCAAATACCACGATCTCTATTCGACATGTATTGTACTGACAGTACAAAAATTGGTACTGAAGAGTATATTCCTGCCAACAAAAACTAATTTATTTATTTTTACAAAACATCAGAGCAATAAGATTGATATTATTCTCCACCAAAATTTAATTCTAGTAATGGTTTTACTGCTTCTATGTCCATTCAAACTTTCAGTGTGAAAAATAGTAAGTGAGTATGATCAGGAAATAACACAATCACAAACCGCAGACAACCCCATGGCACCGCGAGCAAGAGCCACTCAACCATCACGAGACACCAGGAAGACAAATTAAGCAAAGCAACCAGCTCTCTTTTCCCCATCAAGATTATTGCAATACTAGAATGGACATAAAGTAACGTACAGCAATACATACAACAGTTACAGACCTGTTTATGTAAAATTTCAAAAATGAAAAAAAAAAACTGTATCTTACTTGAAGGTCTATGATATCATTTCTATTAAAAAATCTTATAGCATAGATTTGTCTGTTTTCAGGAGTGACGGGGTATATTCTAAACCGATGTTTCTTCCAAGCAAAATACCATTCTACTTGTACCGTGGCACCCATGGTTGTCAGGCTGTATCTGGTATGCGTGTACAGGAGCAGATGTTGAGCTTCTATGACACAATTAATCCTTTAGGATATGTACCCTATATGGATACTAGTACTGGGACTGATGGGGCAACAAAATACACACTGCATTTGTGTTATTATACAACTCTCACGTAATGATAAAACGTAATGGTGTCGACTAATAAACCAAATGTTGTTCTTTTATGTCTTAGTGCTAGTTTGAATCCAACATGCTGTTGAAAGGGGGTAACAATTATTGACTCCTGCGGATATGCATCTAAGGACAAAAATGCATGCAACTACCAAATTAAATACAGTTTTCAACTTTTAATATACACAACAACACTTATATATGTAAACACATACTAAAACATACATACTTAACGCCAGTGAAAACGCAATCTTTTACAATATAACTTTACCCTAGATTTAATGCTCTATTATCATTCTTATCAAATAAAAACATGAATATACGGTCGCGACATCAAGGCAATGTCCTTTTGTTGCTGATAAAGCAGTGCAGATAAGCCGGGCTGTATTTTTGATAAAGGGACACAACCCGAACTTTCTCACAAATTAAGCAAAATTGCCTTATTATTTAGGATATCAGATCTTTTTTTTTTGCCTGGCTCTTTTAAGTTCAAACTTTCTGAAAATTGCAATATTGCTCTACGTTATATGCACACGCAATTCGAAAAATGCGTCTTGAAGTTTTATAAAATTGTGAGCATGAAAACCAGAAGTTAACAAAACTGCGAAACTTGCGATGGTAAAAATCGCAATAAATGATAACAATTGGTTATGACTTTACAAATTACTTTTGCCAACCAATTTCGAAATGATTCAGTTTTATTGAAGTTTTAATTAATTTTCAACTTTAGCAAAATATCTTTGCGAAAACCTGAAATTTAAAAATAAATTTTAGGTCCTTCCCGCAAAGCGATGTAAGTGTTGTATTCCGTACTTTCGTTTGTTTGGGTAAAACGCAGTACTTTCACACTGAAATGAAGTAGAATTTCAAGATTTAAAGCTGCATAGTCTGTAACTTTTTATCTTCTAATTTTAAAAATAATGTTTCTATTTTTCAAGAACACAGTAAAAATACTCAAATTCAGGTAAACATTTTACCATTTTCGTAAATCTTATCAAAACAACTGCATTTATGTTAAAATTCAACGGTCTAGAATTATTGGAGGGACGCAAATAATTACCAACAAGAGAAAAACACACCTTTTTGATGAGATAATTCACTTTTCCATGCAGTTTTCAGCTGTACTGAACATTTTTATTGTGAAAACATAGCTTAATTCTACTTTTACAAATGATTTAAAAAGAAAATATTTTTTTTCTTCGAAAAATGTTCATAGTTACAAAGTATGCAGCTTTAAGATGGTTATAAAAAATGATGAATTTGTCATTTTTCACCAAAATGTTTAGCGGAAGTTTGCAATCGAGCTCAAATTTTGCTAAAGCGTTCTCGTACGTAAGGAAGGCTTGATTACGCTGATATCTTTAAGAAAGACAACACTTGCACCAGTTGCGTTTTAAATGATTTTAATTATATAACATACACCTTTTGTTTTGCCCCGTTCTCTGTAATGCTGCATTGCATAAGTTAGGAAGCTTATATGCGAGCTAACTTGAAATTGGAAAAGAAATTCATTGAAATGTGCAGATAGTTAAAAGTAAATAAATGCTATACGTATCATTGCAAGGGATATAATTATAAAGACACATGATGTTTGGTCTGTTATTTATATTTTACTACATGACTATGAGCCAATTAAGAAAACAAATCACTGTCCCTGTTGTGCGCAATAAGATGATTAAACATTCTTTTCCGGGCAACGTTTTTACAGATAAGAATGTTATATCGTCATTGTTATATACCTAATAAGTGTTCACTATAGAAACTTGATGTGTTTCAATCGCTGACATTAAACATTTCACCCGCAATGCGGCTGATCGTTGTCAAATATCTGGTCCATTAATACATGGCAGCAGATGGCTTCGCCAATTAAGCCCGGTATGCTAGGAAGGTATATAACAATGTTTGATGTATACTCCTGTATCTGTATCAATGTACTTACACTCCCTGCTTAATCATTCTGCAATTAATGATGGAAGCCTTAAGTCTGCTAAGTAATGGGAATACATGATAGCATTGTTTTAAGGTTTCGTTTTGGAGCTAAAATCTTTGAGACAATATACGGCAAATTAGGACTTTTCTAACAGAAAGGATCGCGAGAGCTACTGAATTCGACAACTGAACACTCTGGCACTATTCGTCATCAACAAGGGGGAGGGCTGTCTCTGTTGAGTGAAATGGTTGGACAATTTTATAATTTGGTACCCGTCTTCCTCTTATGGAAACATAAAAGGTTTGCTATATGTCAAACTTATTTTTGAGTACATGTATGTATTACTTAAAATGCAAAAATCACATGTCTTTCAAATATCAGTTCTATATAATGCAATGTACAGTGTGGCATTGCAAATATGCATTAAAGTGTAATAGATTTGCAGCTGAATTTGAAGCATTCATGAAGTTTAACAGCAGTTGCATTTAATGAAACTTTACGTCGATTTCAACAACCTTTCAGTCATATCACGACATTCATTTACCTTACATGTATCACAGCATCACAGACATACTATTCCGAAATGGTTTATCAGCGCTAATTGAGCCACGACATGTGATTTCCAACAATGTGGTATTTTGACAAGTGTAGACTCAGACGAGCCTTTGCAGCCTCCTTTCAAGCTTAGAAACTCTAAACGATGTTCAGTCAGTAGTCTCACACTCATAGAATATTCAAGCGACTAGCAAAGGCTCTGATCTGACTGCGCCTATGCGCAGGCTGATCTGAGGCTTTGCTGGTCGCATATACCACATTGTTGGAAATCTCATGTCGCGGCTCAATTATACTTTTAGTCATACTTTTGCCATCATATTTGAAATAAGCTGTGAGCGATAATTATTTTGCGGCCAGACATGAGTTAGAACGCTCAATGAAAATCCCTATTTGTAGGTAAGTAGGTAGGTACACGGAAGGAAACTATATAGACAGAACCGTCTGTTCTGATGAAGAAATGTTATGATGCTCTTTCTAGTTCTTTATATAGAGGCTGAAAAAGCACCTAAAACCGAACGTTTTCCAATCAGTGTAAAATTATTTCTTTTATAGTGTAAAATGGCGAAAAGGGGAGAATGCAGTGCTCCACTCTGGTCCGAAACTAATGCGAGCTGCAAATTGTGTATGATTTTATATGGATCGTTTTTGCCATGAGGTAAACATAGGCCATTTTACAGACTGCCAGGTATCTCTATGTATATGTCTCTTCAAAGCTATAAAAGTAAGAGTTTTGAGTGTCGAAATGTGTTGTGTGGTTGCCTCATCATTCCCCATTTACGAAACACAAGAATTGGAAAAAATTACGAATTTTAGAACAGATATAGCTTGACCTTCATTTACCTCACGACAAAAATGATTTAGACAAAACTGTACACAATTTGTAGCTCACGTCAGCCTAGATAACACGTAAAATGACCAGAGCGGAGAACCACATTCTCCTTTTTCGCTATTTTGCACCATAAAAGCACTTAATGGAAAACTTACGGTTTTGTTATGCGAATTTTAAGACTCCATATAAGGACTCATAAGATTTTACTAATCAGAACCAATGGTTCTGTCTCTGTAGATTCCTAACCGTGGCAATGTGGGTATGTATGTACGTATATGCACACGTTTAAATAAAAACATGCACGGCTACGTAACTGATCATCTATTACATGTAGATTAGTCGGAATACAGTAATACGTGTCTAAAACGACCACTCAAAAAGGCAAGACAGAGTCCTCAATAACAATTATTTTGACCTGCATTAAGCGATTATTTGTTTTGAAAACCAATTTTTGGTCTTTTTGAGAGTAGACGTTGTAATATATATGGAGGCAGAGTGTGCGGACATCTTATTTTATCAAGGAAAGTGATAGATTACAAGTTAGGCAACAATCATTTTGGCTGATGTTGCATTTTGTTCACAAAAAAAGGTTGTAGAGCAAAGATATCAATGTGATAATTCAACACAAACCACGATATTCATCTAAAAGATATAAAAATTGATTTCAACAAATATCTAAGAGTTTTCATGTTAGTAAGTTGGTAATTATAAAACAAAAACTGTAATCATCAAAATAAAGTAAGTGAGGGTGCAAAGATCAGAAATCGATACAATCAAGTACCACACCTGACCCAGGATACCAATGGGAAAGTGACAAACTCACAGTTAGACACCACAAACGAGAGCCAAGAGGTCAGCCCCTTTCCCAGCAGGTGACCACAAAGCACATAGACGCGCACATACATAGCAGACACAAGACAGAAAAAAAAACATAAAAGATCCACAAAAGAAATACCGCCTTGGAACGGTCAGAAAAATATTTTACTAGAGGGCTTAAACCGGTTAAACGGCGCCAACCTCACCCTTAATTCAGATGTGGATCAAGATACATAGATATTTGGTTTGCATGAAATACCCCTAACTTATCAATGCTACATTTTTTGTTCAATAATAAAACTATACTTACATTGAATATACAAGCATATTTGTATATACTAACAAAACTAAATAGACTTTAACTAAGCAAAACTACTACAGTATGATGTCTGAATGTTCGATATTACCAGACAAGGCCTCATGTATCAGAACACTTAGTAATGAATTCACATATTAATTTGCCAATCTCACCAACCAATTGTCCATTACTGGTGTATTTTCATAGTTTACAGTGCTATCTTTTTAATCTGATAATCATAAAACTTCCCAGCATGTACAGGCTCATATTTATTTGATCCGTCAAGGCATTTAACTTTACAATCATCGTCTGGTTGGAGAAAGAAAACAATAGACTGTCTAGCCTTCTTCCTTTGAGCGTCCGTTTCCGGAATGAGAATGCGATGAGTTGTCCCAGTAAGGTAGTCTGACGTCCATATTTGTAGCAAACTGCCAATAAGAACTATCACTGTGCCTGGGATCGGTTCAACTGGAATAAAGTTTCCTTGTGGATTTAATACCTCTAGACCACCCACATTATCCTGGAAGATGAATGAAACGGTACCATAATCAATATGTTCACCTAGTCTTACTTGGCCTGGAGGAATGTACCGGTCAGATTCAAGTGCAGGATAGGTCAATGTCCGGAAATCACTGGAGTTCCCCTTTTGTCCAATCAGTCTATGATTATTTCTCATGAAGTCGACTGGTAGGTCAAGTCCTACTGACAAAACATTGCAGAACCTTGTAGCCAACTTTGCACTATCTCTATACACCTCATTAGTAAGAAATTCAAAGCCATCTATTGGGGGCCATGTTTCTTCACTGAATGCCATATAATTGAAAGCTTCATGCAGTTCTCCTATAAGAGGTCGATTTTCATTTAGCCTCTCCCCTTCAAGTTTTGACCATCCAAACGAATAGTCAGATTTTATTGAATATTTCTCTTTGAATTCTACTGGCATATCAAAGAAGCTACGAGAAATTTTCATATAGTTCTCAATAAGGTGCCAGTTTACCCCATGGTATTTTAGATAGCAAAATCCAAACTTTCGAAACGCATCTATGATTTGCTTGCCTAAATGCTGTATCTTATCTGGATTTACTTTGGTCGTATCGTCAACGCCAAGTCCATATTCCTGAAAATCGATAACACATTCACTTGTCATAGCTAAATCCATTATGTATATAAATACTCGTATATGATCAGTCTGTAAGTCAATGAAGCTCACATTATACTGAGGGGTTATGCACGTTAAGTCTCCTTTAAATATTACTAAAACTGTGTGACCCTGTACTAGTTTTTTCTCACCGCTTTATTATCATATAATAAGTGTGTAGACAATTTGCTAGCATGTGCATGAAAAATAAAACGGGCCTCAGCACGATAAAAAATGTGTTCATGTCTTCCGACCAGGCCATACTAAAACCAGCCTGTTCAGCTATAGAGACTAGCTAGCGAGGAAATTAAAATTTTGCTTGTAGCATGTTTAACTCTGACACTTTCAAATATGTAGCATGCGCAGGCTAGTATGCTCCTTTTTTGTCATTGGCGTAGTTCACATTGCGCAGTATACGCACGTGCGTAATGAAAATAGTAACACTCAAGTGAGCTCACCTAATGTGGAAAAAGGGATTCCAATGCATGTACAACAAGAAACTGCACTTAAAGGAAAAAATTTGCTCCAAGAGAGAGCAAATTCTTCCCTTTATTTGAAAAGGGACATGACTGTAGAGAATCAATGCTTGATATAGTAGTCTCCATTTGATGTGCGTAACTTTTTCAGCGTTCTGGTTACGCCACTGATTGTGTGCAAATCACGAAGACAGGATTTCTTGTGCAGAGGCCCAAATGACACAAGGATCAGTCCTAAATTGGGAAAATAATACTTGTGAATTTATCTTTGTATGGCTGTAGAATATAGGAGGTTTTTTTCCGTCCCAAGGCGGCACTTTTTTTGTGTGGATCTTTTGTGTTATTTATGCCTTGGGTTTGTCATGCTTTCGCGTCTGTTCATTGCAGCCTTGTGGTCACCTACTGGGAAAGGGTTGACCTCTTGGCTCTTGTTTGTAATGTTTAATTGTGTTTTGTCACATTCCCATGTGGTATTCTGGGTCCGGTGTGTTACTTGATTGTATCGATTCCTGATCTGTTGCCGCCTTTCTTACTTTTAGCTCACCTGAGCCATTGGCTCAAGGTGAGCTATTGTTATCATTGGATGTCCATCGCCCGTCGTGCGTCCTCGTGAACCGTCAACAATTGCTTCAAAGTACCTCTCCTCATAAACTTCTGTCTGGATTTCGACCAAACTTTGCAGGAATGATCCTCATATGGCCTTCTTTTATATTCGTTCAAATGGTTCTGATTTGTTGCATATCTAGGCCACACAGGCTAAAATAAATTTCTAGATGAAAACTTTAAAATACTCTTGTCTGAAACCTTCATATTTGGTATGTAGCATCATCTAGTAGACCTACACCATACTTTAACTATTATGTGTCTTAACAACAACCTAATCTAGGGCGAAGATATAGTACCAGTAAAATGCATTTAATCCTTCCGACGTCTTCGGCTGCTGTCCGTTCTTAAGTGGTGGTTCTGATGTTGTTGATCTGTTATTTAGTGTGCTTCCCATTGGTAGTGGGGGTTCCGTGTTTGTATTTATTTTGTTAAGCTTTACTTTGTGTCCTTTCTAGTTTTGTTTCTAGGTGTGTTGTATTTTGTCACTTTCCCAAATGTGTCCTGGTCTACATCAGAATTAAGGGCGAGGCTGGTGCCATAAAACTGATTTAAGCCCTCCAGTAAACTATTTTACTGACCGTTCCAAGGCGGTACATCTTTTGGGGATCATTTGGGTTATTTATGTCTGGTGTTTGGCATGTTTTCGTGTCCGTTTATAGTGCCTTGTGGTCGCCTGCTGGGAAATGCCTGACCTATTGGCTCTTGTTTGTGATGTTTAATTGTATTTTTGTCACTTTCCCATTGGTATCCTGGGTCAGGTGCGGTACTTGATTGTATTGATTCCTGACCTTAGCCGCCTTTTTTTTTTTACTTTAAATGAAACTTAAGTGAATAGTTTACAGTTAACGTACATTAAACGACAGGACTCGGTAAGACAGCGGACAAAAGGGTTAAACCTGTTACACTTATCGTAAATTATGCATTGGCATGCATGACTATTCTGTTACCAGTGACCGAAATGTTTTATCAGACCATAGTTTTTCCAATAAAATCAAATAAATGTTGTTTTTTTTACTAATGATGAAGATGTAAAAACATATTTTGTATCAGTAAAATGCATTTAAGCCCCCCCCCCCCCTCCCCCCCCGGTGGCTTAGGCTGCTGTCCGTTCTAAGGCGGTGGTTCTGTTGTTGTTGACTTTTTGTTTATTGTTACTCCCATTGTGGGAGTCTGTAATTGTTCTATGTTTTGTTGTACGTTACTTTATGTCCATTCTAGTATTGCAATCATCTCGATGGGGAAGAGATAGCTGGTTGCTTTGCTTAATTTGTCTTCCTGGTGTCTAATGATGCTTGAGCGGCTCTTCCTCGCGGTGCCACGGGGTTGTCTGCGGTTTGTGATTGTGGTATTTCCTGATCATACTCATTTACTATTTTTGCGATGAAAATGGTTTGGCCTTTAATCTTCGGCAAAGGTTCGAGTCGTCAGGTACAATTGAGGGTGTACCCGCTCCCTCCCCGTATATATGTATATATTCTGTTAACTAAGCTACTATGGCATTACTTTGATTTAAAAATGGGTTTTGCATATTACATCCCTCTAAAGCAAATACATGACAACAATTCAATGACCATCTCTTCAGGGATAAAATAGATATGATGAGGACATGATATTCATTGACCTTCAACAATGACCTTGAACTAGGGTCTGCATAGTTAAACTGGATTCTGCAAACTTTCTCTCTTAGGTGAATATCTGGATCAAAGCTTCAAGGGGTAAGGAAGTTTTTAAGTGGACAGAAAAATACAGGTTTAATAACCTGTAGCGTAGGCTGCTTTTTGTTCTAAGGCAGTGGCTCTGTTGTTTGTGACCTATTGTTTTATGTACCTCCCATTGTTTGTGGGGATTCTGTGTTTGTCTTTGTCTTGGTATGCATTACTTTATGTCCTTTCTAGTTTGCGATCATCTTGACGAGTAAGAAAGAGCTGGTTGCTTTGCTTTTATTGTCTTTCCGATGTCTTCTAAATGTATATGTTCTGTGGCTCTTCACGCGGTACCGTGGGTGGGTCAGCAGTGAGTGATTGTAGTATTACGTTTTGTGACCTTCAAATGCAACATTGACATTAAGTCAGCATGCTTTAATTATATATTCTGCACATCATTAAACTGAGGCGAACATTTGATCAAAAATTAATAAATGTCCTTCTAGGGATAAAGGAGATATGGAACGGACACGAAATTCAAGATCTTGAACTATGACCTTGGCATCAGACCTGTGGGTAATTGTACGAGTAATGAATTACATTTTCAAGATAACGGAAAATAATTTGTGATGGGCCTTATTTTTTGTAAGTGTAATGCAATGCATTACATTTACAAATGGCATGTAATGGGCATTACATTTGAATCGCATTTGAATAAAATCTGGTCTCTAGCATAAATGTTATAAGTTTGAAAGAAGTATGAGGTAGATTTAACTATCAAGTGAGAGAAGTTTTTTGTAGAATTTTTTTTTACCTTTTTATTCTGGTTTATTCAAATATTTACAATATTGTCATTTGGCTAGTATTAATAAATTTTATCTTTTAATAAAAAAAATAATAAATGAGTATGATAAGGCAATACCACAATCACAAACCGCAGACGAAAATTAGGGCACCGCGAGAAAGAGCCACACAACATCACGAGACATCAAGAAGACAAACTAAGCAAAGCAACCAGCTCTCTCTTCCCCATCAAGATGATTGCAAAACTAGAAGGGACATAAAGTAACGTACAACACAACATAGAACAATTACAGACTCCCACAATGGGAGTAACAAAGAAAAAAGTCAGCAACAACAGAACCACCGCCTTAGAACGGACAGAAGGGGGGCCTAAATGCATTTTACTGGTACCAAATCTTTGCCCTAGATTGTGCTGTTGTTGAAGTACAAGAAAAATTTATCTAGCATGGAAGCCTTCTAACTAATGCAATGTATCACCATGGAGAAACATTCTAATCAAATTAACACACTATGATGAAACAAAGAAAAGGGCTCACGACTCACAGATAGTCAGAGCAAAAGAAAACCTCAAGTTGAGCCACGGTGGGCCCAGCTACAGATAAGCACCAAGCGCCAACCCACCGATGAAAGCTTTACGTAAGAGCCGTTATAGAGTCTGAGGCCTGACCCACCGTCGTGTAATTAAAGCTTGTCGCCCTCTGGCATTATGCTTAAATAATTACGCTTTAATACCCAAAATGGGGGCCATGGCAGTCATCATGAAATTCTTGAAACAACATTTCCTTCCAAACCATATTGGTAGGTGGGGGGAACGGGGGTGGTTGTGGGCAACTTCGAATCTTAGATTCGACAATATGACTCGATTTGGATATCTTATATGGCAGTCGATTTTGATTTTCTTCATAATTTTGCCTCCTACGCCATACGTTGTATTGAGCTGTAACTTTTGGAAGGCATTGGGAACGTCCTGTAATTAAATAGGAAACCATAGCTATAAACCGTGATTGGGTGGATCTTTTATGTTTTTTCTGTCTTATGTTTGTTATCCCTTTGTGTGCGTCTGTTTATTTGTGCCTTGTGGTCACCTGCTGGGAAAGGGGCTGACCTCTTGGCTCTCGTTTGTGGTGTATAACTGTGAGTTTGTCACTTTCCCATTGGTATCCTGGGTCAGGTGGGGTACTTGAGTGTATCGATTCCTGATCCTTGCACCCGTACTTACTTTGAAACCAGGCATGCAGACTGTCGCATGGCATCCAAGTTATATCCAAATTTTATTTATGGTCGCCTGTACTTATTCTAATGGCTACAAACACAGGGTCGCTTGTTTGATTTCCTAAAATAATTCAAACACAAAACTGTCTGACATTGAAAAGGCCATTTAATAATAAATGACGTAACTAAACAAACTATTCTTAAGATGAACATAATACTTAAGAACAAAAACTGTTTACTATTATGCAGTAAAATATAATGAATGTCTGAAATCAAAGATGGGGCAAACAATTTATGCGCCTGAATGTCTGAAATCAAAGATGGGGCAAACAATTTATGCGCCTAGGTCATTTAATAATAAAAGACCTAAGTAAGCAAATTGTTTTCCCACTTACCCAAACTGAAAATGTAGTGTGAACGAAGGCAAACCAAAGGTGATGACGGGGAAGGTGGGTGGGTTTGCTGTTTTTAGAAATTTTGTTCTCGACTTGGAAGTTTGCCAAAAAAGGATAGCGCCACCTAGCGGAGTGCAAGGGAAGGTATAAATTAAATTCTTTTATAATGTCCCTTGAGAAAAAACAAAGGGACAGAACTCACGTTCGAAAATTTTGCCTTCGTACATACAGTTATTTCTCTTAGAGCGTTACAATAATCCAGTACAGCGCTCATAAAATATTTTACAAGTATGTAAAATTCATTTATGGTCGCCTGTACTTATTCTAATGGCTACAAACACAGGGTCGCTTGTTTGATTTCCTAAAATAATTCAAACACAAAACTGTCTGACATTGAAAAGGCCATTTAATAATAAATGACGTAACTAAACAAACTATTCTTAAGATGAACATAATACTTAAGAACAAAAACTGTTTACTATTATGCAGTAAAATATAATGAATGTCTGAAATCAAAGATGGGGCAAACAATTTGCATGTGGAATAATTTGTAAAAATTACAGAACAATGCTTTGTTTTTTGGTCAAATTAAACTTGGGGCTTCGTTAATTTGACAATTGTTTGAACTCACCGTAATTGATATCATTAGTAAAGTTATCATCAATGTGTGCACTCAACAATGAAACTTGTGTATAATAGCACCACGAATACTTCGATAGAATTTTTTCTGGGACTGATCAGTCAAATGAACCCCATCTTTAAACAAATTTTCTGCATGCTTCAATCCCTTTAATTTCCAATAATGTATGTTGTCAACCTGGCTAAGTTCTTGTTTTAAAAGTCTGTTGGCCGTTATGACTCTTTCATTGTAAACAGCAACATCACAATACCATGTTTCATAACGCGGTAAAAATTGCCCTATCACAACATCTTGGACACTGTATTTTGTCAGAAACCGCCGACACACAGAAATAACTTTTTTCACAATAGATGTTGTATATTCATAGCTGATATCAACAGAGTCAAGGTCATTCCCCCCAATCTGCATGTATATTCTGGTGGGTTGAATAAGGCGAACATGATCTTCCATTTCACGAACATGATGCAATTTGGTAATTCTACCCCCAGATATGCCATGGAAATGAACAACTGTTCTTGGGCACTCCAAACAAAAGGGGTTCTCACTAGACTTTTTAGCAATAAAAGCCTCAAATTTGTTTATATGTGAACTTCCAAGTATGAGAACAGACGTCATGGTCCTCTAGCCTTTTAGTACGAACGTACCCTTGGCCAAAAGGAAAACGCACTTTGCGATCAATCGTGGGATATCCCCACTTAAGTGCAACAAAATAAATTCAACAACAATAGCACTGGGTATAATTCTAACCTACTGTACTACCGAAATGTCCAATTGACCGCAAATTCTCGAAGAAAAGTTTGTTTTTCTAATGAATTTTTTGCTGTTTTTAGAAATTTTGTTCTCGACTTGGAAGTTTGCCAAAAAAGGATAGCGCCACCTAGCGGAGTGCAAGGGAAGGTATAAATTAAATTCTTTTATAATGTCCCTTGAGAAAAAACAAAGGGACAGAACTCACGTTCGAAAATTTTGCCTTCGTACATACAGTTATTTCTCTTAGAGCGTTACAATAATCCAGTACAGCGCTCATAAAATATTTTACAAGTATGTAAAATTCATATAACATTTGATAATCTTTTTGAATTGATCACTGAAATTAGGTTTTGAAACAATTCGTTTGAATTTATAAACTAAATCACCACAAAATATAGGTTCTAATATGCCTTGTTGCAGAAGAGTTTTTAGCCCAGTGTTGTATTTAACAATTAACTCTGAATTTCTGCGGATCCAGATCAGGCCCCACATTGTGTTGGGGGTGATCTGAGACCAAACTGTTAGCAAACGCTATCAGCAGACAGCACTTGTTCAAGTATGTCTGATCTGGGTCCAAACTGTTTGCAAACGCTATCAACCGACACCACTAGAACAAGTAAGTCTGATCTGGGTCCAAACTGTTTGCAAAGGTTATCAGCAGACAGTATACTTAAAGGGTGTAATCCATGCTTAGTACTTTCCATATACATTATGTTTTTAAATCATAACTTACACCCCTAGATATGTACAATTCTCTATCCCAAATTTAATGTATCAAGCCAGAAGGAAGATTCCATTAGTATACAAAGGGTTTAACAAACCTAAAATGTTACTTTAGCAATACAATTTGACAAATATATATGCAGATGAAATTTCATTATAGTGGGCTATGTATTCCTCTTTCGTTGCAAGACAGTGGGTCAGGCCTCAGACTCAATGACGGCTCTGACGTGAAGCTTTAATCGGTGGGTTGGTGCCTGATGCTTGGTTGTAGCTGGGCCAACCGTGGCTCAATTTGAGGTTTTCTTTAGCTCTGATTATCTTTGAGTCGTGAGCCCTTTTTCCTGTTTCATCATAGTGCGTTTTTGATTATGTTGTTTCTCTATTATGAAACATTGCAATAGTTAGGAATCCTCCATGCGAGCTTAATATTTATGTGCATCAACAACAGCAGAATCTAGGGCACTGATTTGGTACCAGTAAACTGCATTTAAGCCCTGGGGTGGCTTAGGCTGCTGTCCGTTCTAAGGTGGTAGTTTAGTTGTTGTTGATTAGTTGTTTATTGTAGCTCCCACTGTGAGATTCTGCTATTGTTTTATGTTTTGTTGTGTTACGTTGTGTCCATTCTAGTTTTGAAATAATCTTGATGGGGAAGAGAGAGCTGGTTGCTTTGCTTTGTTTGTCTTCCTGGTGGCTCGTGATTGTTGTGTGGCTCTTCCTCACGATGCCACGGGTTTGTCATCAGTTTGTGATTGTGGTATTTCCTGATCATACTCACTTACTATTTTCATATGAATAAAGTTCAAACCACTTTAAAGTAATTATAATGTAATGCATTACTTTTGTGAAGTAATTGTAATGCGATTCATTACATTATCAACCCCCCTGTAATTGTTATTGTAATGTAATGCAATCGTTTTGAAAGTAATTGTAATGAAATGAATAACATTTCAAAGTAATTCAACTGCTTGACATTGAGTCTACATGGTAAAGTCGTGTATTCTGCACACTATCTCACTGACGTTAACATCTTATTAAAGAGTAATGAAAATATTTCCAGGTGTTAATGAGATATGAAGCAGGCACGAATATAAAGGCTAAATCCGATGACCTATAATTGAGACATTGACCTTGAATCTGCATAGTTGAATCATGTTTATTTTCACACCGTCTTACTAAGATGACTATTTGACCAAGGTTTAATAACAAATCTTTCATAGTGTTCAGTAGATATGCATCGGACAGGAAAGAGTAACGTCCAATTTATTGCTATATTCCATGACCATGAACTGAGACATTGACTTTGAGACTGCATGGTTGAATTATAGGTTCTGCCAACCGCGTCACTAAGGTGAAAATCTCATTAACGTTCAATGAAAATCATTCCAGAGATAAAGGAGATATAAAGCGGACACAAAGTTTAAGGTTAGGACTTTTGACCTTCAAATTTGACATTGGCATTGAGTCCGCATGATTGAATTGTAAATTCTGCACATTATCTTACTTAGGGGACATTTGGCCATAGTATAATGAAAATCTCCTTCCAGGCATAAAGGAGATATATAGTGAACATGGAATTCAAGGCTTAATACCATTGCATTCAACGGGGAAATTGAAACTGCATGGTTGAGTCATAGGTGCTGCTCATTATCATACTTTTTAAAGTTTCTGGGGTAAAGAAGAAAGTATTGAGCAGACACGAAATAAAAGCCTCAACATTGCCATCTTTAGTTGTGACCTTTACCGTTAAATTATAGATTTTGCACATCATATCATTAAGGACAATACCTGATCAAAGTTAAATGAAAGTCTGTCTAAGCATAAAGGAGATATGGAGAGGACAAGAAATTCAAAGTAAGTAAGGGTGCAAAGATCAGGAATCGATACAATCAAGTACCACACCTGACTCAATCCGATGACCTTCAATTGGTACCTTGACATTGAGTATGCAGCGTTGAGGCATGCGTTTGCAAGCCATCTCACCGATGTGAGCAATTTGACAATCTTCCATAGGGTTTAGGAGACATAGAACTGACAGAAAAATGATAAGGGGCGGCTGATGGACAGGCAGAGGGCTAGATGGCCGACGAACGGGCACGCGGACAGGCGAGAGCTATTTCTATTTAGCGACGAAGGATATTTAATCGCAATACTTGAGGAAAATTGCTGCCGTTGTTTAAGCTTTAAGACGTTAGTCTGCAGCTTTACCAAGAGGAACATGTCACCATATTGGACCCTTAGCACTTTTAGAACCATTGAAATTACCCGTAACTTTTGATATAATAGTTTAGTCAGGATGGTCTATTGTATTTATTGACATGTCACATGTTAAACTCTCAAAAAAGTATTTCTTTCTCTTATGAACCTTTTTCGTCTAAGCAAACAGCGCAGACCCTGATGAAATGCCGCATCATGCGGCATTTCATCATGGTCTTCACTGCTTGCTATATTACCCGTTTTGTAGTTTCTGGTCTTCAAAGTGATAAAAACGTATTTTCCCTCTATATGAAAGTAAGGAAGAAGACAAACATCAGGAATCGATACAATCGAGGACCACACCTGACCCAGGACACCACATGGGAAAGTGATAAAACACAAGAAAACATCACTTACAAGAGAGCCAAGAGGTTAGCGCTTTCCCAGTAGTTGACCACAATCCATAGCCATAGCCTACCCTAACATGATTACCTGTTATAATCCTCCTGGCCATAGCTGACTTCTATAATAATAATAATAATAATAATAATAAAAATAATAATAATAATAATAATAATAATAATAAATAATAATAATAACCATTAATAGTTTCGAAATTGATGAAGAAATTTATTTTTTTACATGTTTAGATGAAATGCTACAATAAGAATATAGGGTGGATATATTGTTTCTTCAGCGCAACTAAAAAGATATTATAGCTATCAATAAATTAAAATTCTAACAAACAAAACTTCCGGTCCCTAATCAGACTGCCATTTAAGGAGAAGGCTGATCTGTTATAAATTTGTTTGCTCATGCATTTTACCCCTAGTGGTATGCTTCTGGTACCAAACAAGTCTTCGATATTGCAGCGACTAAAAGTATTCTCTCAATGTGATGGGATTATTACAAGATATATGTTTTCATATCAGAATTTAGTGGAGTCAGTCTTTAAAGTTAGATTATTTTGCCTGATCAATAAACTACTTTTAAAATTACATTGATAGGTTTCTTTTTTAGCATGTCAGTACCCCACTCTGTAAAATTAATACCCCATATGCGCACCGCTACTTGTCAGAGGGATATATAATCACTGTAATTTTCTTATCTCTACTCTGAATATGCTATGGGTACCGCAGTGGCTCCGTTGGTACAGTGTCAGACTTGAAGTATTTACGAAATTAATTTGCAGCGTTATTTACTTTGATCAGGCTAACTTTTGATACAAAAACAACACACTTTTAACACTGTACCCACAAATTAAAGCAATAATTATATTAAGAGTATTCTTTTTACGAGCATGTCACCACCCTACTCTATAACATTGATACCCCATATGTGCACCACTACTTGTTAGAGCGATATATAATCACTGTAACTTTCTTATCTCTACTCTGAATATTCTACATGGAGCGCAATGGCTCAGACGGTAGAGTGTTAGTCGAAGGGTCGCTAGCTTGATACTCACCTTGAGCACCGTGTTGTGTCCTTGGGCAAAACATGTTTTCCTCTGCGTTAGTTTAGATTTTATTTTCCTGTCCTTTGGAACCATGAATTCCATTGTAGAACTTCTAAACTATTAGAGGGTCACTGATACGGCCTAAATGGCTGGAAAAAGCAAATCTGGCCCAGAAAATTTGCACTCTCTTCGCTTTAAGATCTTAGGTGGACTTTTTGCTTCTAAAGGATATCTTTTTTAAAGAATTTATTAGTACTGGTTCAACCCAGGAAGGTTGGAAGTCATCCCAATGAGTCAACCTTTAAAAAGTTGACACTTTCAAGTACATATACGCCACGGCATGGTATTTCCAACAATATGGTATGTGCGACCACCAGTCTGAGCATTTGATAGTCGCTTGAATATTCAATGACTGTAATGCCACTTACTGAACAATATTGAACAGTATTTGAATTTTCTAAACATAAAAGGAGGCTGCACAAGCTCGTATGAGTCTACACTTGTCAAAATGTCACATTGTTGGAAATCTCATGTCACGGCTCATATATGTTTTCATATTTAGCCTTATCAGCTTTATTTTTATCTTTCTAATGCCAATTTATATAAAATGACAAAGCGTATTTAAGAGTATTAGTTGATTTTAAAATGCCACTAAGGGTAAGTTTTCCATTCTGTTTACTTGAAGGTTTCATAACTTTCTTGAAAATAAGAGCAAAGACACCCATTGTGGCATCACAGTGCTCAGCTTAAACTAGTACAGCACTTCTATTCTTATCAGCACAGTTAGCTCAAAGATTTAAATGGGTGATAGCTTTAGCCCCTTTCCATTGTTGGTCACACTCAATTACTTTTTACTTGTTATTCGGCACGGCACGCTGTCATAATGTTTCGAATGAAGGGCGCCATTATATAGAAATAAAACGATATGTTTGCTTAGACAAAAGATAGTTTTAGGTTGTAGACAAACAACGTGTACCCTCGTCAAACTGCTCTACATGGAATTTTCTAATCTAGGCATAAACGTTTTGCAATTTTCACTTATGAAATGACAGCAGGCTAGAAAGCGTTAATTAATGTAATCTGATAACATGTTTTCTCTTACCAGGTTTCTATTTGCCATTTGCATTTAGCTGTACTGTTATCCTGTTTGGTTCAAGTTCAATTACATGATGGCTTATCATTAAAAAATATCGCAGTCGTAGAGGAAAGTGGTACAAACAAAGGTTCATTCAATAGCAGCAATAATACTCAAACCTCCAGTAGAAGTATACGTAATGGACCGATGGTACCTGTGCAGCCCAACTCTCCTAGTGCAGTACATCACGTAGGAATATCATACAATCTCCTGAAAGGCAATCCCGATGGCGAATCTTGGTCCACAGGTATGTCATTTCAATTTCAATACAAGCTAATTGGTATACATTAGTAGCTTTCTTAATCAGTGTTACTCATTTCTTTGATTGTAAAGATGAGATGACACAGCCTCTGTAATAATTGTTTAATTTCTGGTACATAAATTCAGCTTAAAATGTATTTATGGTACTTCCAAAATGTAGAATGTATCCGCTCATTATTGTAACAAGCTGATAGCAATAGTTTGTCTGTCTAGTACCAGGAGTAACCCTCAAAATTATTTTTAATATACATATACCCGATGTAGTATCCCTATTTTATTGCAATCGAGGGTTCAAGTAAGCATTGGCTGTTTAGTTATATTTCTCTTTGAAAAAAGGAAACGTGTCAAAGAGTTGGAATAAGGCTACCACTCTAGAAGAACAATACCAGGCTGACGTGTCAATTATACAATCAACAAGTATCTAGGAAAATAAGTCATGGATACATGTCTTACAGGAGGTGTAGATCCAGGCATCTCTTTAACTCGGAGGATTTTCACCATCAACCCAAGTGCGGTTATACCAGAAGTAGTAGAACAACATCATGATGGCTGTCAATACTCGAACGGTGTTACCCTTTTCTATAGCACAAAATCTTATCAAGACAAATTGTTCATGAATGTACCCACTTCAGGTATGTATTCTTGTTCTATGATTCATATTTTATTTGGATATAGAAAACCAATCGAAGATAGATGTAAAACCTTTGCGTCTATACCATTCGACAAGCTACGTTGCTATTTGCTATCTCTCGTATTTGCACATGTCACTATAATTTACCTCCTTTTATTCTGATACAATACGTATGGAACTATTAGGTACGTTAAGGGACCACGTGTAGAAATGTATGCGGCATGTCATCAGGGTCTTGACTGTTTGTCAAAGTAACCGTTTAGGGATTACTGGTCCACAAAGGGTTAAAGTGTCACTTAAAGTCCGATAAGCAATATCAGTCTATGTGATAATTTGAATTCTTATTCTAGTGTGATAATTTGAATTGTTACTCTAGTGTTCACGCGCTCGCTTCAAAGTCAAAAATACCAGCTCATTGATACGGTTCTTTTGAGTACCCACAACATATACTTTGGTTGAGAAATAAGAATTTTTTTGTTACGCACTCTTAATAAAAGACCTGAATTGTATAAATGGGCCACGTCACAAGAAAATCCGACTTTCATCGTTACATTAGCTTCACAATATATTATGGTAGTATCTGTGATGATACATGGCATAAGTTAGGAAGTCCCCATTCGAGCTAAACATGCTTTGTGTTTTAGCAACAACAGGATCCAGGGCGAAGAGTTGGTAGCAGTTAAATGCATTTACGCATCCCAGTAGCTTCGGCGGCTGTTGTCCGTTCTAAGGCGGTTGTTTTGTTGTTGCTGATTCATTGTTTATTGTTGCTCCCATTGTTTGTTGGGGTTCTGTGTTTGGTCCTTGTTTTGTAATTGCATTACCAAGTGTCTTTATAGTTTTGCAATCATCTAGATGGGGAAGAGAACGAGCTGTTGCTTTACGTTAATTGTCTTTATGATGTCTTGTGACTGTTAGTGTTCTGTGTCTCTTCCTTATGGTGCCATGGTTTGATCTGTAGTGTCTGATTGTGGTATTACCTGACTGTACTCACTCACATTTTAGTTGCATCTGTGCAGTCTGATCAATGCTCTTGTTATTCGCTCTTGTGTAAATCTACTCTTGCGTCATTCATAATTTCATTATTCTAGCTAGTCTCTGTATTTGCTCATTCTTTTGAGCATGGCCCTGCAATCGAAACTACCTCGGCCAATTCCGCGAAATTCCATGGAATCAGACCACGGATGTTCATCGAGGATCTACTTTGATAGCACGGTTGATAACTTGACGCTGACGCTATATAACAAGACGCTTACGTCACAGGAACTATGTTAACACAATAACAAGTGTAATTGCAGCAAACCAAACGGCTTAAATGAAGCTTATGTTGTTGTTTTTTCAATAAAATATATAAAGCGATATTTTATTGAAAAAGCATAAACTTCATTTATTCTGCTGATTAAACTTTTCGGATATTCAGAATAAATAGAGCTGAACCCACATGCTACAGAACTAACTTTCCATACGCCAGTTCCGGCTAACAAAATGGAGCTTTTTGGTACATAGTACTACGCGTATTGATCCTCACATACATCCAAGCCATGATTTGATTTTCGAATTGTGGCGAACTTTCCAGAATGCATGGCTTAGTTGGAAACCCCAAAGACAGTTTGCCTGCGAAAAGGATCAAATAATGTAGTAAATAGAGTTAGTTGTGCACATTGACATAAGAATACTTAAATGAATAGAATGTTAAGTAAGAAAATTTTGTATATTTAATTTCAGGACTTGCAGACAATGCTGTAAAACCATACGGATTTACACTAAGTTCGGGTGAGTTTTATATTGGAAAAAGAGTCGATTAATCGTTTTGTTTGATTTGATTCTTTACGTCCCATCAACAATCTTTCAGTTATAAAGGGACGGGTCTTCCTGGGTTGAACCAGTACTAAGCTAGGATTAATGTTCTTGCTCAAGGACACAACGCAGTAACGCCGGTGAGGCTCGAACCCGCGGCCCTTCGGTCTCGAGTCAAGCACTCTACCACTGAGCCACTGCGCTCCCAGTCGGTTAATCGACAATGGTAAATTTAGAGTAAAGCTTGTAAAGAAATGTCTATGTTTATTCCTTCTTACATCTTGATGTGGTAGTTCAATTGAGCATAGCAGGTGACTCCAATCATTTAACCCTAGGTGTGCTTACCACAAAGGCAAACACGCCCATTTTCTACAAACAATACCTTGAATATTGATCCAAATTGCCTCAATGAGACGGTTCGGAGGA
Organism: Loripinus fragilis; assembly: GCA_964019695.1. Taxonomy (NCBI): domain Eukaryota; kingdom Metazoa; phylum Mollusca; class Bivalvia; order Lucinida; family Lucinidae; genus Loripinus; species Loripinus fragilis. Next base: position 92,420,334 of record OZ026526.1, on the reverse strand, counting down.
ATATATACTTTTCTCCACATTTTATTGATTTTTTTCTAGATCTAAAATAATCTGACAATTTTATTTATGTCTGGAAATAGGCAGACATGTCATTCTCCGCAGTCAGTAATATGTTGACAAATATTTCTACATAAAACTAAAGGGTTCGTAAGCGATTGATACCCCCGTTTTTAAAGTCACAAAATTCAGCATTTTGTCATAATTTGTGAGACATGACTTTAATATCCCATTTTCTTCCACAACCAATTTCGTTTCTACAGCCAAACACTTATTGAACACTTTAATGCAAAAGCTGCACTCAGCATGACAATCAGCGATTTTTAGAACCCACTATCGAATGCAATTTCTTGTGACGTTTGAAAATGGCAGGACCTGTGTTCGTAAAAGTCTCTCGGATGCATTTTCTTAATTATGCTTAGCTGTTTTGTAGTAACGTTTACTGAGATACTGGCCTATTAGGGGCTGCAAATCGAATTAACAATACTTCAAGACCCTCAAGATAATGAATTAAAATATAAGTGGACGGTTAGCACTTTTGTATCATTATAATTATATATATATATATAATGTTATTTGGTCATCTTAATAAAGTATAGCGCATAGATGACCTCTATGTCTATTATTAAGGAATGCTGCCTAGGATGCTAATAGGAATTGCATCCACAGGAATGTTCTGATGAGCATACCCGCATACCCAGTGTATGACTCCAATAACCTGTAGTGAATTATGTTTGTTCATTTTGAATAGTTTTTTCACTACTTTGTAATCCAATCCCGTCCTAAATTAATGTATACTACTGTTTGCTGCCTGGGATGATGATCAGAACCAACCTGGGACTGCTTAATTTTTGTGAACATACCTAACCCAGTTGGTGACTCTAAACATCCATAGTGATTCAATTTTCATCGTGAGACCTAACTGGGGCGCATACCTGTATAGCGGTTTCAGTTAACTATAAGCTAGTAAAACGCATAAGGTAATAAATTAGTTGCATACCAGCTGCTGATCAGAATCTCCTCAATGAAACGGCTGTACTTTTCAAACGTGTAGAGCGACTACCATTAAGTACTTTGAAACTTATACAGCATTAAAATTTTGATTACCAAACAACCAAATCTGTCAAATTATGGCTCATACTACTTGGGATGCTGGGAAAAATCTCATCAACCAGGCAGTTCTTCAGGGCTTACCAATTGGCATGCCTAAGTAGTCAATAGTTATGTATGGAGAACTTGTTTAATATGTAAATTATTGTGACTTTTTCTGTTACATAAATATCCCATCGAGATGAAATATGCTTAACCCTTTCCTTTTTGAATATCCATGCTAAGCTCCAACTCCAATGATTAATTATATAAATAAACGTTCACGTTTGTACATAGAACAAATAAATTACTTGCCAGCTCAACTAGTGCAGGATCATATCTAATCCTATTTCAATCAGTAAACAGAGTAGACCCTGATCAGGCAGCTCTTACAAGAGCGCTGCCTGATCAAGGTCTTCTCTGTTTGCAAAAGTGTTAAAAGGCTTCTCTATGGGTAAATGGTTGAACGCATAAAAAGTCACCATAATTTATGGCCTAAAATAATCGCTGTCTAATATCACATAATCAGCTCATAAAAGTTGTATAGAGATGTTCTGATTGATATTTCAGCTTATAAAGCCCTAAACCAGCGGTTGAGTCATCACCATTACGTATATCAAGACGTAACTAAGTACTGTAGAGTTGGTCATGTGAGATATTTGATGAATATGGCAGCCACAGGTACCGTCCCCGTCAGCAGAGAGTTCGCAAGCGATGTGTGCCAACTGCCTGCTACCTACAACGAAGCTGCTTACATGAAATTTATTGATGACTGGGGAACGGTGAGCTAGAACAATGATTGGTATTTTGGGGGGTATTTAACCCTTGTAAGACCAATGGAATTTTGCTAAAAGTTTGATACAGTTATTTCAGAATGGTCTTTTGTATACTGTATATTAAGGGGTCACAGCTTATAATTTCCCAAAGATATTTTACTTATTTCCCTGAAGATTAATTTGTGATTGCAAACAATGCACATCCTGATAGATACCACATTATGCAGCATTACAGCTGGGTCTTTACTGTTTGCCATGGTCATGTTGCAATGGTCAGTTCACCTAACCACACTTTTTTAAGTTTGATTAAGTGGGTCCTGAATCGGTGGTAGGAGGAGAATGACCGTAAAAGTTTTATTATGATCAATCTCCATGAAAGTATTTGACTTGGCCTGGATTGCATTTGAGACCCCTCTGCGCTACACGGCCATAATTTAAAAGTACATACTGCACCTTAGTAGTACATGTACTTGATTAGCTCTAAATTTGATTTATAACGTCTTTTATGAACTATAGGTGACCAGTGCAATACAAAAAGCTTGTCATGATACTAATCTACAGCAACAACAAACCTAGCATCCATATATGACGCAGATGCCCATCAACGATCAACGTCTCATAAAATGATATAATAATGCACACAGGTTTGAGCGCAGCCTACTTCTTGCTTGAAAGGGCTAATGAAGTACATTATTTAAACAATGACAACTTTGTTAGCATTCTTATCAGCATGCGCTTACACAAACTCCCTATGAAATTACTGGACACCTTTTCGTTGAGTGTCTAAAGGTCAAATTATGAGAAAGATGATATTAATTGTTTAAATAAATTAAAATTATTTTATCCATAATTAAAACCCCCCAGTAAGTTTCCAATTATTCAAAGCATGCTTTCACTTGCATCAGCAATATTATAAGTCTTGTAAGGCTCTAGCAATTTCTTAACGCCATTTAGCAAAGTCTGTTGAGGATGAAAATTACTAGGCTATTGCAAAACATGGTCTATTTTCAGCATGTAATTACCGAAGTTGTTATTGGTAAGACGACCACCTACCGCTATTTGGCAACTCTTCAAGATGTATTTAGCTACATTATAACCAATGTAAGTTTAACCCGGAGCAGAAAATTGTCACGTTCATAGAGATCTGCCCCCTCTCTTTCTCTCTCTCTCTTTCTCTCTCTCTCTCTCTCTCTCTCTCTCTCTCTCTCTCCGAGTATATACATATTGAGTGATGAGGCTTATATAGTAAGAGTAACAATAGACAATCAAATCAACAAAAATACACTGGATTGTAGCGATCAGCTATCTTAAATGAATCAGGGCATACAAACAGTCTTGAATCAAACCGTGCAACCGCAACTATTGCGTTGGTAAGACCAAATCGTTTGTCATAGAGTAGTGAATGCCCTGCAGTGACATGCTTGTCTGAATCAATGGCTTTTTTGCTAGAATATGATAAATTACATGGACTGGAGCAAATACATTTTACTGATGGCGGCTGCTTTAATTGAGCTTAGACTTTTATCTTACAAAATGTTACATCACTGACAAATGATCAAATAAAATTAAATTAACTAAGTGAACATCCTAACATATAAATTAATATACCATAGTGCCAACGAAGAGTGACAGTCACGTGATATTTTGTTTACATTTGCCGAGTATATAGTACAATGCTACCCATAGAATATTAACTTGTGTTCTTCACGTTAGAAGATACTGTAGTGTAGTGGTTATGTCTACGGCGTTGGGCGCAGGCGTACCAGGATCGAACCTATTTAGAGGTTGTTGTTTTTTTTTCTTCATATTTTTACTAGGCCCAAAAAGGAACAGGTGGCATTATTTCAGCTTACTGTAAATTCGGAAGTTTTCGCGAAGTTTTATTTTCGCGAAACTTCTCACATGCAAAATTTCGTGAAAATAAAATTATCGCGTAATGGCGAAATCACTCTGTTGTTTACTTGCCCTAGTCACAAATTTTGACGTTGCAAATATGTCTTTTAACTCTCGCATTCGCGTGTATTTCCGAATTTACAGTAGCTTGTGTTGTTACAGAAGTTTTTATATATGTACCTTATGCATGTTAAAGGGATAAAAAATATAAAAAAAATAATAAAAAATAAATAAAAAGAAAAAAAGGCATGAAGAGAATAATAAAATCAGACCTCCCCCCCTCCCCCCTCCCCCCTCCCCCCCCCCCCCCCCCAAAAAAAAAATGAAAAAAAAAACATAAATAAAAAAGAGCAGCCAGTGAGATTCGAACCTAAAAAATGTTCTTTGTGGTTTAGTAATCCTCCTCGTTACCACTTGAGCTACCTCAATTCTATAGATCAATGGTGTATTTATCCTGTCATGAAAGGTAAGTCCCATAACTTTGTAAACAAAACATGACGTCACTTCTACTCTTGGCTGGCAGAATAATAGTTATTCTATGACTTGAGAGAATATTTCCCCTGATTGATTCAATCTGTCAAAATTTATAACTGCCTAAAACTTGTTCAAACTTGCAAACAGGTTTAATATAAGGTAAAAACCAGCTTAAACCAGTCGTTTAAATTTTATACACAATTCTTATATCACTCTCTAGATAGGCAAAAATAACATGAGCCTGGAAACATTATGAGCTGGATGAAAAGGACATGGTTTGCTGTTTCAGCCCTAAACAGGTAAATTAAGTCTTAAGATGATTTTATCAGCTGTTTTTTGTTTTGTGTTGTTTCTTTGTTTAAATGGATAGATAAAAAGGGGTTTCATTATTGACATTCTGAATTAGAAGAAGAATTTATATATATATTATACTGCAAAATGCTTCATTAAAATATTTATGAAAATAGTTGTTAGAATTTTATGAAAAGTCTAATATTGAACAGGGATTTAGCAATATAATTTAGGAAGTGTCTGCCGACAACCGGTTGTCACTAGCAAAAAGTCTAGTGACAACTGGTTGTCACCAGCAAAAAGTCTGCTGACAACCAGCTGTATTTTCCAATACTACTGTATACTTAGCATGTTCTCTTGGAAATCTACCTGAGTCTAGTGGCATTTTAAGTACAGTTATAGGAAACTTGAATAAACGGTGAATAAGAAAATAATGAATTTACAATTTGGTATTTTTACTACATAAAAAGATTATATAGTTTGCATTGCAGAAAAATACCAGATAAAGATTTATTGCTTACAGTTTGCATATCAAGGTTCATTTATCTTATCAACTTTTATGATACTAGCACAGCTTTAAGGGAACAAATATATTGCATTTTTCATTGGCGCACACCAATCAGGTACCTGGAAGAGCAATCTGATACTAGATACAGAGCAATCTGATCAGGGACTATTTGTAGACATATTTGGCAAATTAATCATTAATAACCAGATTTGTTTAGTAAAAGTCCAAAAAATCAATTGGAAGTTTCCATTTACCACACTTGTCCACCAGACTGCACCTAGCACTAATACATGTAGCTACTTAAGCTAAAACGCCTAGTTAAGAATTTACAGCTCTGCATATGTTGTATCTAGATAAAGTCACAACATATTGAATATGAAATAAGCTTGAAATAAAACTGAAATTTCATCATTATTACCGTAATTCTTTAAGCACCAAAATCAAATTACTCAACAAGGAAAAGTTTCCACAAACAAATTAATCATGGATCAGCATATCCCTCCCCTAAGGGGAGCTAAGTGAGTTTGACCAGGGGTTATTAGTTAACTTTTATAATAAATAAGCTGTAAGAGTCCAGATAATCAACTGGAATATTCCATTTTATAAGTTAATAGTACCTTTAATCATGATTAGTCAATTTACCAATAATTATCAAGCATTGTATACTTAAGGAATAAAGAAACGCAACAGACAAAAATATAATTTTTGCGTGTTTATATGATGGTTTGGTGAAATCTCTTTTGAAAATTTCTTAATGAGTATTTATAGCATGTGATGAAATACCAAAACGTCACTTTAACGCTACATTTTACGCTATAAGATGAAAGCATATGAAAACGTAAAACGTGAGGTTAACGTCAGAATAAAGATCAAGAAACCCCGTCTTTTCCATGTTTGATTATTTAGCGTCGACTTAACAATTTGCAAATTAAACAAACCTCCAATCAAATTCGTAATGCAGTAAAATATTGCGTCAAAGCACGCTACTTGAATGGCAAGATACACAATGGTAGTGAATAAGCGATAAACGTCACTTAGAGCCGTCGGGTTTGGGTCTCTGGTGGATATACGGGATAAGATAAACCTAGAGACATCAGAACATGCTTTCTTGGGTAAAAAATGACTTTTCAGATACCGTAGAAATACGCTGGTAAGGTGTTTATATTGACGTAAGCCAAACAAAACACGGCATAATACAAGAGAAAACATATGATTACATGCCGAGAGTGAACACCAAACTTGTTATCTGTAACCTCAACTTTGTCACTGGACCATTTTATTATTAGAAAAAACACAAAAACATCATGGAAACCATTAAAACGTAGGATATTGAATTTTGACGTCAGAATTGAGGTTTTTTGACATCTGAAGATCTCAAGTCATTATTCTTGAACATAACGTCCCTGTAATGAATAAATTTCAAGCAGAAAAGAAAGTTTACGCGTTTCACGCAGTATTCAGAGGTGACGTTAATGACGTTAAGTCGTTTCAGAATCCTACAGAAACTTCGCCATTTGATCATTTCATTGATCCGCAATCTATGCCAAGACATTTTTAAACAATAAACCGATAGTTGATTCAAACTTTGCTTTAATTGACCCCATTTCAGCAGTTTACTACGGGGGGTCAGGCTGTTTACGTGCATTCCAAAATGATTACGTAATCGATAATTACGTTGAACCTGCTGTAATTTGAAGGACACATACTGATCCTATGGATAAATATAATTTGTACTAAACACTTGCATCATATTGTATGCTTACAGTGACTCAAAGTGTTTGTTGCGTTTCTTTATTCCTTAAGTATATAATTGAAACTTATTATCATTTGATTATATACACAAATGTATATTTTTTGTATGAAAATCTCTATACATATGTATAGAAAAACAATTAATAGCAGAGTATATCATTAAATACCTGATATTGTTGAATAGGGTACACATTGTTATTGAAAAATATACAGCTGGTTGTCACCAGACATTTTGCTAGTGACAGCCGGTTGTCACCAGACATTTTGCTAGTGACAACCGGTTGTCAGCAGACTAAAAAGTCTGGTGACAACCGGTTGTCAGCAGACCTCGCCTATAATTTAATTTCAAAAGTTAAAGTAGAAGTTCTGCTCTAATATGTGAACAGTCTTATTGACTTCAGTTTCGCCAGGTATTATTCAATTATTGACTTCAATGAGGTTGATATGAGGATTTATCTTCCCACAAGAGTGGTATGACTATTAATGTGACTTTTAAGGGTACATAAATCCTATTTCTACTGAACTTGAAGATCTGTTTTGTTATATGATGTTCAGGTTGAGCTAGATTAGTATTGATAAAGTCATATGCAGCCTAAAGACTTTATACAAGTTTAACAGTATTTTCAAAAGTATTTTAATGCTGTATTTTGCATTTTGAAATGTAAATAAATTTCCTGTAGGGATGTAAAGCAACGAATCGCGTCACCTTCTCGCAACCAGTTCTTATTTTATACTTATCATGCTATATTTAGTTCACAATAGGGTGATAAAAGAAAAAAGTCAATACTATCGAGCTCTGCAAACTAGTTTAAGCTGGTTTTTATTTGATATCAGCCTGTGGGCCTGTTTAGACCAGTTTTGGGGTAGACGTTGAAATTATGAAAACACATTTGGCCAATCAAGATCCAGTTATAGAACAGAATAATGTATCATATAATGCTCTGCAAACTAGTTTGAGCTGGTTTTTATTTTATATCAGCCTGTTTAGACCAGTTTTCAGGTAGACATAGAGATTATGAAGACACATTTGGCCAATCAAGATCCAGTTATATAACAAAATGATGTATCAAATAGTGCTCTGCAAACTAGTTTGAGTTGGGTTTTTTATATCAGCCTGTGGGCCTGTTTAGACCGATTTTCCAGTAGACGTAGGTATTATGAAAACACCTTTGCCCAATCAAGATCCAGTTATCGAACAAAATAATGTATCTACCGTCAACAGTGCGTTTACGACACAAAGCACATTTTTGGATAGATAAACCCTTATAAACACCTCACTGCAGTCAATAAGTTTAATTATTATATAATCTATAAATAAACATCTTCTGATTGGCCCAGATGCATATCCATTCGAGTCAATAAAACTACATATCACATGGTTTGCCGGACGTGACGTTGCAAAGCACACGGCACGAGGTAATATTGACTGGCTTACGGGAAGTGACGTCAGAATGTCAAGTCATTTCGCATGATCCATCCGTAACGTCAACGTTTTAATGGTCTAAAATGGCAGGAAATGCATAACATACATTAATAATATAATAAAACAATTGTTGACTCATGTTTCGATAGACATGGAGTGTTATTGAACAGTAAACGTCATATTGACCGACGCGGAGTGTTATTGAACAGTAAACTTAATCATATTGACCTCCGCTCCGCGTCGGTCAATATGACGTTAACTGTTCAATAACACTCCATGTCTACCTCAACATAAGTCAATAATTGTATAGTAATTATTCAATACCAGAGCTAAACGAAAGCATAAACTCAAGAAGTGATGAGGAAATGAAAGATTTTAGACAAAGACACATCAAAGGTGAATATTCCATGTTGAGATTTCTAAGCGTGCGTCCTTAGATATCTTAACTTTGAACACTTTCACCAATATCATTGTATAACCCCTTTATCAATATCATAAATAATAATTTCATTATCTGTAGTTTGTAACACTTAAAGGATTTTTCATAATCAAAAGTATGAACCTGTGTGTGACAGTTTTTGCGCAACGTCACTCTATACGAAGTCATCAGAATTTAAGTCATATAACGAAAACATACGAAGAGACCAGCGTCAGCATGCATGTGTGAGCACTCTAGATCCTCGGCTTTTATCGTACATTTTCAATCATTTATAACTACATGTGTATACAAGTATCAGTATCTATTGGGTGGGAGTACTCTTTTTTTTCTCGCTGCATTGGTTCAGCCCCAACATCTACTGATTATCCATCAAAAATATCAGATATATCAGGTATACCAAAACATACTGTATATTCGAAAATTTTCGCGATAATTTTATTTTCGGGAAAAGCGTTAAAATACATATTTTTTGACGTTAAAATATCGCGATTAGCGTATGATTTACATATAACGGTAAACGACAGAGTGCTTTAACCATTTTGCGAGAGTTTTATTTTCACGAAGCTTCGCATATGCGAAGTTTCGCGAAATTTAAACCCTCGCGAAATTTCCAAATTTACAGAATACATCATATAGGGTATTCTTACAAAATGTTTGAAATTTTAGTATACCCCTCCCCAACCCACCAAAAATATAAATATTCCCGTTCCGTACCTAGGTATTCTTACTTATAATAGGTTGTCCATTACCAGTTGTAAGAAATATAAATATTAAACCCATTTGATTTAAGGTGACAGATGAAATCAACATGGGTGGCCCCTTATATGGATATCCTGAATCTTATGTCGTCGATATGAACTCCTTCAAGTATCGCCGTGAATACAACCATATTATTGGTGCGTTTGAAGACAAACTCACTGTTGGAGACATGTATACCAATGACGTCATTGAGAAGACTCTGCAGACGATAGATGTGGCGTTTGAGGCGAGGTTTTGGCATCATATACAGGATTTGATAACTCAACATATCTGCGCTGTCGGTGATAGTAATCAGCTTTCAATATGGAAGGCCAATATTATTCAGGCACTGAAGGCCTACCCAAGGTATAAAGGAGTAAGCTTACCAAGGGGTAAGTGGTGTTACACATGGTTAGCACTTTATAATCATTCATAACTTCGGCCCACTTAATATCGAACTAAAGTTTCTACTATAGTTCTTACGTAATAGATACGCACGCACGTTTGCATTCGAACGGCTACAGTTGGAACTTTTAGCTGGTTGGCAAGTAAACAAAAAGAATAGCCATGTATGCTCCATTTTATTTCTCCATCGTAGACAAAAAGGATGTTATAAACTGCACAGCCTTTTCTAATAATCAATTTTGAATAAGTGGGACCAAAAATTATGCTCAGCTATGTTTAGTTTAAAACAAACAAATCATTTTTAGGCTACTTACTGATCTTGAACCCATCTTACTAGATAGGTCTAGAGTAGGGAACAAGCCTATCTAGTAGAGTAACGGTGCTCCGACCCGCCATTGATCTCTAGTAAGTTCGTGACGTCACCCTAGTAGCGACTATCGGTGTTCGAGTCAACTTTAGATACTCTAGAGGGATTATAGTTCGATTCAAAGTGTGCCTTGGTTGTAAGTTAAGTTGTAAGTTTTTTTATTTCTACTCTTTGCCTACTGAGAAATTTTGCTTACTATTTTGCCATCTACTGATTTTATTTTTCAAATCAACTGTTTCGAAAAATATCTTTTAGGAATACCAGTAGAGTGTCAAACAGTTTGGATCCAGATCAAGCCTGACTTTTAGCAGTCTAATCTTGGTCCATACTACTTGCATAAAAGTCAAAATTACTTTGCTGCTAACGCGAGAATCGCAGCGAGCGATATCTTCAACGACAGTTAATATTTATAATAAATCACGTGTCATGCACGGATCTAGAAAGTTTTAATAAAGGGGATCCAACTCGTTTAGTTGATGAGGGGAGGGAGGATCCAAATACCACTGGTCACCACTATAAGTGGGTCGTTACCATCCTACCAGTGAAATGCCATTTAAAAGCCGTTTCGCTGGCGTGCCGATGATGGCCCGACATTGATTGTTGGCTTGGTAGCTTTGTGATTTTTCAGGGGATCTGGATCAGCATGGCTAAGAAGCCGTATATTTTTTTTTTAGATTTTTCAGGGGGGGGGTCCGTACCCTTGTCTCCGCCTCTGGATCCATGCCATTGATGTGCACAATTGACAGGTAGAATGTTACGTTATCACATACATTTCTTGACTCACGTAATTTTTAACTACATCAGAAATGCGTTTAAAACATCATTTGATTGAGTTTAAACCAATTTTTTGTAAATACTATACCAGCTAGGTTATTGTTTAAGTGTATACGTGTGTGTGTGTGTGTGTGTGTGTGTGTGTGTGGGTGTGTGTGTGTGGGTGTGTGTGCGGGTTTGCGTGTCTGCCTGCCTGCCTGAGTATGGTGGTGCGTGTTGGTTGGTATGCGTTCAGGTGGCACACCCTCTGAGTAAGATAAGACTCTCAAAAATGAATAGCTTGAAGATTGTTATCCATTTAGATGGAGCTATTGGGATATTTAGTTCTAGAACATGTATATTACAATTGGTCAGGGAATACCTCAATCCAGACACAGTATCTTTTAATGACTGAGGAAAATCTTATTCCAGAGATATAAATCAACGCTGCTCAAGAAGAAATCTAAATCCACAAAGGGTAAATTAGCTAAGCTTTAGTAATATCTCAATATATACAGGGTAAAAAATGAGGGATATCTAAATTCAGAAAAGGTATCACACTTCTCAAGGAATATATAAATCCATAATAAAACTACATTTATTCTGAATTCCAGGGTGTTAAATTCGATTTTCCATGTGTTTAGCCCATTTAGAACAATGAAATTTGTTATAAAGCTACACAAAGTATAGCCAAGTAGGTCCATTATTTATATTTAGGGGCGGCAGGTTATAATTCCCAAAAATATTGAATTGGTTCCTCCGAAGATTGACATTGTTTATTCAAACAGTGCAGACCCCGATGAAAATGTGCCATCTCACCTGGGCCTTCTCTGTTTGTGAAAGTACATGTTTAGGGCTTTAGTTATAAAATTAAAAAAAAAAAACCCATAGATATGGCAAAGTACGAAAGAGGGCAAAGATCAGGGATCGATACAATCAAGTACCACACCTGACCAAGGATACTAATGGGAAAGTAACAAACTCACAATTAGACATCACAAGGGAGAGACAAGAGGTCAGCACTTTTCCGGGCAACAATAAACAGACGGGCACGAAAGCATAGCAAACACACAACAGAAATAACATGAATGATCCACAAAAGAAGTATCGCCTTGGAACGGTCAGTAAAAATATTTTACTGGAGGGCTTAAACCGGTTTCACGGCGCACATCCACCCTTAGTTCAGATGTGGATCAAGTCATATTGACCGAGCCGCCATGTTGTTTATCTGAGTTCAGTCATCAATTTTGAGTGCACCTCAAGAAGAAAAATCTGAAGGTTAAACACATAGTTTTAGGATATGTCATCTGTTACAGTTCAGCCACTGGCTATGCCTATGACATGGCCTGCTGGGTCCTTTTCGTTACCAAAACCATCTGCAGGATGTCCTAATGGATTTGTTGAGGGATCTGCTAATATTGCACAAGACCATCACACAGGTGGAATACCTACAGGAATAGACCTTGCTGGTGAGCTTATTGATTTGGTAGTAAAACTGTAGCATCTGTCAAGAGCATGTATATGGTCAAGGAAATACAATAGAAACCTGTCTTAAGCGGCTACTCAAAAATAGACAAAGCAAATGTCTTAAAACTGGAGTATCGCTTAATACAGACAGAGTAATTGCAGAATGCCCCCTTAGAATATTCTGCCCCCTTGGAACATTATGTTATACATTTTACCTGCATTAAGCAATAATCGGTCTTGAGAACCAAATTTTGATCTTCCATTTTAGTGGTCACTTAAGACAGGTTTGACTTATTGAACCAGGGGTATATGTTCTAGTATATGACATTTTAATCCCCTTGGTCTTTGTTCTAAGGCAGTGTATTGATGTGATTTTTTGTATTTCGTTTACCACTTTTATGTACGGTTATGTATCTTCGATCTTTGATTTTATTTCCTAATCTGTATAATTTCTAGGATATCAATCATCTCTCTTGGGAAGAGTTGTCTGCTTAGCTTAAAGAGACTAAGTCTGCAACTATGAACATTTTTCGAAAAAAAAAATATTTTCTTTTTAAATCATTTGTAAAAGCAGAATTAAGCTAAGTTTTCACAATAAATCTGTTCACTTTCACTGAAAACTGCATGGAAAAGGAATTATCTTATAAAAACATGTGTTTTTCTCTTGTTGGTAATTATTTGCGTCTCTCCAATAATCATAGACAGTCAAGTTTTAACATTAATGCTGTTGTTTTGATACTGATAATTTGTGAAGATTTACGAAATTGGTAAAATGTATACCTGAATTTAAGTTTTTTACTGTGTTCTTGAAAAATAGAAACATTATTTCAAAAATTAAAAGATCAAAAGTTACATACTATGCAGCTTTAAGCTATGCTAGCTTCTATACCATCCTCGGTAACCTAGATGTGATCCATTTCGTACCCACTGCAGAATGGATCACACCTGTATTACCGAGGATGTCTTCTATATGTAACACATTATTAACTACCATCTATATAAGGAGTAATAATCTTGCTTTTCCTGTGTTACAAATCACCAAACATTTTACCGGTGAACACAAAATATAGTTTTGGATATACGCTAAGAATATAGCATTGCCGGTTGTCAAAGTCACTTGCAAAACCTAGATTATGTTGTTGTTCAAACACCTAAATTGTTTAGCTGTAATAGTTAATTCCTTACTTCCAAATTAAATGCATCTTCATGGAATGGAGACAAACAAATCAAATATACTAACCTGATTTAACAAGTAGAAAATTCATGTTAAGCTTGCCTATTTTTACATTATGTAGATAGCACCAAGGAAAAGAACTATATCTTTAGTATTTATTTCGTTATAGTTCCAACTCAATGTTTTTTATCGTTTTTTTTTTGGCCATTTTGATTGGTCCGTTGGTAAAATTAAATGGTTTTTACACTTCAATAAAAACCCGTGCATATGAATATATGATATCTGCCTTGATTTCACAGTGCTAATAACGAACTTTACATACAACTTCGAACACAAGTGACAAGTAGGGTACCCTATTGTTGTGTCCGAGATAAAACATTCACCAGTTTAAATATAGTTAAACATGTTGAAAGCTCATTTGAAAACCCTTACACCGTATGAGGGTGCATCTTCAGAGCAACAGGAGGAACTCTAAGAAATGAACCCGATGACGTGGTTATGTGACGACACTTAACACAAACAGTCACGTCATCAAAGAGAATCGGCATCAAAACAATGGCTACATCAACAACGAAAAGTTACAATACAGTTTGACAGCGTCAAAATGAACACTTTAGGTTAACGCTTAGGGCCTACAAATGTGGGGATTTTAGGCAGGGACTTGTAAAGGTAAACTTGTGCTTTTTAATACCTGTCATTCCGTGGAAGGGCCTTAATCTAAATGCTATTTAATGAGCCCAACAAGCTAAAGAAAACAATTCCAAACTAAATGGAGTTGTCTTTGAGCTCATACTCATATACTCGCTCCAAATAGAGTGCAATTTTAATCATTATTTAGCATATCAAAGTTTTGAACTGACATAATTTTCAAGATGGCTGCCCCATCCTACATGGACAGTGGTTACGAACTATTTTCCTTCAATGGGCTTTTAAACTTGAAATGTTGTCAAAAACCCTTCACAAATGTGCTGTTTTGTTCAGAAGTTGGAATTATAACGAATGAAATTTATTTTTTTTGCATTTTATCGATGTGTAAACTCCAGCGAATCACTCAAAAATTTAACATAAAGCCCTTGGGCTTTATTCAATTTGTGAGTGATTCGCCGGAGTTTACACATCGATAAAAAACAAAAAATGAAATTTCATTCCTATTATAACCATATATACTTTGCATTACATACGGTTTATAAACGTACAATCCTTTGGGGTGGGGGACTGTTTAAACTTAACAGATGGAAGTGCTCATACCCTTATTTCAGGCCCACTGAATGCCAGCGTGTATACACTACAGTTTTGTACCAAGCAAGATTTTACCCCAGGACAGTATGATACAGCCTGGCCCAAGGGAGACTATTGTATCTATAAGTTCCAGATTTGCCCTCAAGGGTTCAACGAGAGTGGTGTTGAAATCTTTACCCCATCGTTCAACAACGAAACTGGAACCATACCAACCCAACATATCCTACATGAAATTCTCCCAGTTTTGTGGTACCCCATCTTCTGCTGCAGGTGACGTAGGTCATTTGAACATTTTTATCATCTAGGCCCAGAGACTATAAAGCTTCTTCAATACTCAAATAAACTGAATATGAGTCGTGACATGTAATTTCCAACAGTGTGGCATTTTGACTAGTGTTGACTCAGACGAACCTGTGCAGCCAACTTTTAAGCTTAGAAACTCCAAATGATGTTCAGTCAGTAGCTTAACAATCATAGAATACTCAAGCGACAAGCAAAGGCCCTGATCAGACTGCGCGTATGCGCAGGCTGATCTGAGGCTTTGCTGGTCGCACAAACCACATTGCTGGAAATCTCATGCACTGGCTCATATCATTTTAACATTTTATATCATACTCAGACGCGTAGTCAGACCCAGAGACTCTTAAACGTTTTCAATACTCAAATAAACTGAACATGAAATTTAACATGTTCGTTAATGTTGAAATGCTAAATATTGTTGCCATTTTAACATTTAGAAGCAAGACCAATACAACATCTGTCAGTTTGACCGTAAGAATAGTCTTTATTTTTAAGCTTTTGTTGTTGTTAAAAAAAGCAGTTGGAATTTCATGCTCAGTTGACTTGAGCATGAAAAAACACCTTCGGATCATCTGGAACATAGCGCACAGATAAAGCCATTCCTGCACACCAGATAAGGATATCTGAGATTCTATCCTGGGAAAGAAAATTTTTACTTACCCATGCTATCTTACCCAGGATGTCAAGTAACGTCATCATGTGAAATTGCATCTTAGCAATTTCAAGAACTTCTGGAAGCTTATTCTAAATTATATAAATAAACTAGAAATGTGTCCATGGGACACGGATGCCCCCGCTATTGCCAAATTCGCATAAATGGGGCATTGTCATTAACAAAGGGCCATAACTCTAATAATAATTGGTGGATTTTATCCATAATCGAACTTAACCTGTATTTTATGATTACATACCGGTGTATGAAATATGAATCAAATACACCAACGTATTCAAAAGATATCGCCTGGAAACCATTTTTCATAAGGAGATCAAGGGCCATAACTCTGATAATAATAAGTTGATTTTATCCGTAATTAAACTTGACCTGTATTCTATGATTATATACCTGTGTATGAAATATGAATCCATTTCACCAATGTATTTAAAAGATATCGCCCAGAAACCATTTTTCTAGCCGAGATTTAGGGCCATAACTCTGATGATAATCGGTGGATTTTACCCGTAATCGAACTTGACCTGTATTTTATGATTATACACCAGTGTATGAAATATGAATCCAATACATAACTGTATTCAAAAGATATCGCCCGGAAACCATTTTTATACCCCCCGCAAACTTTGTTTGTAGGGGGTATATTGTTTTCACGTTGTCCGTCCGTCCGTGCGTCCGTCCGTCCGTGCGTCCGTCCGTAACGCTTTGTTTCCTTAATAACTCGAAGAGTCATTGCTGGATTTTCATCAAACCTTGCAAGCATGTTCATATATGCAAGACAAATACTTTAGACAAAAAAAGGGCTAGGGGCCAATTCTATTAGAGTTATTTCCCTTTGTAGTTCTAAATGGCTTTTAAGATAGTGCTTTATGCTTATGCTATTATAGGCCATACACTGATTTTCATCAAACCTTGCAAACATGTTCATATATGCAAGACAAATACTTTAAACAAAAAAGTAAGGGCTAGGGACCAATTCTTTTAGAGTTATTTCCCTTTGTAGTTCTAAATGGCTTTTAATATAGTGCTTTATGCTTATGCTATTATAGGCCATACACGGGCCAATCAACTCCTACCACAGCTTTCGATGGAACAATTTGATACTTTTCCTATACAATGTAGACACATTGAACATATGCATGAAGGAGTTTAGTTTGGAAAAAATAATTTTTGACAAAATAACAGCTGTGAGAACTTAGACAATTTTTCCCTTATATGGTGTTTGTATATGCATAGACGGTGCCTTTATGGGCCGATCAACTCCTACCACAGCTTTTTATGGAGCAATTTGATACTTTGCCTATACAATGTAGACACATTTAACATATGCATGAAGGAGTTTGGTTCACAAAAAATAATTTTTGAAGAAATGACAGCTGTAAGAACTTAGACAATTTTTCCCGTATTAGGCTTTTGTATATGCATAGATGGTGCCTTCATGGGCCGATCAACTCCTACCAAAGCTTTTGATGGAACAATTTGATACTTTGCCTGTACAATGTAGACACATTGAACATATGCATGAAGGAGTTTGGTTCACAAAAATAATTTTGACAAAATGACAGCTGTGAGAACTTAGACAATTATTCCCTTATATGGCTTTTGTATATGCATTGATAGTGCCTTTATGGGCCGATCAACTCCTACCACAGCTTTTGATGAAGCAATTTGATACTTTGTCAATACAATGTAGACACAATGAACATATGCATGAAGGAGTTTATAAGTTTTGTTGAACTTAGACAATTATTCCCTTATATGGCTTTTGTATATGCATGGATAGTGCCTTTATTGGCCGATCAACTCCTACTACAGCTTTGGATGGAGCAATTTAATACTTTGCAGATACAATGTAGACACATTGAACAAATGCATGAAGGAGTTTATAATTTTTGTTTGCACAGATTCTACTGAAATCTTCTTATCAAAACTAAAGTCTTCTTGTTCGAACTATAACTTGCCAAGTTTTTTCTCTGACTCTTACTGTGCGAGGGGTATCTAATAAGCATTGCTTATTGACTTTTTTCATTCATTCAGAGATCAAGGGCCATAACTCTAATAATAATTGGTGGATTTTGTCCATAATCGAACTTGACCTGTATTTTATGATTATATAACTGTGTATGAAATGTGAATCCAATACCCCAATGTATATAAAAGATATCGCCCGGAAACCATTTTTCGTACCGGGATCAAGGGCCATAACTCTGATGATTATTGGTGGATTTCACCCGTAATCGAACTTGACCTGTATTTTATGATTATATACCTGTGTATGAAATATGAATCCAATACATAACTGTATTCAAAAGATATCGCCCGAAAACCATTTTTCATTCGGAGATCAAGGGCCATAACTCTGATAATAATTGGTGGATTTTGTCCATAATCGAACTTGACCTGCATTTTAAGATTATATACCTGTGTATGAAATATAAATCCAATACCCCAATGTTTTCAAAAGATATCGCCCGGAAACCATTTTCGTACGTTAGGGACGCACGTACGTACGTATGTACGTACGTACGTACGGACGTACGGACAAGGGTGATGCTATATGCCCCCCCCCCATTATAAATGGCGGGGGCATAATAAAAACAGTGGTGATTAAGAAAAAGAATCCATTATTCGTGTGAGGGTAGGATAGAAAGATCTGTCCATCGCGATGACCGTTTATCATCACTTGGCAAACCTCGTGCTTCCAAACGGCGATCCTTGGGAGATTATTCTATCCTACCCCCACACTCATGATAGATTCTTCTAGTCTTCAACATGCGTGTGATGGTTTCAATATATCTAGATGTCTTAACCCATATAATGGAAACCCCTTGCCATTACTTTGGCAAAGAGTGAAGACACAGATGAAATACAGCATAATCATCAGGGTTTGCACTGATTGCTCAGAATAAAAAAACCTTCAGGGACACATATTATACATTATAATTTAAAAAAATCTACTGTGACCCCTTTAAGCACAAAATAGGCAATACCATATTTAGTGTATCAACATGTATGGTGAAATCCATCAGAATACAAAGGGTTAAACATGCATGTGAGTCTATCTACTACTAAAAAAGGAGCTTTCGACAGTGAGGTCAAAATATGTTTTGATACTTTTAAACTATTACGTAGTAGATTGTAAAGCTCACAAAAGTAATAAAGTGTTTTTGTGTGTTTTTATACACATTCTTCTTTTTAAATATTTTATGTCATTGTCATAAACGATTTTTGGTCATTATCTTCAGATAGGTAGCCTTCTTCAAATACTCAAAGATGCCTTTGTTATCTATGCGATAACCACATAATACTATCATATAACCCTTTTGAGAAAGAGGGAATGATGCACTGGGTAGGTTAGGCTTGGCCAACTTCCCTTTTAATAGACATACCTTTTAATAGACATACACAATAAAAGTGACTTTGCTCTCGAGGTTCATATGATCAAGTTTACTGAACAGGGTAATTTTGTACACGATAGTATATATATTTATCAGAGTTTAGTATAGATATTCTGACAGCATTATTTTATTTTGTCAATTGGGCAGCATGGTGTAAAAAGGGGAGCTAAGATTGCAAACAGTGAAACTCTGATCAGACTGCTCCTCCAGTCTGTGTTTACGCCTTTTGATCAGACCTATCTGTCGGAATACTCACAGTTAAAACGATATACACAGTCATTACAACCTTCCGATTATATTGAACGAATTGCTGCTTTATTTTGTTTTCAGAAATGACAGTGCTCGGACAAGAAAAATCTTCCTTCCCAATGGCAAGCCATTCTTCTTATTTCGTTACAAGCATGGCTGTCAAGCTGTATCAGGTATGAAGGTACAGGATCAGACCCTGATTTTCCACAATTCTGTCTACCCACAAGGCGAGTATCTTCCGTATATTGAGACCATCACTGGTATACATTCGACAATATTTTCTTATCGTTTACATTATTGTTACTATACTCCTGTAACTAAGTAAATAGTATACAACCAGAGGGTACAACCTTTATTGTGTTTTAGTGAACGTTTTAATTGTTCTCCCTTACATCTCTTTTCATACACGACGGCATGCACGTTTATCATATGACGTCACGCCCTTGACGTTGATAACTTGGATTGCTTTGAAAGGTTCACCACCTGTAGACCGTTTCCCTGACTACCAACGGGCAAAATATTGCTCCGGTCAAAATGGTACTTCGCGAGACAGACGCCTTTAAACATTTGGGTCTGAGGAACTGACAAACTTCGCTACCCTATCAATCCGTGCTCTGACTCTCTGTGAGTCAAGAGCCCTTTTCTTTGTATCATCATTGTATGTTAATTTGATTTGATTGTTTCTCTGTGATGATACATTGCATTAGTTAGAAAGCCTCCATGCAAGGTAAACAGTTTTTGTGCTTCAACAACAGCAGAATCTAGGGAGAAGATTTGGTACCAGTAAAATGCATTTAAATTTCAGTGGCTTAGGCTGCTGTCCATCCTAAGGCGGTGGTTCTGTTGTTGTTGTTTTTTTTGTTTATTGTTACTCCCATTGTAGGATTCTGTAATTGTACTATGTTTCGTTGTGAGTAACTTTGTGTCCATTCTAGTTTTGCAATCATCTTGATGGAGAGAGAGAGAGCTGGTTGCTTTGCTTAGTTTATCTTCTTGGTGTCTCGTGAGTGTTGTGCGGTCCTTCTTCGCGTGGCCATGGATATGTCTGCAGTTTGTGATTGTGGTATTTCCTAATAATACTCAATAAACCATTTTAGATAGTGTAGAAAATGTGATCCCCACTTTGCATTCGGCCCAATGGGGAAAGTGCGAAAAAAAAACGATAGCTATGCCTTGAATGCGCAAGTTATGGTAATTTTTGTCACTCAAGTATAGGGATCACACATGTTTTTTCATGCATTAACATTTGCTGAGTCCCAAGAAAGCTGTTTAAACAAGAGACCATTAGGCCGAGTGTCAAAAATCGCCCGAGTGATCCGGCAAGTGGCAATGCAATGAAACAAACATGTGAGGTCGTTATTGTTGCATACTTTACCTGATTTAAACAATATTCTCACTGACAACGTCGCTTAAACATCAACATATCCCTTTTCTTACACTGGATTTTTCTCAACAAAATGGTGTCAGCGTCACACTTCCGAACGTCATTACGTCGCCATAACGTCATAGATATGCGCAACGTTTTCGCAAACAAAAGCATCTCAAAATGATCAGTTTAGGCCCCAACGCTATCCCATGTAACGTCATGCAAACAATGCAGGGCTTAGTTTCGAGTTGTCAAGTATAAAGCAATGTTCAAACAGCACGTAAATCTCATGATTTGAACATGGATGTTTTGTTCATTTGACAGCGGCTTCAAACAGCTTCGCGCACGGAATCTATGCAAGAATAAGCGTTTTATATGTAAATGCATATGATAAATTTACTCTATTTCAATATTTCGGCCAAAGGCCTTTTTCAAGAAAAAACATGCACTTTAGTATCAACTACATAGTCTCTGTTCCACCATTTTGAATTTGTTTATATTGATGTGTGACATCACGTTGACATGAAAAAACATGCACTTTAGTATCAACTACATAGTCTCTGTTCCACCATTTTGAATTTGTTTATATTGATGTGTGACATCACGTTGACATGAAACGCCATGTCAACGTGATGTCACACATCAATATAAACAAATTCAAAATGGTGGAACAGAGACTATGTAGTTGATACTAAAGTGCATGTTTTTTCTAGAAAAAGGCCTTTGGCAGAAATATTGAAATAGAGTAAATTTATCATATGTGTTTAACATTGTTCCCTATGGAATATGAATGAATATATGTAAATGCTTGGGGAAAATTATAGCTCGTTGTCTACAATAGAAGCTGGGATCCATGCAACACTGCCCCATCGATCTGGATACAATCATTATGCAAACCTCACCGTCGCAAAAAGCTCATAAACCTATGGCAAAGTAACGGATCCTGTCCAGTGACTCTTCTCAATTAATTATCATAAGGTATGTTGGTCAAATTTGGGGTCAAACGTGTGATTTTCAGGTGCTATAACTGGAAATTGAGCTTACGGAAAAAGCCAAGGAAACCTTGTTTATGGCCTTAACCTGACAAGCGCTTCAGGCCAATTCGTGAAAAGGACCTCCTATTATTTTTTCATAGACATAGAACAGACTGCGAATTTAAAATTCCAAACGCACATAACTTCCTTATTTCCCAATAGATGGTCTGGAAATTCGTATTGAAACACTGCTCTGAGAGTGCACATATGTCATTTTCTTTGCAGCCATGCGCTCTAGCGACATGCAAATTTTCAAAGTTAAAAAATCGTAAAAGCCATGATCTCCACTTTGCATTGTGCTCTATGAGAAACGTGCAAAAAACGAAAAGTTATGCGATGAACATACAGTATTTCCACGTTAAATAAGCGTTTTCATAGGTAAATTATAGCTCGCTGTCTACAACAGGAGCAGGGATCCATGGATTCGAAATGTTCCCACCCAGGGAGGGGCGTACTCTCTTTTTTTCTTCATATGTAGGCTCGGGCCCAGCATCTACCGTTCATCCCCCAAAAAGATCAGGATTTTCAAGCACGACAAAAAATATTTGAAATTTTACCAACCCAAAACTTATCCGCCATTCTGTACCTTGACCTTAAAGGCCAACATTGAGGCACACCATGACAGCTTTTAGCACCTATCAGTTATAATAGTTATACCAATACATTCACATTGATACCATCTGAAGATGATAAGATTAGACCAACATGTACACAGAGCTGTGTTTGGAATGACCAAATAAATAGGCTGATAAGCTACCCAGAGAAATCCATATGAAGCAGTTGATGGTGGATTCTATGCTTTGCTTTTCATTTCATCTGGCAGACCTGTTAACTGCCAACTGCCCTATTTGAGCCATACCTAGCCAAGATACTCCAAAGACAAATGTTCTCGCTAAGTTTAAACCGCTAAGCGCAGGACCTTTCAGTGGATTTACCCCTTTTTCCACCAGTCACTTTTGCTTCGTCCTCTCTCATCTGATTTTGTTTTGATTTATTATATATTGCAAAATACCCAGATAAGATTGCTCCCTTTGGATCACTCTGATAGGGTTCATAGTACTTGCTTCCACTATCATGATAGTCTAAAGAACACTTGAATATCTGCAGCAGACGTTAAAAGCAGACAACATTTAGGACAGATCGATTTGGCAGAATAGGGGTTAACTCATTGCATGCTGGGTAATTTATCACACTTTTGTATTCGTCTGATGACTTTTTTCAAAGAAAAATAATTGAGGGGGCGCATTGGCTCAGTGGTAGAGTGCTTGACTCGAGACAGAGGGGTTGCGGGTTCGAGCCTCACCAGCATCACTTCTTTATGGTCCTTGAGCAAGACACATTTATCCTAGCTTAGTACTGGTTCAACCCAGGAAGACCCGTCCCTGTTTAACTAAAATATTGTTGATGGGACGTAAAGAATCAAATCAAACAAAGAAAAATAAAAACAAACATTCAGGAGCGCTATCTAAGTGTGAACCAGTTTGGATCCAGATCAGGCTTGACCCAATGTTGAGCCAGATATGGGTAGAAACTGTTTGCAAATGTTATAGGCACTTGCAAAAATCGCTGTTAGAAAGGAAAAAGTGTAATACTGTATTAGGTATTGCATGCATTCATATGAAACAGTTTGTGGTAGTTTGGATTACACATGTCCTCATCGACAGCAACATTTTAGGCAGCAAATACTTTGGCGAGACTACATAGATGTGCAGGCTCGTCTTAGCCTTTGCTGATCGCATATGTGGTAATACATAAATATCTGGCTCATGAGGACAAAACATAGCCAGCTTGTGGTTCCAAAATTCAAAGGGTTATGCATAAGTGTTCCTTATAATGGAGCTTATATGTATTATGAAAATTGTATTATGAAAATTTACATTGAGATCAACTGTCTGAATTCTGAGTTGATACAGAAGGCACTCCGTTAAAATTGAAGTTGAAATTTCAAGTTGAGGTTTCATCATGCGTAAAATCAAATGTCGTCTTATAATTTCTAATTCCATGACTCCTGAACTTGAAATTACGATGATTTCTTTTTAAAATTTGTATAACAACCTCTCATTACCAAGTATCAGCATCTAAACACATAAATTCCTGAAACTGTTTTCGCCATTGTTCGTTCCCCTTGCATTTCAACTGTTGACTTTCTACATGTTCTACCACAATATTTCGATAGAAACCAAATTTTGAAGTACTGAACAATACATTGAATTGCTTGCTTTTTACCATATTTTTTTTTACTTTTGACCGTATATATTATAAGCGCAACATCACCATCCAAAAGAAAACATATGCGTAATGTGAAAAATAGACTTATAAAAAGTCTATGTGAAAAAGTAAACAACATAACCTCTGCAACGAACCAAAATAAGCCTGCACATCGAATGATAGAAACTAGCAGTTCATAGTCTTTGCTGTGTGCTCATGGTGCAGCTGGTTGCTAATAAGTACAGGTTTCTCTATATGGACAGTGAGTGAATTCGGGCCGTAAATACTGATCGGACAGAATTGATGACCAGGCGGCTGATCAGTCTCTAATCTGTTAATCATGCATATTAATAATTTTGGTGGTATTTTTCACTGTAAGATAAGATAACACAGAAAATGTGTACACTGTCTGCACAGTAAACAGTTGGAGGTAAGACAGTGGGCAGCCAATAATTAGCATTAATTAGTGACCACCGTTACAATTATGGAGCAAAGATGTGTTTCCCTGGGGAAGCGATGTTGGCCTTTAAGAAAAGACATTAAAATGCATAAAAATGACCCCCAAATATAGTCCAATTTTGTTATGAACCCAAAAAATATCCACAAAATCTTCATACCCAAAAATATTAATTTTTCAGAAAACCCCCAAAATATTGAAATTTAAAATTTTGAACCCCCAAATAATGACAAGAGCCTATGAATGTATGAAAATATCAGAGTATCCACCCCCTGGGGTTCCTAATGTCCTGTTGAACTGGATGCAATCACATATTTTGAAACGAAAACGACAAACCTTACATGTTTTATTCACAAAATAATAAACGAAAAGCTGTTCTGGCCAGGCGTTTAAACAGTAGTCACGGTCATGCAATAACTTTTATTACCTGTTGTTTTGATGTCATAAAAATATATAATAACAATAATATCGATCAATTATACACATTCATAATTTTCCTAGAAACACTTTGATTCTGTCATTTATTTTAGTTTAATTAACAATACATTATGATTGTCTCTTTACATACCAATACAGTAAAAACTGTCTTAAGCGGCCACTCAAAACTAAACAAATTGAAGGTCTTAAAGACAAATGGTAGCTTAATGGAGGTCGACAGTATTGCAGAATGCTCCAAGAGAGCATTCTGCAATACTTTTGACCTGCATTAAGGGCTAATCTGTCTTGAAAAGCAATTTATGAATCTTCTTTTCGAGTGGCAACTTAAGGCAGGTTTTACTGTAGTTAATTTGAATAAGCTGATATCCCTTTTGTAGAATCTCATTTTAGATAGACTCGAGCAAGCATACAAAATCTGGTGCACGAGTGACCACCCCTGGCAAGTATTTTCTTGGATCACAATCTGGAAGGGGGTTATTTGGCTCTGATAGAATTTTAAAGTCTTTGAGTATATGTGTCATACATAATGCCATCACATTTTCTGAGAATGTGCTCCCTACACATGCGCGAGGACCAACTCCTGTAGCCACCATACTGAAAAACATAAAACAGGATAAATTAGTGTCAATAATACACTGTAACATTGGCCTTAACCTGAGAAGGCCTTTCTTCTGGGTTTATGACCAAGTCGTGCCCACTCCAGCCTGCTCAGCTACGGAGACTAGCTAGAAACTTGCAATTTCGCTTCTGGTAAGTTTCAATATAATTATTTCTAAAAAACAATAACAAAGGCGCTGATCAGATTGCGTGGATGCGCAAGCTGGTATGCGCCTTTATTGTTCACAAAGTTCAAAGAATGTTTTCTTACGTTGAGGCACACGTGCAAGACACTGTATTAGGTTTCCAATTATTCCTGTTAGTACACTATAATGGGGATGTCAGAACGAGCTATAATGAGAAAGTTTTCATTCATCATCATCATCATCATCGTCATCATTATCATCATTATCATTATCATCATCATCATCATCATCATCATCATCATCAATCTTGGCCAACAGTGGAGACCCTGGTGAAATGCAGTATTTCATACGTGTTTTACTGTTGCCAAAGTAACCCGTTTTATGCATTTTGGTATACAAAGGCTAATCCTGTGAGTATAGAGCATGCTTATAGGTAACCTTTAGTATTAGCTTCAGCTGGCTTTTGTACTGTCACACCTCGCGCGGATCAAGAGGGTGGGGGACTGGGGGAATCGATCCCGCACCTCCTTGGAAAATCACAAAGCTATGGGGTTCCTCAGGAACCTTGGTCCAAGAACCCTGAACAATCACAATCTACCCAGCCAGCATTCAATGTTTACCCACATATTGATTAAACTTTCTGGATCCATGCATGCACGCAATTACTTAATTTTACAGTTTCCATACCAAGGGACACAGCACTGCATTGAACCGAAGTATTTTATTTAAGCTTCCAGTTATGCTTTGGCTTATCACTTATTCGGCTGCATATGCATAAGCTCTTTCCCGCCAACTGGTTATCAGACCGCCGTGATGATAGCCGAAAATAATACATTTTGAACGGAGAGGGGTTTTCCAGGTTTTCCGTCTCATCATTAGATGACGTCAGATGTAAACAAGAGTCGTGGCGTCATGCAAAGTTTACGACATCCTTTGTTTTAATTTCATTTTTGTACATCAAACCAGTTAAAACAGCGAATTGGCCTATGTGATAAGCAGATTATCTCATGGGGTTTTGGTTATCCCCCTCAGTATCAACCGTCGACAGGAAAAAAAAATGTTGTGAGATAATCTCTAATTATAGATACGTTTTTATGTCTCGTTGTTCTAACAGACGTTTACTTTTTTGAATAAACGGGACTTTGTCCAGCTTGGTCCTAGGAATTGGTTAACTTACTTTTGAATCACAGGGTGATCCTCTGGTAATAATGTACCATTATTTGACAAGAAACGCTCTGGTAGGAATTCCCAGGGTTGGTCCCAGAAACGCTCATCATGATGTATACCAAACAGATTGGACATAATCTGAAAAAATGAATATTCAACATGTATGTATGTATGTATGTATGTATGTATGTATGTATGTATGTATGTATGTATGTATGTATGTATGTATGTATGTATGTATGTATGTATGTATGTATGTATGTATGTTTGTATGTATGTATGTACAGTAAAAGTAAGTAAGGGTGCAAAGATCAGGAATCGATACAATCAGGTACCACACCTGATCCAGGATACCAATGTGAAAGTAACAAACTCTCAGTAAGACACCACAAACGAGAGCCAAGATGTCAGCCCTTTCCCAGCAGGTGACAACAAGGCACATATAAACAGACACGTACAAAAGCATAGCTAACACAAGTCAGAAAAAACATAAAGATCCACAAAGGAAGTACCGCCTTAACAAAAGAGAGTTAAGAATTTTGAGAAAAAATATCATGCACATTGTATATTTTCTCCAATTCTAAACTTTTTTTAAAGGACAGTATAACTTCAGATAAGCTGGGAAAGAGATGATTGTCTAATCACTGATGATGAGTTGCTTTCAAAATCAAGCAGGGTCTTTATTGAATATGTAAAGTATTAATTGGGCAAAGGTATTGTATACTTCTTTTTTTTCTGGTCATATTCAATAGTAGTATATATTTGCATCTTTTGTATTCAACTTCTCTTACATAAAGAGTTTAAGAATATTATGTTACAATTTATCTTCAGTGAAATCTATCAATTGCTTTGTAATTAACTTGTGTTTCATATTTCAATAGTTTTAAATAACTTGTTCTATCTGCTTTCAGAAAAAAAATGATCAGGAAGGCAAATGAATAATGGGTGTGTTAATGATTCTATATATTAGGTCAAAATAATTAGTCTTGTTTTGGAAACATCTGAATAATATATAGGGTCGGTAGGAAGGCAATTTTTTTTAAAGATTTGTTTGAATGGTAAAAGCATGAAAATCATTTAAAAATACCCTAAAAATAGAGAGAAAAAAATCTCAGGTGTATAAAAAATTTAGAAAAGGCCCCAAAAAAGTTGGGTTGGTAGGGTTTCTGGAAACAAGACATTTTTTTGGCTTACTTAAAGTATACACTTTTTAATATGCTGAAAACATATAATTTAAGTTGAGCCTTGACATGACAATACCAAAACATGAGTGTGCACCCAGAGAATTCAGCCTGGGCTTTGCACTCGGTGGGTAACTAAGGAACCAGGCATTCTCCTCTATAATCAGACTCTGTAAATGTCTGGGCTGCTCTATAATGATTCACCGCTGGGTGTACATTTCATTTTTTTTGGTTTTTATTATACAATGGCTAATGAATGGATTGGTTCTAATGTTTAACGCTTCAACTGTTATGAGAAAAAATATATAGGAAAATCTCATCTGCTAAAGTCGTCTGCTGCATGCAAATGCTTACGTCAATAACTACTCTCTGCATACAAACTGTGTGAACCCAGATCAGACTGCTCCTAAAGGAGCAGTCTGATCTGGGTTCACAAAGTTTGCTACAGACACGTTTTAAATAGACTACCAGACGATAAAGCAGACAATATTTAGTCGCAATCAGGAACCAAAGAATTAACAAGTTACCTCAGTGTTCTTGGGTATTTTAAACTTTTCAAACTGTGCTTCACCCGATCTATTACAATGTCTCGCTGAAACAGGTAGGGGAGTATGGAAACGTTTGATTTCAAGCATACATGCTCTCGTATACATCATTTTATCGAGATCTTCAACCGTAGGCAGTTTGCTCTGTGACGTAATTTCCTGTCTGACCTTTTCTTGCACTTCTGGGTGATGCGTCAGAACAAGGAATAATGCTGATAATGTGTTCTGCAGTGGTACTATGGCTGTAAAATCAAAGAAAATAAATAATTACCATATTCGACCTTATAAGAACACGTTACGCATGACTTGTTTGATAATTATATGCATTTTGTATATATTTAGTCAGGTTTATAGCTATTATGCATGTCTAGAATGTAGGGGAAGGGTCGTAACTAAAGCTGTGAGAACGTGTGACCCAACCCAATTGCTGTATCACATTTGGTAATAAAATATGTTTAAACTATAACTGTTCCAAAACCCTACACCATCTTTTGTTAACAGAGAGGAAAACATATAAACATGTTGTGTATCATAAATCCCTATTTTTTCAACGTAGAACAATGGTTTTGCACACACATTCAACTCGCAGGTCTTTTGTTATGCATATTGTAAAACTCTGCATATATATTTTTATGAAATACCTCAAGCAATCTTCATTTACACAGCATACATGTAAACTGATTGCAAATGGACACACGAAACTTATTCAGACACAAACACCATAGGCGCAGCTCCCATCACTTAGTTACGCAAGTGCGTAATGAAAATTGTACACATTCAAAGGAAATAACATACTGTGAAAATAATGGTTTCCATGTCACAACCCTTAAAGCGCCAATTACGACTTGAGCAGACGATATTTTTTCTTATTTTTCGAAAAAATAAGGTATGATATTTCGTGAGAATCTTATGCCTTATTTATTATTTTTGAAAAAGCGGCAAAATTTTTAATTGTCGTCTGCTGCAAATTATAGGTGGCGCTTTAAGGGTTAAGAGACTGCTCTTTAAGGAAAGAATTAGCTTCCAGAGGGTTTAAGAGAATTCAACATATTGAAAAGGGGCGCAATTGATGAGAATCAATGCTCGTTTCAATAGTCTCCCTTTGATGTGCGTAACTATTTCATCGTTCTGGCTACGCCATTGAACACAGTGAGGACGACTATAGCTATCCTTGTACATTGATTCATACGCATGCCGTTATATCACTCCTAGACGCGACGTCATATGAAAAAGATTATAAGGAGCTTACCAGCGGCGGACATATCCATTATGACACCCATTATAAAATCATCGTTTAGCCAGTTATCTCCCTTTGATTTCCCCAGTTCTTCTCCATACTTCTTCAACATTGATATCAAACCTCGATCTGACTGAAACACACACAAAATACTTCTATACTGAACCTCCCGTGCTAGAAACTGAAAATTCTTCAACATTGATAGCAAACCCTGACTGAAAACACCACAAAATACTTATTAGATATAGATACCAAACACTCCCCCCTCCCGTAACTGAAAACACCATAAATACTTCTTTAACATTGATACCAAAATCCCATTTTGACCGAAAACACAAAGAGCAAACATGATAACTCTATAACGTCTTTAATGTTAGTCAAAATTGGCAATGACCATCCATATAAGATATGCATGCTGATCAGATACAGGGTACATAGTTATCCAATTGTTCTGTTTTCTTCGCAAGCAACTATAGAAATGAACATGATTTGTCGCTGATTGGTATGTATCTGATATTAATAATAGCTTGCCAAATGTATGCTATTGGAAAGCTTATCTTGCGATGTTACAACATTGAGCCGGTGTTCAACAAATGGTTCAAGTTGGCAGCTGCGCCGATCCGCGCAGTCTGAACGCGCTCTGTGGCTACCCAAGGGTCTAGCGTGTCATCAGGCGGAAAACTAAAACTCTGATCAGACTTTTGGGATGCCCAGACTCATTTGAATATTCGCTATACGCACATGCCAACTTTAGCCTTACGCTGGATATCTGCTGATTTGGCGCATGCGCATCTGTAACTCTAGTTTCCTTACCTGACTCTCCTCAATAAAGTATTTTCTTAATTTCTCTCGCTCTTCAACAACATTGTCATACAGTTCCTTAAGATTTCCTGGTAGTTTTCTCATGCCTGGTACCGCTGTTAGTATGGTCTGGTTTTTCACTGTCCCCAGCTCGTTCCCAGCTTCCATAAACCCAATAAGACTGCTGACTCGTGGGTCATCGTCTTCTAATGACTTACCAGATAACTGGAACAAAAATTAATACATATCTTACAATGGCAAAACGAACGCTCATTTTCAACGTTTGTCCAACATTTGAAATGGAAATGTCATTTTAGTTGATGTTAATGTGCTCAATTCGGAGATAAGAAGTCTCTGGTTCCCTCAAGCTAAAACCCCTTTATCCGTCTTATTCCTTTTTTAAACAATAGAATCGGTGAAACCTATTTTCGCATATCCCCCAGTGTAAAAATAAGTTTAATTTTACACCATCTGCCACAGCTTTATGTGTTGCCTTTCAACTGCTCTAAAAGCTCTAAAAGCTATGTTCTGTTTGATTGTGTCAACCTGAAGCTGCTCTGAAAGCTATGTTCTGTTTGATTGTGTCAACCTGAAGCTGCTCTGAAAGCTATGTTCTGTTTGATTGTGTCAATCCAGAACTGCTCTGAAAGCTATGTTCTGTTTGATTGTGTTATTCTGGAGGATAACTACACCAATTACAGGTATTGTCGTATTTTTTTGACCCTGAAGTTCAAAGCGCGTGGCATATGCTAATCTTATCTCCGATCTGTTCTCGGTAATTTTCGCCAGTTTTCGCCGAATATACGGAACTAATTAGGTTATTTGAAATGGAATGTCTGA
Source organism: Loripinus fragilis (assembly GCA_964019695.1). Taxonomy (NCBI): domain Eukaryota; kingdom Metazoa; phylum Mollusca; class Bivalvia; order Lucinida; family Lucinidae; genus Loripinus; species Loripinus fragilis. The sequence continues at coordinate 92,388,915 of OZ026526.1, read as the reverse complement.
TATAAGTAGCAGTTTAACAACATCGTCCGCCGTGGTGTAGTGGATTAGGCGCACTATGCGTAGCGTATAGTAGGTAAGTTTGAATCTCACGAGGAGCATTTTTTTGTTTTGTTTTTTCCAGTAAGGAAGGTTTGTACGAGCGAGATAATGATGTTGTTTTTTGTTTCGTTTTATTGTACATAGGATTACACTGCAGTTACTAGTAGATAAAGATAGTCGGACAACCAATCTTGGCTCTTAGGCGAAACAGTCTCGATTTACCAGCGACTACACGTATAACCACGTTTACATATACACAATTGCACAAAAATTAAGCATTAGCACGATTTTCTAGAGTTTTCTGTTATGTCAGTACAAAGAAACAAATTTACACGAAAAAAATAAAAACTCCTTGCGAGATTCGAACTTGCCTTCTCTATAATAAGAGTTCTAGGCATAGGCCACTTCACCACAGCGGTCGATATAGTCATATTACTACCGTTATGATACAATGAATTTCAGAATACCTAATTTATCCCCGTAATTTGGCGAAAACTATCGATAACAGGTCTGAGATAAAATTAGCATAGGTCACTACCTTTGAACTTCAGGGTCAAAAAAATACGACAATAGCAATGATTTAATATCAATCACTATAGAAATGTTGGCCACAAGTTGCTTAAGTAGGAGAGTCACGGGCGGATAGGGGGTCAATATAGAGTTTCTTAGCAATACTGGTCTGGATCCTCTGAAAAATCACAAAGCTACCAAGCAAGCATTCATTGTTGGGCCATCATCAGTACGCTAGCGAAACGCCATTTAAGTTGCGTTTCACAGGTGGGCCAATGATGGCCCGCTTATAGCGGTATTTGATCCTCTCTCCTCTAAAAGAAAAAAAAAACGTTGTCAAAGTTGGACTCCCTCTGACAAAACTTTCTAGGTCCGCGCATGGTTAGTGTAAATGAAAGTAAGAGTTTACAACAAAACGGGTGTCAGCCCAACTGACACGTCTTTTCTTGTTAAATTGCACAATGCATATTGTTTTGCAAATGGCAAATTAGTGTTAAAATGTTTGCAGTGGATAGAGTCTGGCGTACACATAAGCATGTAAGTATATTCTTATATTTCGATGAAAACAAATGTTGTGAGCTCGCAAGAGAACCGTCTCAATGAGGCGGTTCTTTTGAGTATCCAACACACATTATGTTAATAATGACGAGCAAGAATATTATGTAATTTCGCGCAAAACGATTTGGTTATCTAAATTATTGACCTATCGTTAAGGAACCAAAGTTTTATGATAAATTAGATCGTTCCAACAAATAAAGATTTTTAATCTGCTGAAATGATCCCCAGTTTATATCTGCTGTCCTTTTTACTTACCAACAATCCGATTATTTTTGCAGAGAATAGATCAAGCATTTCTAACAAGTTCACAGGTCTGTCTTTAAAAGATTTTATCTTCTTTATAATACTTTTACACTCCTCCGTCACACACTCATAAAACCATTTCTCTGATTTGATTGTATGTTCGACATAGCACCATGATGCTTGTTTAATCTGTTTTTGTTTGTCATCATAGTTTCTGAATATGATATCTTTAGTTTCCCCTATCACATAAGTCCCCATAAAACTGACAGGTCTATCATTGAACACACATGTATATTTTCCCGTGTCAAACATCTTTCTGAGGATGTCGGGATGACTTATCACAACAAAGTGTTTTCCAAGAACTTTAAACATGAAGAAGTCGCCATGCACTTTTTGCCATTCCATAAATTGATGGTGCATGTGACTTGTGTCCAGGTTAAACGCTTGACCAATCAGTGGCGGCCCACGTGGTCCTGGAGGGCGGGAACTCTTTTGGGTTGACATAATTTCTGGAGGAACTGTTGGTGGAACTCGCTGCTCTACTGTGAGGTTATCCTTCATTCTGAAATTAGAATAATTGAGTTAAGCTGAGTTTGAAATACACTGATTTCGCACCCAATACACATGCTTACTTACTTACTTACTTACTTACTTACTTACTTACTTACTTACTTACTTGCAGGTACCTACTTACTTACTTATTACGTTTGATCAAGGCAGCTTGAATAATTTCATCTTTTGGCACGAGTCTTTATTCAGTAATCTATTGGGCCAAGTGACTATGACAAGAAATGCACTATCACATATCAGAAATCATATTGAGCGGATGCGCAGTATTATCTGAGCATTCGCTGATCCCTTTTGCTGGCTTAAAAGGCCAACTATCTTTGGAAAACGTTCGTTCTTCTTTACTTTTAGTAGCAAAGTGATAGGAAATATCACTTATTTTTGCTAAACAATCGTTTATGGTCACTCGTGACAATTACATCATAGAGACATTTTCCATGAATATCCAATTAGTCATTTACTTCCAAAATTTGTTTTGCGCATTTTTAAAATGATTTAAAAGGTCGAGGTAATTTAGCAAAAAGGAGGTTATATGTCTGACAGTTTCATAATTCATGTTTTAATTGTCAAAGCATTTAGTATAATCAAGAAATACCACAATCATAAACTGCAGACCAACCTACTACCGCGATGAAGAGCCACAGAATACTAACAGTCACAAAACAACAGGAAAGTAATTAAGGGTGCAACGATCAGGAATCGATACATTCAAGTACCACACCTGACCCAGAATATCAATGGGAAAGTGACAAACTCACAGTCAGACACCATAAACGAGAGCCAAGAGGTCAACCCTTTCCCAGCAGGCGACCACAACGCACAAACAGACAGACGCGTTTAAGGGCATAACAAACACAAGACAGAAAAACATTAAAGATCCACAAAAGAAGTACCCCCTTGGAACGGTCAGTAAAATATTTTACTGGAGGGCTTAAACCGGTTTAACGGCGCCAACCTCATCCTTAATTTAGATGTGGATCAACTTCAAGACACATAGATATTTGGTTTGCATGAAAGACCTCTTACTTATCATTGCAGCATCAGACAATTTAACGCTTAAATTAAAGTAACCAGCACTCTCTTCCCCCATCGAGATGATTGCAGTATTAGAAAGGACACTAAGTACCGCATAACAAAACAAAGACCAAACAGAGATCCCCTCCAATAGTTGGATTAACAATAAACAGCGAATCAACAACAACAGAAAACCCATCTTATAATGGACAGCAGCCGAAGCCACCGGGAGGGGGGGGGGTAAAAGCAGCAAATCGCCCTAGATTATGTTGTTGTAAAAAAACAAATAGTGTTTAGCTCACGTGGAGGCTTCCTAACTAATGTAATGTATCATCACAAAGAAGCAATACTGTTGTTTTTTTTCTTTTTTTCAATTTGTTTGGATCGCTGCTGTCATATACATGATAAGGAGACTGCATTTGCCCTTTGTGAGTGGAACTTATGTTTGGAATATAAGTGATGTCCGTGGAAAACTGCAAATTGAAGCTGTGTCGGGCATCGTACCTATTTCAGTCGAGATTTAAAAATTATGTAAGCTAAATGTAATCCCCAGATTGTGTATACAAGGTCATACGAGTACATGTATATAAGAGCTCTCATATAAAAAAAATCGAAACAATTGACCACCAAAACACAATATGCCGCACCCTGAATATTGGAGTGGTTCAGAAAATAACCACCGCTTCACCAAGACGACAGTTTATTTTAATCGAAATAAGGAATGTTATTATTTGCATATCAACTTATTTTCAACCCTTCATCCAAAGGCTTTCGCATTAACCCATTTATCCCGAATGTATTTTTCCATCCTTATCAATTGGACGAGTCCATTTCCAATTTAAAGGTTGATGGATGATATTTTTCATTTTTATTCAAATTTGTAAAGAAACCTCCGTATGCAAACAGTGGATAACCTGATCAGACGCCGCGTTTTGTGGCAACGCGGCGTCTGGTCTGATTTTGCACTGTTTGCCAATGTCCCACAAAAGGACACTAGGCTTATATGGGTTATATCCTGGGTCAGGTGTGGTGCTTGATTGTATCGATTTCTGATCTTTGCCATCTTTCTTATTTTAATGAATGAGTCGACTGCATCATCAATCAATCAATGTGTTCGTATTTAATTAAGGCTTGATCCATTTACAAAATTACCATTATGTTCTGTGTTAATTCCACTAACAAATGCAAGTACGTTATCTAGTATTTCCATTTTTTCCATTTATACACTTTCAAGTTCAAAAACTGACATATAATTCGGCTATCTCGCACTAACTATCATGTGGAGTAATATTGAATAGAAAGACCTGCATGCATCGGTTTTTAATACCAGCTGTACTCGTATGTCAGTCTCACAGGTCAGTAATTTTTGCATATAAACTAGGTAATTATGTGTTGTTTTTGTTTTCACCTTCTTACATTGTGTTTAGTATATGGAGCGTAACATGATCTTGTCTATGTGTTGGAGGATGTCACATAAATGTCATGACTTAGGACAAACAGCCACGGCCCTGCAGACCATTTCAGTGTTTATATTAAAGCATTATGTTATTGCCAAAAAATAGAGCAATAGGCTTACATGTATATACTCTGTAGTAAATAACACAAGAAGTTTCCATAAAGTTTGATGCAATAAATATCTTAAAAGGGGATCCTTTGAGCCAGAGCATGCGATTTCCATCAATGTGGCATTTTGACATGTGTAGACTCGAACTAGCCTCTGCAGTCTCCTTTTAAGCTTTGAACCTCCAAATGGTGTTCAGTCAGTAGCTTAACAAGCATAGACTACTCAAGCGACTAGCAAAGGCTCTGATCAGACTGCGCGTATGCGCAGGCTGATTTGAGGCTTTGCTGGTCGCACATACCACATTGTTGGAAATCGCATGTACTGGCTCATTTGGCAGCAAAGAATGCACCAAAGAACAGAAACTAGAGTGTGCATATTTTCTGGGCCAGACTAGCTAGTTTTGGCCATTTAGGCCTCATCATTGACCCTCTTATAATTTCAAAGTTCCACAATGAAAGCCATAATCCCAAAGAACAAAAAATAAAATCTACACTATAGTGAAGGGCAGGGAGACGTTCTACCGCCGCCACACAGTCCCAGTTACCAGCTGGAGTGAAGTCAAATATGTTCTTAAAAGGGTATCCTTTGGAAGCAAAGAATGCACCAAAGAACAGAAACTAGAGTGTGCATATTTTCTGTGTCAGACTAGCCGGTCCGGTCGCAGATTGTTTAAATTGAGGGAACACAGGTTTAATTTGAAGAGATATGTCAGGTCATCATCACTTCTTGCGGAGCGCAGTCGCTGAGTTGGTAGAGCGTTAGACTGGGGATCGAAGGGTGTCTCGTATGAGACTCACCGAGCCACTCTGTTGTGTCATTAAGCAAGACACTTTTTCCGCTGCTTAGTACTAGTTCAACCCAAGAAGACAGGAAATCGCCTATCCATGATTGAAAAAATTGTTGACTGGGACGTAAATCATAAACACAAACATGGTTAACCCATACAGCGCCAATCATGGCTGCAGCAGAGTACAAATTTTGAGACATCTTTCTCAATTTACGAAAAAATAAGGTATGATATTACATGAGAATCGTCTGTCAGCAGACGATTCTCGTGATATATCATGCCTTATTTGTTTTTGTTTTTTTTTTGTTTTTTGTTTTTTGAAAAAGCGGCAAAATTTTAATTGTCGTCTGCTGCAAATTATAGGTGGCGCTTTAAATGTATTCTTTTTCCGTCCTTGAAAATGAACGTTTTGCGATCACCTAGATTTGAACCCATCACACGCTGGGGATTAGACTAAGCTTCTCTAAATTCTCATAATGATGTAGGGGTGAATAATGTAGACAATGACGAACTATTTCAAATCAACCATTTACGGAGAAATAATATCAAAATATAAACAGCTGGTGTCATGGAAGAACAGGGGCGAATGTAGGCGAATACTTAAAGACATATGCGGCTATGTCCAATGCGCACCTTTCCCGCGTCTGGAAACGGGTGAAGGTGTCTGGGTCCTGTCTTTCGACAATTAACGGATTCGGATCAGCACAGCTTTCCGATATTCTTATGTCATATGGGTGTTCCGACATTTGCTTGACAAAATAAAGTAATTCAAGTGTGTCCGAAATATAAATTGACATCTTATCAGAACTGATCGTCTCAGCACCAAAGACAGATAAATGTAGCTGAGTCGAAATCAAACGACGTACACAATTACCCTGGTTACGAATACGATAGTGGCCGAGTCTCTACTGTTTGTACGGTTATTTCGAGCGGCGCACGACCTGACCTCGTGGCCTAGTGGTTAGCGTGTCAGGCTACAAAGCCAGAGGACCAGGAGCGATTCCCAGGTGCGCACATATTTACAGTGTGTTTTTTCTTTCTTTTTGAACATTTTAATGCTATATTGCTTCATAAACTAGTAAAATAGCATCATCAAAACGACCAAAATGGTCATTCCCGATTTTTATTGAATTACGCATGAAACCGATGGGGTGGGGTTAAATTTGGCCCTCTTGAAAGAGAATTAGTTCGGTTTCCCCAGATTTTTATTCTTTTTTTTCTGAAAGGTATTATGATAGTCCATGAATAAAAAATAAATTTTTAAGATTTTCAACATCAGATTTTTGAATACATGATTTATTCTAAAAACAAATTCCAGTTTTCGACGAAATGCCAAAATATATCATGCAGTATCTTGTCACAGCATGGGATAACAAGTAAACTTGCACATTTTCTAAAAGGTTTGTGGTCATGGGAACTAATTTAAGTTAAAAGAAAGAAGCTGGCTGAAGATTACAACCGTTTTAGCTCGATATTTAGGACTAGTGTTTTTATTTTATATTTTTAGAAAATTGGCCAAAGGCTGAAAACTTTAATATGAGATACTTATGAAATAAGCATGGTGACACATCCTTTTTATTTCATAAATGGATAGCCCATGCATAAAACAAATTGTATGCAAAGTATAGAAAATATTTCAACATGGGAAGTATTTAGTAGCATATGTCCTTAAATGAAACACATCGAAAGCAAATTTTTATGTAAAATTTACATTATGACAAAACATGGATTCGAGAATCGTGATAGTTTTCCCATTAATATGCAAACGTTTTAATTATTTTTTATCTGGGTTCCGCGGAGGTCACTTTGAAACTTTACCACCTGTGATAAACATGGAAAGGGCCTTGGATAAAGGCAGTCAAGTAATAAAATGCAATAAAATGACACTTAACATGACACCGCATAAACAAAATGATAATTAGACCAAATATGCGTAAAGACTCTTAGCTTAGTATTTACCCTTAAAGCACCACCTATAATTTGCAGCAGACGACAATTTCAAATTTTGCTTTTTTCACAAATAACAAATAAGGCATGATATTTCATGAGAATCGTCTCTCATGAAATATCAAACCTTATTTTTGTCGAAAATTGGGAAAGATGTCGCAAAATTTGTCGTCTGCTGCAGTCGTGATTGGCGCTTAAAGGGTTAATCTGCATCAGCTGAAAGCAAACTTTCGCACAAACATGACAAATGCAAATTATAGAAAAAATAATAATAATACCTTAATATCTCGGAGGTGATTGGCTATAATATATATGCCCAGTGTTAACCATCAGTATTTATATCCTCTCGGATCAGATGTCCATTTAGTCACTGGAAAGTCAAATTTTTTAAACTACCAATGAAAAGTTTCCAATAAATCTTACTACTGTAACCATTCATTAAGCCACAACATGCTAAAAAAGCCCTACGAACATACCGGAATAAGCATCCTGGTTTAACCATGTAGGTTCAGAAACGATTAACTCAAACAGGAAAAAGATGCGCAAACAAAATAATCCCAAATAATCCCAAAATAATCCCAGTTCCAAGAGAGGAACAGTCTGATCAAGAATTATTTGTTTTTCAAATTATACTGACCCACACTTCCAACGCAAAATGTTTCAGGAATGTAACTTTAATTAATATACGAGGTTTTGTCGAAATCAGTGTACCGTTCAGGGGTAATGGCAGACATTCACCAAATCAGGTTATGAATAAAAGGGAATGATCGACTGATGAACTTTCATTTTCGTAAATAAGTGTTTTAATTTTTGATAAAATTGCGTTACAATGGATGAAACAATATATGTAATATTTAAGGTTCAGTTTGATTTTGCGTTAAAAGCGTGGTTCAGTATATGTTTTACATGTATTCTTATGCAAATGAGTTATTGAAAACCAGGGTAGATAAGTCAGAGATTCCATTGAAATAGTTGAGCCGTTCATTGATGTTGTAATTACTAAACCAAACTCGGTACAATACTGTTTATGTGGTCCTTTTGCTGTTTTACGGTTCACAGGATCTGAGATGTTTTTATCACATTGGGATTCGTTCCTTGAGGATTGTTTCATGTCGAAAAAATGTGCATACCCTGACGAGAAGCTGCATTGTAACAGATATCATCTCTGTCTGCACATGCGTTTATTTTCAGCACTCTCCTATTATTCATGTTACTCTAGTGTGTTACGGGTTAAACTATAGGAAGAGTGGGGTATAGTTACCTACAATACTGATAATAAAACCCGTAAAGATACAAAAACATGTATTATCGTGATACGAATGGCGTCAGAGCTGTAATTTTATATTATTGCCCATTTTTGTAGATGGAATGTATGTATTAACTTATTCATTATATCGTGTCACATTTGTCCACAATACATGTACAATTCTTATCAGGGCTTTTCTACAAAAATCCTGTTCTTATTAACGGGAACCATAATAAGATCAGATCCGACAGAACGTCATGTCCTGATCTGGAGCCAAACATTTTGACAATCCAATAGTATTCCTGTTTTCGTTTTTTGAAGGTGAACTTTGGAAAAAAATCAAAATCATGAAAACATACCCTACATTCAAAGAGTTAATTGAAACTTCAGTTCATTCTAACATGTCGCAGCGCGATTATATTTATGTTTGTAATGCTATAGTTAACGGCCAGCAAAGTCCTCGATCAGTCTATGTATGCGTGGTCATTCTGAATAAGCGATTTCGTTACCTACACGGGCTCTTTTCTCATGTCGAAATCATTTATGCAAATTCAATTATGCATCATACTGGTTCCGGTTATTACCCGATTAAGTCGAAATAGTTTTCCCATCCTCATCAATTGTGCAAGTTTATCTCTTATTTGGGCCTCGTCGCGAGAAAACCTGTCTTCGGGGTGTCCGACAAAGCGAGTTTCAAACCAGTCTCCTCAGTTACAGAGACTAGCTAGAAAAACGAAATTTCATTTGAAGTAAGTTTACATATGATTATTTCCAAAAAGCGAATAATAAAGGCGCTGATCAGACTGCGCGGACGCGCAGGCTGGTCTGCGCCTTTGTTGTTCGCAAACCCCTGAAGACAGTTTTTCTCGCGTTGCGGCCCATTTAAGGAGTGTCTTAGACATACTATATATATTTTGCATTTCTATACTATTTTTCATTTGGTAGTTTGATCTGATCGGTTAAAACTGATACAAACCCACACTGGTAGGCGGCAATCGAAAACGCCAATACTATCGAGGTACGTAGATCAAAAATCAATAGAAACAGTGTTTTCGATTGTCATTTGTCGCCCCACTGGCGACAAATGGCAATCGAAACACTGTTTCTATTTGATTTTTGATCCGCGTTCGTCGATTGTTGATTACGTTTTCGATTGCCGCCTACCCGGTGTAAAACCGGGATACGAACAAAGTAGCCCATATAAGCCTTGCGTCTTGGCGAAAAAGTGCAGACCCTTGTCAGACGCCGCAGAACGGCGCAAAACGCGGTGTTAGATAAGGGTTTCCACTTTTCGCTTTCTAAATGGTCTTTTAAAATTTAAATTAAAGTGAAAAATACCACCTCACCATCCTTTAAATAAGCGTTGATGGACTCGTCCAAATGTATATGTCGATTTGCTGGTATTTACGCGTATTGCCGGTACTTCATAGACCGTAAGTGGTAGATACTGGTGTTAAATCATATATAGAAAAACATGCCATATGCCTAAAGGACTATAGAATTAGACCTTTTTTAAGTATTAGGCATGCACATGGCGATTTATGTAAGCATTTAGAAATAGATTCGAGTACCGATCTGGATCATCGGTACTCGAATCTATTCCTTAATGCTTACATAAATCGCCATGCACATACTGAATACTTAAAAATGATCTAATTCTATAGTTCTTTGGGGCATATGGCATTTTTTTCTATATAGTATTAACACCAATATCTACCACTTCCGGTCTATGAAGTAACGGCAATGCGCGTAAATACCACCAAATCGACCTCTACATTTACCGGTGTGTTGATGGACTGGTCCAAATGATGAGTGGGAAACTTCCAGTTAATACTTGCATATCATTTACATCTTGGGACCCTATGTGATGCAATAGAGTTAGCTAAAGTGCAATCATGGAAATAGTGTATGTACAAAAGACCATTGTTTTTCGCCATTCGGGAATGTTTTAAAAATACCTATACTGTAAGCGAATCACAGATTTGACTAAATAAGGCATGAATTCGGTATCCTATTACTGATAACTCATTTTAGGAAGAAATTCAAGCAAAATTGTACCAGACTTGTTCCCCAGGGGCATGCAGTGCAGTCCAATAACCAAAACAAATAAAATCAGACCATTCCAGATAAGTATTAATTTTGGCCAATAATTAATATAGTTTAATCACCCCCTTTTCTCATGTGGCTGGCAACTGTTGTCTTTCGTTCTAATGGAGAGAAACCGCCGTGGTGTAGGGGATAAACCTATGCTTTGTAAACCAGGGGTAGCAGGTTCGATTCCCGGCTTCTCGATAACAACCACTTTCGGTGAGCCTTTGGATGCTCCCGTTATGAAACCAACACATATCTTAAAACCAACCCTGGCGGAACTGATTTTTCCCAAGAAAGCCACAAAAAAGGAACGTCGGCGTTGTTGCTAGTATTTTTGTTGCTTACCACCCCTTCCCGCTTATATAGTAATTTCTACTGGTCTTTGGTTTGAGGTTTAGCACTTTGGGTTTAGAACGCTGTGACGAACTTATTTTTTTCAGTGATCTGGCTATATGAGCAAAGGAACATGATGTATAGAGCAAGTCTATTAAGTAGGAACAGCGATACAAAGTTATTCTAGTTTATACCACCCTTACCAACTTTATAACAAAATACCACGTGATGTGCAAGGTCTACACTTATGTAGGTGGTATAAAATAGTTATACCATGTTTGTCCACCTGTGCGTAAGATAATCCACTCGCTAAATCTTGTGATTATCTCCGCGTACAGGCGGACAACACATGGTATAACTATTACGTAGTTCGAGCCTCATGTGATTTAACGATTATGGATTTTTTCCTATTTTAACTGAATGAAATCAGTTAATCATCATACTCAAGCCTGTCTAAGACATAGCCCATCGCAAAGATTTTGATGGTGTCGTTATTGTTGTTTGTTATATGACTGGAGAGAATCCTGTCACCTGATTGGCCCAATTTGTCTTCATAAATCTCTATGTCTACCTGAAAACTGGTCTAAACTGGCTCAGAAGGTGATATAGGATGAAATCCAGCTCAAACTGGTTTCCAGAAGTTAATATTTTTGACACTTCTGCAATATCACCCTCTAGAGAGCTAAAAATAGCATGATGAGTATAAAACTAGCATGTGCTGCATGAAATTGACATGATTTGCTGTTTCACATCCCAACAGGTAAACTAAAGACTTTCATGAATTTTAACAACTGTTTTGTTATGTTTTGTTTGTTCAGTTATCTTTGTTTGGATAAACAAAATGTAAAAAAAGTTTTATGATTAAATTTTACATTCCACATTTAGAGAATTAATATACATTTCAAATTGCAAAATACTACATTAAAATATTTTAATAACAGATGATAAAACTTGTTAGAATGTCTTTAGGTTGAAGGTTGACTTCAGCATTAAAAGTGAAAGTAGAACATTTTCATTCTTAGTTGAAAAGTCATATAACAAAACAGTTATTGACTTCAATTTCGGTAGACATGAGGATTTATCTACCCTTAAAAGTGATATTCACCTCGGCCTAGCGGCCTCGGTGAATTATCACTTTTTCGGGTAGATAAATCCTTATGTCTACCTCATTGAAGTCAATAATTGAATAATATTAAAACAATTGTTGAGTTGCGAAACATTGAACATGGTGTGATGTCGACCTGAGAATACCAATATCTGTCAAAACTGGTATTCTCAGGTCGACATCACATTATGCCAAATGCCTCAATAGTCATATTGTTATAACTGTCCACTGTGTCCATTTAACAGTCTTATTGCTCATTACGGATCGCGAAATCTCTTATTCCATAAGTTAAACCCTTTGTATACTTATGGATTCTTCCTTCTGGTTTAGTGCAATAAACTTGGGATAGTCCATTGTGCATACCTAGGGGTGCCAGGTTATAATTGAAAAAAAATGTACTATTTTGTCTGAAGATCTGTTTTACCTTTACAAACAGTGTAGACCCTGATGAAATGCAGCATAATGCTGCATTTCATCTGATTCTTCACTGTTTGCAAAAGTAGTCATTTAGGGGTTTCCCGAATAAGTAGGGGAAAATTGTCTTTGTGACTGTATAAAGTAGAAGTATCCATCTGTCGGACACATCATGGATGTTCACATCAAAAAAGTTAATTGTTATATTTTTCACATCCTCTATTGTATTTGATTCTTAATTAATGTAAAGTGGTCACTTCTGATGAACAAATGGTAAAACGTTTGATTTAAGTGTATTTGAAGCACCATATCCGTTCATGTGATATATAATACAGTCATTCATAAAACTTTAACAATCCATGTGTCGCAAAACAATATACAATTGATGCATTCTTTTGAGGTTAACATCAGGATTTGTCAACCCGAGAACAGTGATGTTCACCGAGGCGAAGCCGAGGTGAACATCACTTTCAAGGGTTGACTAATCCTGATGTTAACCGAAAAAGAATGCACCAATTGTTTTGTTATATGACACTGTCTCTATTTTCCTAGTTTTATTTAAAGTGTTTTCATATTTATAAATTTACTCAAGTCAGATGTTCCTTGTGTTCTTTCACCAGGAAGATTATTTCAACAATCTACTTCCCAAAGTTCTGCAACTCTTATGAGATAAGCAAAGTAATTGCATTTTTAACCCATATACGTCCTTTATGTGGGACATAGACAAATAGCGCAGACCCAGATCAGATGCCACAGAATGCGGCGTCTGATCAGGGTCTCCACTGTTTGCTTGCATAATTTTCTATTAAAACTTGAATAAAAATGAAAAATACCACCTAACATCCCTTAAAACAGAAATGGACTGTTCCAATTGATAATGATGGGAAATCCATTCGGCATAAATGGTTTAAATGCTGTTCTCATAAAATGAACAAATATTTTAGCTGTGAAATATACATAAGAAATCAGTCAGTGTTTCAATGTCCATTTTTAGCTCTCTGTTAGGACTGACAAAAGCAATGTTACCTGGGCTAGATTTAGTTCAATCTATTTTTAGCTCTCTGTCAAGACTGACAACACTTGTTAACCTGTCTTTAGCTCATCACTGTTTGACATCATGATCTGTCACAACCAGTGCAAGCTAGTTTCAGCCAATCAGAGGAGGTCTTTTATAGGAGTCATATAACAATACAATTTGCAGCTTCAAATTGATTATAGACAAAGTAAGTAAGGGTGCAAAGATCAGGAATTGATACAATCAAGTACCACACCTGGCCCAGGATACCAATGGGAAAGTCACAAATTCACAGTTAGACACCACAAATGAGAGCCAAGAGGTCAGCCCTTTCCCAGCAAGTCTTAGATTAAAATGGAACAGAGAAGATGGCCTATTTAATGTTAACTAAACAGGTTCAAGTCAACCTCATACTACAACAACAACAGCAACAACAACAACAAGAATATAAAAAAATAATACTTAGCAAAATCAGGCTCGATTAATAACAGACCCTGAATGAACTATATCAATCGAAAATATAGATAAAACTGTAACTATGACCAGAAAGTGCACAATCACAGATAGTTCGTCATGCGCTTATGGTAGAAGAGAGCCTGTTTTACATGATATGTGTTTGAGTACAGCCCGTTTAACATTGGCGGATCCAGAGGGGGGAGGGGGAGACAGGGATTCCGGACCACCATACCCCTCGAAATTACAAATTGCTATAGGTATTCTTACAAAATCTGGTACGGACCCCTCTCAAGAAGCCTTGGGCCAAATTGCTTCTCGAGGATCAAACTTAAAAAAAAACTCACAAACAATGGGATCAACTATAAATCCTGATAAAGGTTCAATGATGGAAGCTGTATGAGGAAGTTTCCCAGGTGTGGGAGACATAGTGTTCATTTTCCCTGATCAGATAACCCATTTATGCCGAATGAACTTTCCCATCCTTATCAATTAGACGAGTCCATTTTCAATATTAGGGTTGTTTGGTGGTATTTTTCATTTTTTATCCAAATTTTAAAAGAAACTCCTATAAGCAAACAGTGGAGAACCTGATCAGACGCCGCGTTCTGCGGCGTCTGATCTGGTTTTGTACTGTTTGCCGATGTCCCACAAAAGGAATCTAGGCTTATATGGGTTAATATTGCAGCTATAATGTCAGAATGATAAACATGTAATAGCACTTCCTTCCAATTGCAATAACCGCTCCATGTGAAAAACAGATTTTGGGAATTAGCGTCCAGAAAATCTGCGAATCAGAAAATTTAGGTGCAAACTGTACTTAGACATTGGTGTTATCTGCCTATCTAGCTGGTATAGGGCTGTCCTAATGCACCCACTATCAATGCTCAAACTAGTCAGCATAATTATGTAGGTGGAGACTGCACTTAGACATGGGTGTTCTCTGCCTAGCTGGCTAGTAATGGAATGTCTTATTACATCCAATATCAATTTGTATATAAACGGACTGCTTAATGCATAGCCTGGTCCAAACCTCCAATTGTGTGAACTCGTTAGAATATATAACTTATCGCATATGTGTTAAGGCACTCTTTACAAAATATATTGCAATACATTATATATTATGGGGCTTTTTAATGGAGTTATAGATCTAATTTTTGGCTTGCACCATTAACCACGTCCCTACCTTTTGTGTACGAGCAGTGAAGGCTCTGGCAACTGGTCTGAGCTTTTGCTGCTGAACAGCTCACGAGATTTGGTACTCATCGCATATGCGAGCAGCTCACATATGCGATGAGTACCAAAATCTCGTGAGTTGGCTGAAAATGCTATTTCATTGATATGGCTCAGCTAATAATTGTCATTAGTCTTGCATTCCTGCCATTTGTCTCAAATGTCAGTCATTTAGTAGGATATGCATGGCTGGGAACTATTTCCAAAGCGCACATGAACTATTGCAGAAGATGCAACTCAGCAGACCCGCGATAACAAATGTTTGGTGTTTGTCTTTAGCTGGACCAATCGTGGTTCGACTAACAGCGAGTTGAGAGCCATTTTCATCACAGTATTTAAATTGATTCGAGTGTTTCCGAGTGTAGATACATGGCTTAAGTTAGGAAGCATAATCAAAGTTCGTGTTTTGATAACAGCAGAATCTATGGCAAATTTGACCAGTAAAAAAATTGAAGCCCAAGTGGCTTCGTTGTGCTGTGCTTAGCGTACTTTCTAGTTTTGAAATCATCTAGCTGGGAAAGAGAGAGCTGATTGCTTTACTTTAAGTGTCTTCTTGTTGTCATGTTCCTGTTAGTGTTCTGTTGTGTCTCTATCGCACGCTGTGTTGGTCTGCAGTGAGTGATTGTGGCATTGTACATGATACTACATGTTTCCTGACTGACAGGTTGATCATTGCGCTTTTGTCGCTCGCTTCAATCCAAAGCAGGGCTTCTGTTGACGTGAGTCAAAGTAATAATACGTAATAACCTGTTATAAGAGACAACGAATAGATTGACAAAATGATAGACAGACAGACAGACAGACAGACAAGATAGATAGATAGATAGATAGATAGATAGATAGATAGATAGATAGATAGATAGATAGATAGATAGATAGATAGATAGATAGATAGATAGATAGATAGATAGATAGACAGACAGACAGACAGACAGACAGACAGACAGACAGACAGACAGACAGACAGACAGACAGACAGACAGACAGACAGATAGATAGATAGATAGATAGATAGATAGATAGATAGATAGATAGATAGATAGATAGATAGATAGATAGATAGATAGATAGATAGATAGATAGATAGGTTGGTTGGTGGATGTTTAAGGTGAGTATGCTAACCCTAAGATTAACAATTTTGTCGTGTAGCATTTTACTGCCCAAAACGCAATTTCAAACTAGTTAAGTCTTAAGTGATAAAGTTAACCAAAATCGTGCTCCTATTCATTCTGGATACCGGTGAACAGGTACTTTGGCAAACAGAGCTTTCGGTTTTCACCACATTTCTACAGGCACTCGCAACATTAACAGATCTCATTTCTTACTTTGCGTTTGTTTGTGTAAAGTGACACCTTTGAGGGTATATCTCCTTAAAGGCCAATCTGTTTCGATTGTGTCTCGGTCTCAAAAACAAGTTGACACATATTACCACTTCTCATTTTCTCACATAACACATTTTTGTCATCCTCGTTGAAAAGAACAGGTCATGAACTTGTTAAATACTATGCTTTCCCACCGAACCTGTGAAACAGTACATACTGTTGTTCCTTTGCTACAGGCATACCTTAACCATTAAAGCGACAAGAAAAAAAATGCATCTGAAAATGTCGTCTGCTAAAGTCGTCTGCTGCAAATAATTGCCTAACATTACTAACGAATTAAGTATAGAAACAAATAGCGTGGACCCCGAACAGACTGCTCCTATAGGAGCAGTCTGATCTGGGTCCACACTGTTTGCCATAGAGGCTAATTAATCATTTCAGCAGACGAGAAAAGCAGACGACTTTTGTTGCAATTGGCGCATTAAGGGTTAAAACTCACCTGTGATACAGAGAACAATAGGTGAGTGCATTTTGATATCAAGATCACCAGGCAAGGCTTTGAGAACGCTTGTTGACATCGCGAGGCTTGCCGAGCGATTCAACATGCGTTCTCGAAGCCTAACCTGGTAAACTTGATATCAAAAGACATGGACCTGGTATTCTTTTTATCAGTCTACCCATTGTTTCACTCTCCAAACGAGCGATTATGAGATAATTTTCGATTTTTGTGTAGATTCAGCGATATTAGTGACGGCATTCAAAAACCATTGTTTCACTCTCCAAACGAGCGATTATGAATTAATTTTCATTTTTTTTTCTAGATTCAGCGTCATTAGCGACGTCATTCAAAAAGTGCAACTTCATCATGACCTGATAAAGGCACATGCCGTGAGATAGACAACGTTTATCATGCAAGTTAATATGAGAGGTAACTGATAAATTTCGTTCTTTTTTTATTGTCTCTTATACATTGTCAATCCTAAGGTTGATATCGTGCTCATTCCTATACGACAAACCTCCAAGTTTCATAAATCAGCTTCCCCCATCAATCACCATTTCATACATGTTACAGGTTGGTTATTACGTATACCTGCATTTCGATGAAATGCGGATACAATGCGCTAACTATGCTAACTCCATCCATCAATCATTCCTTCCTAAATCGTAGCTGATACATTCTTGACACTCTACAGGTACATTACTTAAGGTGCAGTGCGTCATACCAGCAGGTGGGAGAGTCAAAGTAAGAAAGAGGGCAAAGATCAGGAAACGATACAATTAAGCACCACACCTGATCCAGGAGTGACAACGTCACAATTAGACATCGCAAACGAGAGCAAAATCAGATTAAAACAATTCTCCTGTAATATACATAGAGTTTTGTACCGCTACCACAGGGCCAAATCACGACTGTGTTACGGGATCTACTAGTATTGTACCAATTTCCTTTTTATATTTTCTTGTATTATTTATTTGTTTTCCATGTGATTTAAGAGGTATGTGCATTTGCACTAACTGACCACGACCGGTCTGACTGATCCCGTCCATCAATAATGACTGGTTTGCATGCAAGTGGTTAGACAATGTTGACATGCATTCTTATGCAAAATATACCATGTGGTTTAAGAGCTATGAGCATTTTCACTAACTGTTAACGGGCGGACGGACTACCACAGTGCTTATAGTGCACACCTGAGGCGGCTTCAACAATGCGAGCGCTCACGGGCGCTCGTTGTTATGGTACCTATCTTTATTTGCAATGAGTAATACCTGACCGCCCACGGGCGCTAGTATTGTTGAGTTCGCCTCTGCTGGTCGTGCAATTTTCTCATGACATGACTTGGTAATGCTTAGGCTGTGAGCAGTGAATTTTATGATATCATTTTACGCTCTATATAATCGGTAATTAATTCTAGCAATACAGTATAGTTATTGCGACTGTAGGGTTGACAGTTGTACAGCCTCTAGCAAATATGCAAGATGGCTATCAGGTTTTGACAGTGTTTGTTTAGTTTAGTTCAGTAAATAGTGTCTGTCTACCAGATGCTATCTACATGTACCCGATGGTCTCGACATACTACCGCTTATTTTACAACCTGTTAGCAATGTAAACGTCATTTTAGGCGTGGATGGCACTTCTGGGTGTGTATTGTCCTCAAAAAGAAAAAAAAACGGACCGTCAACAAGGAATCAGAGAAATGAAGAAAATAAAAACTGGGATTTAGATTTACAATGCGAATTGTTGAGATAAATGATGGCCGTTTAGACCATTGCAGCTTAATATAACCGGAAATAAGATAGTTAATTCATGGATACTTCTGCTTTGAATCATTGCATTACTGCAAATGTGTCTGGCAAACATCTGCAAAAATTTATCACAATTGCCAAATTTAACTTTTTTTCCATCTTGTCCTACCAATGGTTGCGACCTTCGCTGGTGAAGATGCTTTTTTTCTGGCTTCATTGAAAGAGCGATGAGAAATGCATTCGAAGATGAATTAGATGGAGTTTTCAGAAGAAATCATATATCCCCTACCCACTTCAAAGAATATTAAATTATGCCAATGTCCCCTGAATTGAACCACTTATTATTGTCCTACCAATGATGTATATGTGCCAGGTTGGTCAAAATATGACCATTAGTTCAGAAGATGGGGTGCAGACAAGGCTTTTTAATAGAGCTATATGAAACTGATGACATCGAAAATTAGGTCAAGGTCACCAGAATCTAATCATTTATTCAGGTCCTCCTAATGATGTATCTGTGTCAGTATGGTCAAAATATGACAAATAATTCAGAAAATAGGGTGCATGCAAGGCTGTCTCATATTCAAAATTAGGCCAAGGTCACCCAAATCTGATCGTTCCTTTCGGCTGCCCCAAATAAGTATCTGCAAGTTTTGTTAGACCACAGGAGCTCGAAGTTCGATCCTAATATCACTTCTAAACCCTAAAACCGAAAATCTCAAAATGTAATTTGTAATGACATTATGAGATTTTGGTTTTGAGGCTATAGAGGTGAGATAAAGACAGAACTTCAAGCTCCTGTGGATAGACTCCATTTAGTGGTTCACAAGAGCGCAGACAGAAAGCTACACCGACGCTAAACAAATGAGACAGTTGTGAGATTCTGGTGCTCATTGACAAGCCTATGCAAGCGCGCAGTCTCAAAAAGAGACTTCCAGCTAATTAATTAATACTCATTAAAATAAAAAATGGGGAGGCGCAAAACACGAATAGATAGATCGACATGTGAAGTTTTCTTTAAAAAGGGTCGATCATTACATTTCTAATTGCACTATTTATCTATACTCGTTTCATTCTGGTGGATTATCCCATACATATTGACACCATAGTCCCATACATATTGACACAATAGTATGGAATTAACCATTTTGTTTTTATGGGGTTGCCGGTCAAAATTTCCATAAATGATACATTTCTGTCCCTGAAGAATGCTATCTCAGCAAACAGTGCAGACTCTGATGAAATACCGTCTTACGAGTGATTCTGGCCCAAACCCCGTTTTCCTATACCCAGAATGAAAATGGTTTACTAATTCTTGATACTAAACAGACGAGTCTACATACCATTTTCTAGTTTAATCCAGTGATTAGTGTATGTACAAACTTTGATCTATCCGTACTTCAAATATATTTTCTACGACACATTTTAGATCCACAAGTTCTGCAAACAAAGTTGTTTAGATCGTAGAGCTGGATCGTTTGTTAGTGTGCCAACGTATACATTTAACAGAATTGAAACACATGGCCCTGTTTATATTCGGAAGGCCTCCAGACGAATGAAATAAACATCCTTTTATATTTAAATCTGTTTTGTTTATCGGTATGCTAAATCAAAAACACACAGACGACCTGATGGGCATCTTATGTAAAGCTGGGTTCATTGTCCATTTAAACCAGTAAAGCACAACTCACATCGACTACAACAACAACAGACAGCAGGTGTAAATAAGGCTTAACCCTTAAAGCGCTAATCACTACTGCACAAGACTGTAGAAAGTTCAGTCATCAGCTGCTTCTAAGAACAACCAAGTTTTGAGCGAGCTTTGATGAAAGCCCATATTTAATATTTCTGGTCGACGCTTCTACCAACCATTTTTACTACAGTGGTCAATGAATGCGTGTATTAATATGGCAAATTTTATGTCTTACATTTAATCTAACATGAACATTTATACACCGTTGTGTAGACCTTAAATAAACCTAGATAGGTATATATTGTTTTTTATCGTGCCCCACGTGGATATCGAGATATAGGACAATAAGCAATTCATTTCGAACATCCCTCGTACATATAGCAAAAACAACTCTTTGTGATACGAGACACTACAGAAAATTCGGTCATTTCAGACCGGGATCAGTATGTTCGTAATCTGAAGGTGTCTATTATGACATGGGTACTAAGAATCAGTAGAACATGTAACGGTGTCTTCTGTGCCGTTGCTTTACGTCTCAGTCAACACGTTTTAGTAATGTTGGGTTGAACCAGCACTGGGCAACGGATAAAGTGTCTTGCTGAAGGACACAACACAGTGATTCCAGCGAGCCTCGAAGTTGCAACCCTTCGATCCCCAGTCTAACGCTCTACCAACTAAGCCACTGCGCTCCACGGCGGAGGTTTACTTTCATGTGTGCGCTTTGCAGTCTCTGTGTCCTGTTACATGGTGGATGGTAACAAACTGCAATGAAAGAGAATTCACGGAGCACCCTGGTTGATCAGATTACTCTCTGTGTGATCATGTTCTAAGCTTCATTGAGCGGAGTGCGAAGACTCTGATTGTAAGGTAGTAGTTGATTCTAATCTTCAAGTTCGCGTTGTGTTTTCAAAGTCTCTTTAGAATTTCTAAGTCTTGTAAATTTCACCAACAACTTTCACAATTTTATAATTTTATTAAATCTTCTTAAGTCCAACTAAAATACTTTTACAAACTAACTATAACCCAAAGTTCCGAAATCTGAAGCTCTGCCACTGGGTTTCATCTTATATACCATGAAGTCACGTGATAGAAGCTGACCACAGCGCCCCCTAATGACATCATCACTAACCAATCATATTTCAAGTTTACTATATAGCGCCCTCTACATAGGTAAGCTTCCATTTATATCAACCAATCAGAAGATACAAAAGTGACTCATAGTCACACCATTTGCGCAATTCCCCAAATGTCATATGATTAAATGTATTGCGCAATCCTGCCAATCAATGTCAGAATTGACACAATCTATTTATTGGGCTTATGTAATTTTACTAAACTAAGTAACATCTGTCATCATGACCTTTTGAAAGTGTTAAAACATCCCATCAGAATTGACAGGCTAATATATATGACATTTGAAAAACGATAACAAACTGGTGTCAGAATTCCCTGTAAAAACATAAACATGTCAATCACAGATGTCAACACCGCACCTGGCTGAACACCTGCGTCCTACCCAAACCAAGCATTCACAAATATTGTAAATACCCACAGGCAATTCACAATAATTATGAACCCTCACAGACGAAACCAGTGACTACTTTATACACGCCCAAACCTTAAGAGTTTGACTTAATTTTTCAATTAAGTGAAACTCTCCAAGCTCATCTCTCATACACCATATATACAAATAACATCCACACACACTCTCACACTCACTCACCTACATACCACAATATAAATAAAATACTAGCATGCACAAATCATCCTATAACTACTAAACATGATCAATACATATGCATCATCAAAGTACTATTTACAACAAACATCTGCATGTGACAGCGCACTCCAGAGAACCTTGTGTCCACTCAATGGTTGGCCACCCCATCGAGTGTGCAACTGTCCCAAACTCTCAAGAGCACACAGACGCCACAAGCAAATTTACAATCCAATAAATCCCAAGTGAATTCACAACACAATGTCAAATCTTAACTAATCATATATACACATTACGAATCTCATGCACAATAGGGTCAATTGTCACCCCACTGCATCTTCCCATCAAGCTAACATATACATGCCTCCCTACAGATTGCAGAGATAGACATATGCATGCCAAGCTTTTTCAATGGAGCACCTCATGAAACAGCCCAATGTCTACAATATAGTTGATCAGACCACAAAGCAGGCAATTGCTTTGAAGACCCCACTATGCATAAAATCTCATATACAAAATCAAAAACATGCACCACACAAATAATAATCCTATTCCCCGTCCATCAAGTAATACAGTCAATATACAACAAGGTTCATCTTCACTCCTCCGCAGCTAGTCTATCTGTATTGGATCATCCTGCTCCCCAGTTCCTTGGTAAAATACAAAGTTATTATCCTCCTGTCGGTTACATTCAGTGTGTTCCTCCATAGGAGTATATTTGAAATGAATAGGGTTTTTCGCTTGCAATTTCCAAATTATGGTGTCTTCTAACCTCTGTTCAATTTCGTCCAAAAGTTTAATTGCTTTGCTGATATCCAGTATATAGAATTTTGTCTGCTGTCCAAAACAATCTTTTAGTTGTTGAATGTTGTATAGCTTATCCATAACTATATAATGTTAATTTATTTCTTTAAAATAACTGACTGATAAGTCTCAAATGTATAAAATCCAAAGTTTATTAGCTGTTGTTCACAAAAGTTTGCTATGTATAAATGTCATCAATTGTTTGACATTTAAAGGTCACCTTTTCAAAGCTGTCAACAAAATCTGGATTTGACCTGTTATCTGTCATTACTTTGGAAACTGGTTGGATTTTAGAGGTCAATATGTTTCATATAAACTCGATGATACTTGAGGTGAAAAGGTCCCTTACTGTATTCCTTCTTATACATCTCAAAGTCATATACATCCTTCTTATCAGTCTTTACAGTGCATATTTTTGTTCACATCATAGTAAGCATATTTATATCTTCACCAGCCACCAAACTTCATATTAAATGACTGGACTTACACACATTATCAATAACTATTTACATATCTTCATGTCATCATATCTTCACCATGGCACTACCATGGACTCATAGTAAAGTTTTGTGTACACTTTAAGTCAAAGTTTCTCTATGTTATTCATGGCCATCTCTCTCTTTCAAACACAACTTATTTCTTCATATTCTCCAACGAAGCCAAAAACACCTTAGCTTCTTCTGGTCTGGTGCGGAAGAAAAGTACCTTCCCGATTTGCTCCTAACAATCTCGTCATATTCCGACGACACCAACCCATCCTCAACAACTGACAAGGAACTTGTCACAACATTCTTATCGCTACAACAATCAGCTAACCTCTTACCAAAATATACTTTCACCTTCTCATGAAAGCATTTCTCATACATAAAAAGCAGTATCAAAATAAAAACACACATGTGCCAAAAATCATTACAACAAATGACCAAATAGAAATTGACCTGCTGTTAAGGGAAATTAGATGTAAAATTTTTCCCAAAGAGAAAAGTGTGTTATATTTCTCAAATTAAACAGTGAACCCCAAGCATCCCGAATATGACCTCTAACCCTTTCTCACAACATAGGGATAAACGCAAATAACCATTTGCAGCCCCTCAAGTCATATTCAATCTTATCACATCAAGAGGTGGATACACAACCTCATTCTGAATGCCTGACTTATCTTGGCAAACAATGGTAAATTACAACCATCAGTAGTTCCAATAATCCACACACCTGAGTGTACAAACTCTACAATTGGCAATCGAGGGTTCAGATAAATTATGATCTCATGCATTACAAAACAAGAGGTATAGCTAATTGATGCACAAAACAAAATAAGAATGTTTAACCACATTGTAACAACCGTTACAACAACACTAAATAAAATCCCATAAATTGGTAGTGTAAACCACCTACCTAGCAACTTGCAAGTAAATAACTTGAAGACTTTCATAATAAAAGCCACATATACAAATTGCTCATACATCATGATCCCAAGCAAGTTCTCATAACATTAACCAACTGTAAACTTGGGTCAACACCTCCACTTCAAACACAAGGAAAATCACCTTGCAAGCTATACAAAATAGCTTTTCCAAATCATCAAAGACCTTAAGTCTTTCCACAACTCTATTCAATTTCCCAAAATCACAATCAATGTATTCAATCCAATCATTTCAAGACTCTAACAACCTGAATTTTGGTCAAACAGAAATAAAAACCAAATCACTATTGTGAATCTTATCCATTAAAATCCATCTTCTCAAAAAAAAAAAAAAATATCTTTTTATCAATTTTAGAAAACCCTCAAAAATCTATCAGACAATGAAGCAGTGTGAATATCAGAATTTCCCATGGGTTAGGGAAACAAAAAACACCCTTACAACCCAAAATTCATTCTCACATGGACCACAGTCGGATCCACAATGAAGACCTCATAAAAACAACAAATCCTACTGCATTATTTAAATACTCAAACACCTTATGAATTACAAAATCATTAAATTCTGATTAAAAAACATGATGCTAGCCCCAACGAAATGCTAATGTCTTCATCATCATCCAGATACATACCAAATGGTACCACACATAAAAATAAAAGGGGAGAAGGGCAAAGCTCTTCTATAAATACCCCAAACGTCATATACAATATGACAAACACCTGAACCATGCCTGAAGACATTCTCAATCAACAGAACCAGCATTATATTTACACTCATAAAACCTTCATCATTTTCAAAAAAAAACTTTTAAAAATAGTTTGCCTTTTAAAACAAAGTTTTATAGTCTCTCAAACTCTTTCAAATGAATTTTAAACATAAAATAAAACTATTACCATAAAAACAAAAAACAAAATAATAGATAATAAAAACCCAATCAATTCCAATTAAATAAACATAAAGTAAAACTCTACTAAAATGACAACGTCTTCATCATAATTCAGATACGTACCACATGGTACCACAAATAATAAAATAAAGGGGAGAAGAATAACTCTTCCATAACACCCCACGTCATCTACAATATGACAAAACATCTGAATTATGCCTGAAGACACTCCCACAACATAGAATTATTACTAAAATCCTAAACAAATTTTGAAAACTCTTAAAAATAATTTAGCTTAATCCATAATTTCCATTAAATTATAATCTTTCTCCTATAAATTTTTCATTAAGAAAAGAATAAAAATTCAGAAATAAAAACTGAAAATGAAAAGAAACTTTATTTCCATATCTACATAAAAATCTACCAACAAAAGTCTGTCTCAAACAATAAGCCAACAGAGTGCCAAGTTTCATTTGAATTACCCAATCTCTGAAACACTTTGGATTATAATCAAAACATTGCACAGTCTGTGAGATAGTCTGTGCATAAAATGCAAATGAGACCTCGGTTATTTCCCTAGCCAAATACTTAAACACATTCTCAGCACCTGCGTCATTCAAAACTGCCATAGTAATTGATTTTAAAAATGGTTAGCTAACTGTTACTTAAATAAGAATAAAATGACAAGTCCTACCGTGTCAAGAAAAATCCACCAATCACTAGTTAACTATATCTTCAATCACAATCTGCTCACAAACTGTTCCTGTTCTTCTCTGTTCTTCACAATGTGTCCACGAGAACAAAGTTCAAAATCCTGGTCTAGTAGGCACCAAAAACGTCCCAGATGTAAGGTAGTAGTTGATTCTAATCTTCAAGTTCGCGTTGTGTTTTCAAAGTCTCTTTAGAATTTCTAAGTCTTGTAAATTTCAGTAACAACTTTCACAATTTTATAATTTTATTAAATCTTCTTAAGTCCAACTAAAATACTTTTACAAACTAACTATAACCCAAAGTTCCGAAATCTGAAGCTCTGCCACTGGGTTTCATCTTATATACCATGAAGTCACGTGATAGAAGCTGACCACAGCGCCCCCTAATGACATCATCACTAACCAATCATATTTCAAGTTTACTATATAGCGCCCTCTACATAGGTAAGCTTCCATTTATATCAACCAATCAGAAGATACAAAAGTGACTCATAGTCACACCATTTGCGCAATTCCCCAAATGTCATATGATTAAATGTATTGCGCAATCCTGCCAATCAATGTCAGAATTGACACAATCTATTTATTGGGCTTATGTAATTTTACTAAACTAAGTAACATCTGTCATCATGACCTTTTGAAAGTGTTAAAACATCCCATCAGAATTGACAGGCTAATATATATGACATTTGAAAAACGATCACAAACTGGTGTCAGAATTCCCTGTAAAAACATAAACATGTCAATCACAGATGTCAACACCGCACCTGGCTGAACACCTGCGTCCTACCCAAACCAAGCATTCACAAATATTGTAAATACCCACAGGCAATTCACAATAATTATGAACCCTCACAGACGAAACCAGTGACTACTTTATATGATCAGAGTGGGTACATGTAAGTATAGCTCTAAGCCTTTGTTGGGCGAACATGGAATTGTGTAGATTTTGTCATGCAGCAGGCAAACAGTCTCGGACCGCTATCTGTCGTCAGCGAAAAGCCTTTCTAGTGGCCTTTCTTTGTTTGATTTGATTATTTACGTCCCACTCAACACTTTTTAAGTTATGTCGGGACGGGTCTTTCTGGGTTGAACCATTACTAAGCAAGGATAAATGAGCCGTGACATGAGATTTCCAACCATGTGGTATGTTCGACCAGCAAAAGATCAGACCAGCCTGCGCATACGCACAAACTGATCAGAGCCTTTGCTAGTCGTTTAGATATTCTATGACTGTTAAGCTACTGACCGAACTTCTTTTGAAGTTTCTAAGCTTAAAAGGATGATGCACAGGCTTGTCTATGTCTACACTTGTCAAAATGCCACATTGTTGGAAATCACATGTCGCGGCTCAAATGTGTCTTGCTCAAAGACACAATGCAGTGAGACAGCGGCGTTTCGTTGACGGACCAAAATTGCCCCTCTTCAATACCACCTTGGCAGTAGCTACATCTCAAAGGCCATTATAAGCGATGTCAAGTAGCCGATAAGTAATAGTTATACCATGGGTTGTCCGCCTGTACGTGGAGATAATCCACGAGCTTTAGCGAGTGGATTATCTTACGTACAGGTGGACAAACATGGTATAACTATATATACCACCTACATCAGCGTAGACCTTGCACATCGTGAGATATTTCGTGCTAAAGTTGGTAAGGGTGGTATAAGGACTGTAGGCGATGTACATAACACTGTTGCATTCATTCACCTGTACGTGGAGATAATCCGAGGGCTGAAGCGAGTAGATTATCTCCCATACAGGAGGACAACCATGAGATAGATAGTTTATACCACCCACATGTCACAAAGTATCTTTTGGCCTTTTTGTCAGACTTCATCGTCTCAGTGATAGATCAAGCGATATACACAAAATCGAAGTTTCAACCCTGGTTTATATACCTTGTAACTACGAAAGTGGTCGTTGATGTAATGTTATTTCGGGCTGCGCTCGACCAGAGCTCGTGGCCTAGTAGTTAACGTGTTGGGCTACGTAACCAGAGGTCCCGGTCGATTCCCTGGTGGGCACCAGTTTTCAGTGTGTCTTCCTCTTCTTCTTCTTTTTTAGCATTTTAATGCTGAATTTCTTCATACTTAGGAAAATGGCAGCGTCACAATGACCAAAATGGTCAATCCTGAACTTTTTATGTATAAAATCTATGGGGATGGGGTTAGATTTGGCCCTACTGAATGGTAATTAGCCTGGTGACCCCGGATTTTGTTTTTATTCTAAAAGGCATTATGATAATCCATGAAATAGAAATAAAATTTAAGATTTTCAATGTCAGATTTTTTAATATATAATTTACTCTAAAAATCAAATCCTACTGGGGAATTACCAAAATTAATTATGCAGTATCTCGTAGCGCTTTGGGATAACAAATAAATGTGCATACTTTCTAGACGACTTAAACACTTTTCTGCAATAAGGCATATCAGAACCTGTTTTTATGGTGATTTAGTTTATAAATTTAAAAGAATTGTTGGAAAGCCTAGTTTTAATGACCAACTTAAAAATATAATTGAACGTTATAAAAGAGTGGGATACAACATGGCTATCATGCGATAGTCTGCAGCACCTGGTTGTAAGCCCAATCACGGTTTATAGCTATGGTTTTCTCATTAATTGCACGACGTTTGGTGCGGCCTCAGATTCTATGCAGGCCCTGATGTAAAGCTTCAATCCGTTGGTTGGTGCCTGATGCTTGTCTTTGGCTGGTCCCACCGTAGCTTAACTTGAGATTTTCTTTAGTTGTGACCATCTGAGAGTCGTTAGCCCTTTTCTTTGTTTCATCATAGAGTGTTAATTTAATTAGATTGTTTCTCTGTGATGATGTGTTGCATTAGTTAAGAAGCCTCCATGCGAGCTTATTTGTTTTTGTTTTAACAACAACAGACTCTAGGGCGAAGATTTGACGCCAGTAAAATGCATTAAAGCCACCACGATGGCTAAGGCTGCCGCCCGTTCTAAGGCAGTGGTTCTGTTGTTGTTGTTGATTCATTGTTTTATGTACCTCCCATTTTTGTGGGGGTTCTGTGTTGGTCTTTGTTTTGGTATACTTTACTTTGTGTCCGTTATAGTTTTGCATTCGTCTTGACGAGGAAGAGAGAGCTGATTGCTTTGCTTTTATTGTCTTTCGGATATCTTGTTACTGTAAATGCTTTGATGCTCATCCTCACGATGCCTTAGGTTGGTCTGCAGCAATGAGTGATTGTGGCGTTTCTAGATCATACTCGCTTACTGTTTAAAAGGTCATGAGTAATAATTAAAATTATAAGAAAGAAGCTGACCGAAGATAACATCTTTTTTAGTTTGATATTTAGGGCATAGAATATTCATTTGTTCAGAAAATTTGTCAAATCCTGAAATGATAAGGGTGGTTTGCGATATACATGTACAGTAAAACCTATCTTAAGCGGCCACTCAAAAAGAACACCCAAATTGGTTTTCAATACCAATTATCGCTTAATGCAGGTCAAAAGTATTGCAGAATGCTCCATACTTTCGGCCTTCATTAAGCTATCATTTGTCATTAAGATTTTTTTGTCTATTTTTGAGTGATCGCTTAATAACAGGTTTTACTGTACATGTAAACAATGCCAAGCTTTACCTGTACTGGTCAGTACGAACTGTCGAAATGGTGTCTGCTGATCAGAAGATAAACGTTCTGTCTGATTGTAATGGGTTGTATTATGTAGCAAAATAAATTTGCCCGATTTAAATAACCCTCATTATCCAGGATAAGTATATGAATATAGGCCATCCATGGTACATTTCTACCACGGAAAATCATCACGTATCCTATAAACTGGCAACAGATTTAATAAATTACTTGTTTAATAGTGTTTTAGTCATATTAATCAGAAACCACTAAAACAAGGGCATCGACCTTAATATGAACATAATATATGCGCTAAGTATTATCTCAGAAAAAGCTCAATTCAAAGCTATCATCGCCGGGCCAGCTAAAGTGCAGCGAAAAGTATTGTCGCCGGCTTATATCCCGCTGCACTGTTCATTTAAACAACCGTTTTTTGTGGTTGTGGCCTGATAAGATTTCACCTCGAAGAACGGTGCAGTCTTATCAGGTTCCACACTGTCTCCCTTAGAACTTTCTACAACATACGACAAAGTTGATGAATTTATTCGTGAAATGGGTCGGAAACTTAAAATATAGCAAAAACTCGACCGAACTTGCTCATTCACATAACCTTTACTGACCATTCGCTTTTTAATTAAAAAAAAAACGAGGGGGGTATAAACGAAGGATACGATTAAAAAGTATGACCACTAAGCACCACTAGTGAACGACGTAACGATGCGAAAGTTCCGTTATCTAAAGATATCTCCCTGCACCTACTTTTGTCTACTAAAGTAGCCTTGGGGTTAACTCTTTTCATGCTAGTGTCGTCCACTGCCAACCTTTTAAACAGTTTGGACCCAGATCAGGCCCGGCATAACGTCGGGCCTGATCTGCATCCAAACGGTATGGCAGTGGCATCCATGAAAGATTTTCATTTGGGGGGAAACTTAGAAGTCGACAAAAGGCATGTAAAACTACACGGCATGCAAAGAGTATTAAGTGACGTATGTTGAGAAGATAACATTAAAGATTACGCTTTGAGGTATTTTCATCATCAAGTTATGCATTATTGTGTAAAATGTTATAATGCTACATATATCAAATTCATGAAAAAATCAACTGGATTAGACTTCAACGTCATTGTCCGTTGGCCCTCATCCATTGAATATTGTGTAAGCAGCGACAACTGTGGTATATGTAGTTTATTATTATAAAGAGCCATGCTGACCTGATTCTTCTCTGGACGCACATGTTTGTCATGCCTGATGAACTGTAGATTCGGAAATTTTCGCGAGGATTTTATTTTCGCGAATAGCATTAAAGGACAAATAAGTGATGTGAAAAATTCGCGACTAAGGCAAGATTTACTTATATCAATAAACGACAGAGTGATTTTGCGAGGGTTTTATTTTCACGAAACTTCGCATTTGAAGTTTCGCGAAAACAAGGTCCTCGCGAAAATTTCCGAATTTACACTATCACGTATATTGCATCTTAAACCAATTAAAGACCGGAGACCCGATAGGAAAGTGATATGTTGGCAAACAGTGAAGACCTAGTCGAAATGCGGCATAATGCGCATTTCATCAGGGTTTGCACTGTTTGCCTAGACAAAATCTATCTTCCAAGAAATACAACGTGTGAAATATAACCTGTGATCCCTAAATATTTACAATAGAACATCCTGATGTCATTGTATGTAGCTTTATGGGAAAATTCCACTGTCTGAAAAGGGTAAAATTGATCTCATTTTTTGATGAAGGACCTTAGAAATCCAGAATGACCTGGAGCTTGATTTTAATGGGGTTTTTTTCTTTGCTGATTCTTGATGTTGAGGCATTGTAATTGATAAATCCACCTGATGCCACTCTGGCATCATTGAGCGTTTTGATGGCGTCCAATATAGCCGTCAGTTAGGCTCCTAAGACCTATATGGCCAACATACTCGACCAAAAGAATTTTAATTTTGACTTTTTATGGATGTTTCAGAGGCTAACTGTAACAACCAATTATAATGGAACATTGGTTTGATTCAGACGGTTGAAATATTAAAGATGGCGTCCAAGATGGCCGTCAGTTAGGTTCTAAGACCTATATGACCAACATACTCGATAAAAACACTTTAATTTTGACTTTTTTATGGATTTTTAGAGGCTAAATGAGACAAATGATCAAATTACAACATGGTTTTGATTCAGAATGTTGGCATTTAAAGATGACGTCCAAGATGGCCGTCAGTTAGGTCCCGAAACCTAACTCACTAAAACTTGATATAAAGCATTTTAATTTTGACTTTTTTATCGATGTTTAGAGGCCTAATAATACAAACGATTAAAATGAAGCATTCACAGGTTTTTATTCACAAGGTTGAAATAGTGAAGATGGTGGCCAAGATGGCCGCCATTTAAAGCAAAATTTAACCTGAAATCAAATTCGCAGTTAGTAACTATTTCTGATAGTTTTCGGTTGTATTCGGAGAACTTGACTGGCATGTTATTGTTGTTTTTCAGCGTTGTTAAATATTTAAGATGACGTTTAAGATGGCAGCAATAACAGGGTGGGAATCACATGGTTTTTGCTATGATACACTCTTATTTTTCGTAATGGTAATGTTCTTGTCATTGTTCTGGGAATCATATCCTTCAATCTATGCACCATGCACTTTCCAGACCACATTTGGCTGGATCTGATGATACCATAATATCATATTATTCTCATAAAAAATCCTTATTTGGGAAAACATTCCTTCAAAAAAAGAAGTGATACTTAACGTACGATATCACTGAAAACATTGTGACAGAGTGTTGGATCCAAGTTCAAACCTTTTTTGAAGCAATAAGCGGAAAAAATGTCAGCTGGCTGGATGGCTATAATTTACAAAAAAACATACTTAATAAGTGTAGTGTAACAACACAAAAACAACAACCCCTGAGTAACGTATCTGCATGCTGCAGATGTTCGTTATCATCCTGACTGCTGGTTGGTACAGGCCTGCTTGCCCAGGCAATTGCAACAACCGTTACTTCTTTTCTGGTCTATTGTAAGTGCAACAGACAGCACAGATGGTTGGATATTGCTATAAGGAATGCTGGTCCGGTGCACGTGTATCAGACATGCATGCTTGTAGGCACAAGTTTACAGAATGGCATGGCTGCTGGTTAGATGCAATTGTTAAAGACATGGGAAATGGCAGGGTGCAATTGTTACAGACATGGCTGATGGTCGAGTGCAAAGGTAATATTCATGGATGCTGGTAAGATGAAACTGTAACAGACGTGCATGCTGATAGTATGCGCCTTATAAAGACATGGTTGCTAGTCATGTGCAACTGTAAATACATGCATGATGGTCTGGTGCAATTGTGCTTACCAGCCCGTTAGTAGGGTATGAGCATAGGGACATATCTGCGGGTCTGAGACCTGAGACAAGTGTAACATATAATATATATATATATAGAAATAAAAAGTATCCTTGTGTCGGTATATATATAAAAATAAAGTAATGAAGAAACAGTTTTTTAACACATTTATTCCTGTAGCGCTTTCACTAATAGAATATTAGCTTTTCAGCAGGATATGAATCGCCATGTTGTTTTGACGTTATTAAATTTAAATACTTTAACGTCACGACGTGGCGGGAAACATTAACAAAGTATTTGACATTAACAAAGTATTTGACGTTGCGGCAAAACGTTAAATACTGTTTAACGTACATGTATTATTCGCTGTTGCGTTTCAAAAGATGCAAACAGTGTGCAGTTATACATTTTATGTAGAAACAGCCACTGAAAATGATAGTTTCATATATTCTAATATGTAAAGGTTACCACCCGAAAACTTCCTATCGCAAAAAGCAACAACAAATAAACAGTGAAAATTTGCTTGTCATCACTTAGTAGTGTCGTGGCAATAAAATTCCCAATTATGATCACCTCAACCGGGCATGAAACTCATCATGCTCCCAAATGTTAAAATGCCAACAACTGTTGCATTTTAACATTTATCAACATAACGAATACACTATTACCCCGTCCATGCTCAACTCTACCCAGCCTGAAGATAACTATACCAACAAATGTCAAACTACCAACAACCATTGGCATTTCAACATCCATCAGCATGAAAATTACACATTCTAAAAGTCTAAAATTGCTGGCATTTCAACATCCATATGCATGTTAAAAAATCTCAGAAAGTTTAAAAGCACATCATACCATTATCTGTCATTACATTATATTAAACTCCTTTCATGTGCATCCAAACCGAGCTAGAAACCCACCACGCCCATAAATGTCAAAACGCCAACAACTGTTAACAGTTCAGCACCACAAGCACACCATCCAAGTGTCTAAAAAGATGACATGCCATTCCTTCCAGCAATCAATGCAACACCCCGGTCAAGCTAAATTCAACCGAGAATGAAGATAATCATGATTATAAATGTTAAAATGCCACACTTGTTGGCATTTTAACACTTTTGAGCGTGAAGAATACACCATCAAAGTTTCTAAAGCATAGCATGTCTTTATATATTTACATTTTAAAGTAACCGAGAGCGAATTAATTCATGATTATAAGTGTTAAGATGTCAACATTCGTTGGCATTTTAACATTAATGAGCATGAAGAATACACCATCAAAGTTTCTAAAGCATAGCATGTCCTAATATATTTAACATTTTAAAGCAACCGGGAACGAATTTAATCATGATATTAAGTGTTAAAATGTCAACATGTGTTGGCATTTTAACACTATGAGCATGAAAAATACACCGTCTAAGAATCCAGAGCAAAGCATGTCTTTATATGTTAACATTTTGAATCAACCGAGAACGAAGTTAATCACCTCAACCGGGCATGAAACTCATCATGCTCCAAATTGTTAAATTACCAACACTTGTTGACATCTTAACATTTATCAACATAACGAATACACTACAACCCCATCCATTCTCAACTCATTCCAGCCTGAAGTTAACCATACTAACAAATGTCAAAATACCAACAACTATTGGCATTTCAACATGTATAAGCCTGATAATTACACATTCTGAAAGCCTAAAGTTGCTGGCACTTCAACACCCATTTGCATGTTGAAAACACCTTCAAAGAGTCTAAAAGCACATCATACCATTATCTGTCATTATCTTATATTAAACTCATTTCATGTCCATCCAAACCGAGCACGAAACTTACCATGTTTATAAATGTCAAAACGCCAACAACCGTTAACAGTTCAGCACCACAAGCACACCATCCAATTCTCTAAAACATGACATGCCATTCCTTCCAGCAATCGAAGCAAAACGCCGGTCAGGATAAATTCAACCGATAATGAAGTTAATTATGATTATAAATGTTAAAATGCCAACATTTGTTGGCATTCTAACACTTATGAGCATGTAATCCGAGCCTTCTCTGATATTTAAGTGGCTTTTTCTATATTTTGATATTTGCCGCTAACATCAGAGTAAGTCCTATTACGAAAATCCAGAATTTTCTTCACCTATAAAAAATTGGGTATTTTTACCAAACATATTGACAGATGAATGATGTGATGTATTCATTAGATAACTGCTTAAAATGATAAAACTAATGAACATACAACTGAAAAATAAAAGTAGTTTCACTTTTTAAGTGATTAATGCGAAATGACGGGTAATGAATATAGCTTAATCACCAACTATATGTGTACAGAGGGTAGGCTACTAAAGGTGTGGATAATTTCCATCTTTGTAAGATTTAAATGAAAAATATCATTTTATTTTAGAGATAAATTATAACTCGACCCTATTTTAACTTTTTATGTCACCGATCTTTCATTCAATTACCATATTTTTCATTGAAGGTGCCCAGCCACGACTGGCTGGGAGAATTCTGGATTTTCGATAGCTAAGTTGCTCTGACGGTTGTGGCAAATATCAAAATAAAGAAAAGCCACTAAAACGTCAGAGAAAACTCGAGCTAATGAGCATGAAGACTGCACCATCAAAGTTTCTATAGCATAGCATGTCTTTATATATTTACACTTTAAAACAACCGAGAACGAATTTAATCATGATCATAAATGTTAAAATGCCAACATGTGTTGGCATTTTAACACTTATTAGCATGAAAAAATACACCATCTAAGAGTTCAAAGCATAGCATGTCTTCATATATTATTTTTTTAAATAAACCGAGAACGAAGTTAATCATTATCATAAATGTTAAAATGCCAACATATATGTATATACCTGTTGGTTCAGCAACACAACTACAGATGTGTTTGTTAGTTAGTTGCAACTGATTCAAACATGTCTGCTGGTAGATGTAACTCTTACAGACATGCATGCTGGTCGAGTTTAACTGGAACCGACGTGCCAAGTGGTCGGGTGCAACTGCAACAAATATGCCTGTTGGTTCAGAGCAACGTTCAAAACATGGATACTGCAACATGCCTGCTAGTCTCGTGAAGCTGTTCCAGACATAACTGCTTGGTTTTAAACATGTATGCTGGTTCAGTGCCACATAATCAAACATGTGCAATGGTAAATATGTCTGCTGACCCTGTGGCAATGACGCCTGGGCTGCTGGCCGGGAGAGAGTAAAACAGACATGCACACTGGCCGAATGTAACTTGAAGAGACATACCCGCTGACCCTATGCAACAGTACCCAGTATTTCTGTTATTAGGGTGCTATTGCAACATACGTTATTGCTGGTGCGATGTAACTAACTTGCATGACTGCTGGCCCAGAGTCTCGTTTAATGGTATGTGTGCTGGTTTAGTACCACATGAGTCAACACGTGTGATGTTAAGGATGTCGGATATGATGAGCTGGTGGCATTACGTGGCCGCTGCTCAGTGAAACTTCAACAGATATGTCTGCGGACTTGGTAGTATCCAATCAAACATGCCTCCTGGTCCATTGGAAATCAAAAAAGAAAAGCTACTTGACCGATGCCCCTCAATCAGACATGCCAACTAACAATGTGAAACTTTATCAGCCAAGACTGCTACATTGTCAATACAACAAACATGTCATGTAGAGAGTTGCTAAATATATGACTGCAGGCCTAGTGTTATTGTCACCAACACCGCTGCTGTTCAAACATGCCTACTGGTTGAGTGCTGTTGCAAGGTGGATGCTTGCTGGACTGTTGCCACTCAATCAGCATGCCTGCTGACCTTTTGTCACTCAATATTGCATATCTGCTGGCGTTGTGCTTCTCTATATGCTATACCTTCTGGTATGGTGTCTCACTATCAGCCATGCTTGCTGGTATGGTGTCTCACTATTTGCCGTGCCTGCTGGCGTGGTGCTTTATTATAGGGCATGCCTTATGGTTTGATACCTTACTATCAGCCATGCCTGTTGGTGTTGTACCTCACTATAGGGCATGCCTACTGGGGTGGTGCCTCACGGTAGGTCATGTCTTCTGGTGTGATGCCTCACTATATGCCATACCTGTTCGCGTGATACATCACTATAGGCCATGCCTGATGGTCCGCTTTGGACTTCAACTGACATTTTGACTAGTTGAGTGCAGAGGGAAGAGGGATGGCTACAAGTGCTTCTCTTACAGAGGTGCCATTACGTCAGACATGTCTGCTGATTCGGTTCCACTCTCAGATATGCCTGCTTGTACATTGCAAATCTATCAGACATGCTTGCTGGGTTCACTTATCCAGATACACGTGTTTGTAAAGTGCTTCTCCATCAGGCAAAAATTCTGGTATGTTACAAATCCACCAGACATGTCTACAGGTAAGGTACGGCTCCCACGGGTTTGTAAAACTTATCAGCTACCAGCCTGGACGCCATCTTGAATATATCAAATTCTGAGTGAGTCATTAGCTGCATCACTGGGATTATACAAGGAGGATGTCTGTAACTCAGGAGTCAGTAAAATAGGTATTTTGCATGCGATTCCCTGGAGTTTGCCAGTCTCAGGATTTTTTTTATATTTTTGTAATAAACTGCCATTTTGGCAGCCATTTTGTCTGCATTCTAATTTTATTTTATATATTTGTTAGAAACTAAGTGTCTTCAACTAGATTCCAACTTTATAGCTATTATTCAAGGGAAGGAAAAATGGAATTTAGACATTTTTCCATATCACACAATTTTTTCACTAATAATTAGCCTCCATCTTGGACGCCATCTTGGACATATCGATATGCTCAATGATGTCAGAGTGGCATCACTCGGATTTTTCAAGGACAATATATGCACTACAAGAATCAACAAAGAAAAAAGTTTAAAATCAAGTTCCCGGTCCTCCTAAAATTTGCCCAATTTCTGCTGAACTTCCTCGGACAGTCTCCTATTCAACCTGCCAAAATTTTGACTGCCTGTGGTTAGGATAATGCATAATTTACAACTAAATTTTTGTGCTTGAACCAAACCATTAAATTTAGTGCACCTAACAAACTAAAATTATTTTGAAAATGTTGCATAATTATACCAGGGTAAAATTGCTAAGGGGGTGGGGGTATTTTTTGTGACCAAATTTTATTTCACAGAAATTCAAAGTTTCACCTAGTATTCGCCTAAATACATTGAAATATAATGTTTGCGGCTTAAAACTTGAGACGAAAGTGATGGGTTTGCATAAAATACGTGTTGAGTAGATTTCATCGTTTCTTCTAAATAAGTATGTTGTCCATGACTTTTGACTATTACCTGTTATGTTTCAAGTTTCAGCCAGTTGGACTTCTTCACTGAGGTGTATCATACCTACATACTGTATATATCAGAGTCTAGATAAACACAGTTTTTGAGTGTAAGATAGTAAATATTCTATTACCCAACAGATTTAACCTACAATTTGGTGCTTAAAAGAACCGTCTCATTGTCGCGGTTCTTTTGAGTACCCACAACATATGTTTTGGTTGAGAAATAAGACAGTTAATTACTTGGTACACAATCATAACAAAGGCTCTGATACATGCCATTGTAAATTGATATTTACCTACAGGTTTGTACAAAATTAGTTCCTAATAAGCTTTAATGATATTTTGTTTTTGAGCATTATGTCAGCGTTCCCCCCCCGTGACCAATCATGCAATTTTATATGATGTGTGAAATGTACAACTACAAATGTATGCAAACAGATTAGTTTCGTCACGGGGGGAAAAGCACTTCAGTAAAACTGTTTTAGATTTTCTATGTGTTAAATAGCAAAGGCAGAGTTTTAATCCCATATTTTTTTAATTGGTACTTGTCCTATGAGAAAAACACTTTTGCGGATAATTTGAGGGTAAAACCTACTATCCTTTTCACGGATGAAATGTCGTTTTCTTTGAAACTTTTCTCTGGCCATTTTTAAGGGCAATCGTTCATTAAGACTGTCCGAGGTCCTTTGTTCCCCGCTCCACACTCGTTTTGTGAGAGCATGCTCCAACGTTAGTGCCTTCACTAATAGGTTCCATTAGTGAATCGAAGTGATGTTGTCACTTCATGACATGTTGGTGCTTATCGCATTAGCGTATAGTTGCTCTTGAACCTTTTATGTGCATGTAATAACGGATTCTTCCTTCTGGCTCGGTACGACACACTAGGTTGGTTCATTGTACATGTATGTATCGAGGGGTCACAGGTTATAGTTTTCAAAACAAAATTGCATTTCCTTCTCTGAAAATCTCTCTATCTCTCTCTCTATCTCTCTATCTCTCTCTCTCTCTTTCTCTCTCTCTCTGTTATGCTTTTGCTTTGCAAACGGTGAAAACCTTGACAAAATATCTGATTCTTCACTGTTTGCCAAAGTACCTATATAGGAGTCACCCGTACACAAAGGAGTGCAGTGGCTCAGTGGTAGAGTGCTTGACTCGAGACCGAAGTGCCACTGGTTCGAGCCTCACCGGCGTCACTGCGTTGTGTCCTTGAGAAAGAACATTAATCCTAGCTTAGTACTGGTTCAAACCAGGCAGACCCGTCCCTTTATAACTGAAAGATAGTTGATGGGACGTAAAGAATCAAATCAATCAAACAAACAAACAAACAAAGGGTTGGATTTGCATGCAAATCTACCTAGTGGGGCTAATGGCATACTTTGGGATCGGAGCCTTTATCTATCTTAGCTTACAAGTGTATGCATAAGAGCAGTAACGGCTCTTTCGAGACTGCGCGGGCACTGAACAACGTATTCGACTGCTACAGGTAAGTCACTTATAATAATATGTAATGTTAATTTGGAAACAAATTTCCAAATGGCCATTGGCATCTCACTGCATTCTAGTTAACACATTAAAAGAAAAGTGAGAAAGCTTTTACTGATCAATTCAAAAATATAATCCATGTTATAAAAAACTAGATAGAGTTTCCAGACGAAAACATATCCCCCTTCATAGAGCTATATTGCCCATATGGCCTTGAAAATTGGAACAAGGTCACCAAAGACTCAAATCATTTATTAAGGTTCTCCCAATGATGTGTATGTGCCAGTCATTGGTCGAGATCTGACTTTTGATTCAAAAGTTAGAGTGCAAACAAGGTTTTTTTGTATTGTTATATGATTCTGGTGACCTTGAAAATTAAGTCAAGGTCACCAATGTTTTATCATTTATTTAAATCCTCCCAAAGATATATCTGTGTAAATTTGGTCAAAATCTGACCGTTGATTCAGAAGATAGTGCAGACAAGGCTTTTTCATAGTAATATGACCCTGGTGGCCTAAGGTCACAAACATTTTACCGCTATTCATATATATAAGTCAAGGTTGTTCAAATAATGTATCTGTGCCAGTTTGGTCAAAATCTAGCCATATGTTGAGAAGAGCACAGACGAGTCTTTTTCATAAATGAATGGCCCTGGTTACCCTGAAGTCAGGTCAAGGTCATAAGAAAGCAGCCATTATCAAAGGATTTTCCAATTATATATGTGCCAGTTTGGCCAACATCTTGCAAATGACTCAGAAAATAATGTACAGACAATGCTTTTCCGTAGAAGTATATGACATTGGAAACCTTGACAAATTCTAAATATTGTGGTTCCAGACAAGAACATGTTTAATGTTTCAATTCCGAAAATCATTTATGTGTTCCTGAATCCATGATTTTTTTGGTGGAAATTCATCAATGTTCTCAATGTATGAATTACGACGAATCACTCACAAATATCGATAAGTTTACACATTTATAAATCCACAAAAGAATAATTAACTCTTCATATTTTTCACAAAACTTTTACTTTTGTAGGGATTGTGCATCTTTAAAGTGACTAAGTCTGCAACTATGCACATTTTTCGAAAAAAAAACTATTTTCTTTTTAAATCATTTGTAAAAGTAGAATTAAGTTATGTCTTCACAATAAATCTGTTCACCACAGCTGAAAACTGCATGGAAAAGTGAATTATCTTATAAAAACAGGTGTTTTTCTCTTGTTGGTAATTATTTGCGTCCCTCCAATAATTAAGACAGTTAATATTTAGCATAAATGCTGTTGTTTTGATACTGATAATTTGTTAAGATTTACGAAATTGGTCAAATATATACCTGAACTTTAGTTTTTTGCTGTGTTCTTGAAAAAAAGAAACATTATTTCTAAAATTAAAAAATCAAAAGTTACAGACTTTGCTGCTTTAAGAGACCGATGGGATGAGACATAATTCAAGATGCCCATCCATTTACTTAATAAAATCACTTGAGCCGCGGCATGAGATTTCCAACAATGTGGCATTTTGACAAATGTAGACTCAGACGAGCCTGTGTAACCCCCTTTTAAGCTTAGAAACTCCGTATGATGTGCAGTCAGTTGCTTAACAGGCATGGAGTACTCAAACAACTAGCAAAGGCTCTAATTAGACTGCGTGTATGCGCAGGCTTGTCTGAGCCTTTGCTGGTCTAACATACCAAATTGTTGGAAATCTCATGGAGATCCACTTTTTGTAGACTGGAACCTGCTAAAGGGGTACCTTTTCAAACAATGCAGAACGTGGTATTTAACAGGGCAATTACTGTTTGCTATTTCGAATACAATCTTCAGCGACAGATATACTTCATAATTTGAAAAAAAATCTAATCTTAAAGTTGCATAGTCTGTAACTTTTGATCTTCTAATTTTAAAAATAATGTTTTTATTTTTCAAGAACACGGTAAAAAATACTCAAATTCAGGTAAACATTTTACCATTTTCGTAAATCTTAACAAGGTATCACTATCAAAACAACTGCATTTATGTTAAAATTAAACGGTCTAGAATTATTGGAGGGACGCAAATAATTACCAACAAGAGAAAAACACACCTATTTGATAAGATAATCCACTTTTCCATGCAGTTTTCAGCTGTACTGAACATTTTTATTGTGAAAACATAGCTTAATTCTACTTTTACAAATGATTTAAAAAGAAAATAATTTTTTTTCGAAAAATGTTCATAGTTACAGAGTATGCAGCTTTAAAGGGGACGGTAACATTTAAAGCAAGTGAATCGGAAATGAAAGCCCTCATTTAATCATTAATTTGCCGCAAAACAGATCAAAATGAACTGAAAAATTAGAAAGATGCAGTAGATAGATGAAATCAAGAGAGGGAAGCCGTTTTAGGCTGAGTGACGTCACACAGTCCTAATTAAACAGAATAACTAGTTTCCTGCCATTTAATTTAACTTTATTTGCATTTATATTGATTCTTCTGTTGAAAATACTTTTTTGAAGAAAAGCTGTACAGTTTGATATGAAATTGGGGATTTTATTGGCTTTTCAAAATTTACAGAAAGTGCATTAAATAATCAATATGGCGGTCTCAATTGGCTTAATACAAGCCAGAATTTTGATTTTCAGCTTACTATTACTTTGTTATTTTATATCCAATTTTAATTGGGTATGTGACAGTTTTTTATGGTTAAATAAGGGCTTTCATTTCTGATTCACTTGCTACTAATATTGCCGTCCCTTTTAAACTCATTGATATGTACAACGAACCATCAAGGGTTAAATTTTTTCTTCAGTCAGTCAATGTAATCGAGGAGAGATAGAGCATGTATGACGACATGTAAGACGTCAAGTTCAATTTGTTCGTTGTAACCATTTTTCCGATGTTTTAAAGCCAGAAAAGATCATAGGCTTTCTAGAAGAGGTAACATAGATCGTAGATGTGGTGGATTGTTGTAGTATATCCTCACTGACCACCTTTGTTAAACCTAAAATGATAAATCAAAATGTTATTATAATGTCTTTTATGGCAGAATATTGGCGTTTTCACGCCACAAACGCATTAACAAAATAATGTTAGTGTCATATGAACGATGTGTAAAATTTAACCGTTATGTTCCTGTATCGCTATATTAATTAAACGCAATGCATACACGTGATTATATGCTCTTTAAAGTCTTGTATTTTATATCTTTTCCTCAAATCATTTTGTAAATTCAATAATATAGTGACACTCATCTGTCAATAAGTGGGTGGATAAATTGGTACTAATTCTCCTTTTTGGAGCTATTTCGTTTAGCAGCTTGGTTTAAGAGTGAATATGACCAAAAAAGCCACAAAGTCATAGATCGCAGATAACCATATAGAACCTAGAGGAATACACACAAAAACACCCAAGCAAAAATACAGAGAGCGAAGCAGCCAGCGCACCCTTTCTGTCTCGTTGAGATACAGTACATCTTGTCTTAAGCGGCCACTCAAAAAAGATCAAAATTGGTTTTCAAGACTGATTATCGCTTAATGCAGTTCAAAAGTATTACTTTCGACCTTTATCACGCTACTCTCTGCCAATAAAATTTTTGTTTTGTCTAGGAATGGGGGGGGTCATTTCGCTAAAAGCTGTCGTTGTTTCTGTGTGGAGTTGTTAAAACTTTTCCCCATGTATGGATATAGTGTTAATATTTTTTCATATTCTGGTCCTTCAGGAATATTGGGCTCTGATGGAAAGCAGAATACAACTTAAGCCGGTGCTAGGCCCAGGAGGGGTACTCTCATCCTTTCTTCAAACGTAGACTTGGGCCTGACATCTACTGTTCACTCCCAAAAAAATATCAGAAATTTCAAGCACCCCAAAAAATATTTGAAATTTTAGCAACCCCCAAAAATATCCCCCATTCTGTACATCGACCATAAAAAAAAACCCTATAATGCATAGAAATGACCCCTAAAAATAGTCCAAAATTTGTGACGACCCCAAAAAAATATCCACAAAATCTTCATACCCAAAAATATATTCATTTTTCTGAAAACACCCAAAAATATTGAAATTTAATTTTTTTACACCCCCCCCCCAAAATGACCCTAGCCTACGTATGTATGCAAATATCAGAGTACCCCCTGGGTGCTAGGGGGCGTATGAATTGTTCCAATTTCCATTAGTTCTCATGAAAGACTAAAAAACCTTGTGGTCACCTGCTGGGAAAGGGCTAACCTCTTTGCTCTTTTGTATGTGATGTTTTCTTGTATTTTCTTGACACTTTCCCATGTGGTGTCCTGGGTCAGGTGTGGTACTTGATTGTATCGATCCCTGATTTTGCCTTCTTCCTTACTTTTAAAAATATATTTTACTG
Source organism: Loripinus fragilis (assembly GCA_964019695.1). Classification (NCBI taxonomy): domain Eukaryota; kingdom Metazoa; phylum Mollusca; class Bivalvia; order Lucinida; family Lucinidae; genus Loripinus; species Loripinus fragilis. The sequence goes on along the minus strand of OZ026526.1, from coordinate 92,344,931 downwards.
CCCGAGTATTTGCAGTAGATTCTATAATTGCTAAATATGTTTTGTGGCCTAGTTCTGTGCAACAGCAATTTGTCACCTGGATGCCTATTGGCACTTATGTAAGGGATGCATGGCCGAGTTTTTTTTTTTTTTTTTTTTTTTAGCTTTTAGCGCAATGATCATTTTTCATGTAAGGCTTTAAGCAGATCTTGTTATTTACTATGTATTGGCTATAAAATGTTCACTCAGTGCTGGAATAGTACCCTGGTTTTGCGAAAATTGGTGCTATCCTTGCTGATTCCAGGTCCCACAGGTTTGTGCATATGTATGGGAAGATAACCAATGAGCTTTAGCGAGTAGACTATCTCGCATACATACGCACAACCATACAATAACTTTCTTTTTGCACAAGTATGCATGTGCACTTTGTACATTGTGAGATATTTAATGTAAAACATTGGAATATCACTCAAATGTACAATAATGTATCCTAGCTGGCAAGAGACAGCTAAATGCCTTGCTTTTTTGTATTGTTTTTACTTGTGTATGTAATTTATTACTTCAACTATGTTCGTCTCTGTGCCATTTTATATAAAAGTATCTGTGGCTGTAGTATTTCCTGGTCATAGTACGTTTAACGTAATAATTCAGCAGTGGGATGCATTTTCTAAATTTATAGTTCAAAATTCCATGACAAATAAATGTGGTAGGTATAGTTTGAGCACGATCATAGTAGAGTTACGTAGTGGGTCATGTTCTGCAACTGTATTCACTTGATTAGGCAAAAACCGGTATTTCTTTCATATTTCCAGCCGTAAATCTGTTTAATACTCTACTATGATCGTGTACAAACTATAGCCTACTATTGACCATAAATGTTACATTTTATCGCTGTGCCTTGTTAGTAACTCTAAACATTTTTTTTCAAAATTATATGTCGTGGCTTTCATCAGATTGTCTAATGGTTTGTATCAACAACAACAGGCCCTGACCCAGACCAAGCTGTTTGTAAAAGTTATCAGCAGATGAAGTGGGATATAGTCAATCGAGTAATCAAATGATCAGCCAAACTTAGTATGCCCAGTATCAAGGCTCAATACGTGTTTTTTATATATCGTTTTAGCAAGATCACCATCTTGTTTTATTCAAGAATGGGAAATAGCCCAGACAAGAAAAATATAGATCAGGTTGTTCTATTTCATGAGAAACCAGCTAATGAATCATTAAGACCCTAGGTATCGGAGGTGTGAAAATTGTGACCGAAGAAAGGATGGATGGAACGAAGTTGGACATTATCTAAGTTTTGACATAATTACCTTGTAATGAAAGGATAGACGTTATCTAAGTTTTGACATAATTACCTTGTAATGAAAGGATAGACGTTATCTAAGTTTTGACATAATTACCTTGTAATGAAAGGATAGACGTTATCTAAGTTTTGACATAATTAGCTTGTAGTGAAAGGAAGGACATTGTCTAAGTTTTTGATATAATTACCTTGTAGTGAAAGGATGGACATTGTCTAAGTTTTTGACATAATTACCTTGTAGTGAAAGGATGGACATTGTCTAAGTTTTGACATAATTACCTTGTAGTGAAAGGATGGACATTATCTAAGTTTTGACATAATTAGCTTGTAGTGAAAGGATGGACATTGTCTAAGTTTTTGACATAATTACCTTGTAGTGAAAGGATGGACATTGTCTAAGTTTTGACATAATTACCTTGTAGTGAAAGGATGGACATTATCTAAGTTTTGACATAATTAGCTTGTAGTGAAAGGATGGACATTATCTAAGTTTTTTACATAATTACCTTGTAGTGAAAGGATGGACATTGTCTAAGTTTTGACATAATTACCTTGTAGTGAAAGGATGGACATTGTCTAAGTTTTGACATAATTACCTTGTAGTGAAAGGATGGACATTATCTAAGTTTTGACATAATTACCTTGTAGTGAAAGGATGGACATTGTCTAAGTTTTTGACATAATTACCTTGTAGTGAAAGGATGGACATTGTCTAAGTTTTGACATAATTACCTTGTAGTGAAAGGATGGACATTATCTAAGTTTTGACATAATTACCTTGTAGTGAAAGGATGGACATTATCTAAGTTTTGATATAATTAGCTTGTAGTGAAAGGATGGACATTGTCTAAGTTTTTGACATAATTACCTTGCAGTGAAAGGATAGACATTATCAAAGTTTTGGACATAATTATCTTGTAGTGAAAGTAACCTCTTCTTTCCCATCTGCTGAAAAACACAAATGCTCAAATGTTTACTAAATATTGACACATGATAACTTTAAGACGTTAAGATTTGCATAGAATGGCAGTGCTGATATTTTACTTTTTGTCAAAAGAAAATTAAATGGAAGCTCAATTATGTACCTGTTAGTATCAAAGTAAATCTTGGATACATTGGTTTCTGACTGAAGAGTGAGTGTATTTCTTTGAACCCTTTCCTTCATAAATATACCTGATAGGCTCCAACCATTATGAATATTTATATAAATAAACTTTCATGTCGGTACACAGAACAAGGAAATAACTTGCTAGGTCAACTAGTGTAGGATCAGATATACCATATATTCATAAGTATACAGAGTAGACCCTGATCAGCCAGTTCTTACAAGAGCTGCATGACCTGGGTCTGCTCTGTTTGCTAAAGCGTTTGATCAATTAAATGGAACTTTTGTTTACCATGATGGTGGCTTCTTGCTTAGTGGAGAAGATAATTTTACTATGCCATGTGAAACATGGACATCGTTTTCAGCACGAAATATTAATGAAGTCAATGACCCTAAAAGAGGCTTTATGATACATGACGGCATTATTCCAGAGGCATTAATAGATGGATGGCTGAGAATGGGTTTGCTCCCCCCCTAGGGAATTTCGCAGACATATCCTATCTTGTAGAGAATTGAAAGCCAAATCTTTTAAGAGATGTTTGCACTCTGTGCTCCGAGGCGTTAGTCTGTTATAGCCTGTAACATACGTTACTTAATCAAACTAAGAAAAAGTAAATTGAAAGTTTGGGCTACAAATTAAAGACATTAAAATATTTATTTTTAAAAATCATTCATACAGTCTGCATACTGGATATCTTAACTACATATGACAGCCATTTGAACAAAATTGCCGCTTCCTAAGGTGTCATATGCGTTACATAAATCAGATAACCCATTAAAATTTGCAAGTGTGGCTAACATCATTTACATTCACAATCTCTCTGTATGTTTTGTAAAATGTTTTTACCCATGTATGACTAGCTTATGCAATTGGCTAACAGAAAAACTAAAGTTTGTTTCCCTAGCTTGAATATTTTTTCTGGAATAAGCAATTAAACAACCCTACCCCTACCCAGTTTTAAGGTGAAATGTTTGGTATTAAAACTAAAGTAAAAATAGTTAAAAAATATTTGCAGTTGATGAATGTGTTTCATTGTTTGGGATTTATTTGCTTATATGAAAAGACTCATAAATCTGCAAGTTTGTTGCAAAATTTTTAATATCAGAGGCTGTAACATATGTTACCTGATGTAATAAATGGGCAAGCTCATTGTCTTTACGTAAGATATGCCTAAAATGTTTTAATCTCCTCGAGGGAATTTCGCAGACATAGTCCTTCTTTTAGTACAACTCAAGCTGCATCGAATAAGGGATGTTTGCACTCTCTATGTTGGGGCGTTAGTCTGAAACAGCGTGTTACATGCGTTACTATATCAAATAAAGGAAATGTAGTTTGAAAGTTTGAGCTAAAATTGTGAAAAAACTTGCAGCTGTTGGATATCTTGCATTGTTTAGGGATTTCAAACTGGCTCCTATGATAAAGAATTATAAATCTGCTAGTTGTCATCAAGTTTTAAAGATCAAAGAGTGTTACATATGTTAGCGTGATAAGTTAAATCATCAAACAGTATTTTGACATCAAGCTGAGTAAGGGCCTGCTCCATCCTAATCCCCTTCAGAATTCTGCAGACAAATTACATCTTATGTAACCATTCAAGGTGCATTTAATAAGAAATGTTTGCACTCTGTAAATCGGGGCGTTAGCCTGTAACAGCTTGTTACATATGTTACTATATCAATTTGAGAATAAGAAATTTGAATGTTTGAGCTACTAAAAGAAGATATTAAAATTATCTAATAAATGGACATTATTATAGTCTTTATACTGGATGTCTTTACTACATATGGAAGCTGTTTAACATTAATATGGCTAACTGTGGTGTTATGTGTGTTACATGAACCTAATTATAATTTAAAAGCTATAGTTGTGGCTATCGTCATTTAGTTAAACAACTTCTATGACTTGGTTTAAAACTGTTTTATTAGATTTTACAAACATATACTCAATTGATGAATAGGAAAAACCAAGTTTGCTTTTCTATCTTAAATATATTGTCTTATAGGAGCTAATACACAGCCCTACTCCCAGTTTTACAGAGAGCGAATTTTGTTATTACCGTTTAAGTAAAACACATGAAAGCGATTACAGCATGTGGATATTTTTCATTTTTTTAGTCTGTCTTGCTCATATATCTGCAACATGTCATTAAGTTTAAGATCAGGACACTTAATGTGTACTTATAAGTCTTTGGTGCCAAAACACTAGGAATTATATTCATTTCTGATTATCAAGCCCATGGACTGTTTTTACATATGTTTTCAATGACCTTTTGGACACATTTCCTAATACGGTGCATATAATGCTAAATATAGAGCCACAAATAGAAAAGATAGTTTTTCATTTTTACAAGAAAATACAATAAATGAAATGGTCCAAACTATTTCTCATCAATTTAACACTCATGTTAAACCTTTGTCGTTGTCTGCTTCTGTGGTAATCATTATTATCACACGCCTCCTTGCAACTAGTAAAATCATCACACAATATTTCAATCATTTACTGTTATTCAATTTTACCACCAGTCCACTCAAAATTGATGAGCCATTATCAACTTTCCAATTTTGCCATTTATGGCTTGGAACATTCGGAAACTGATATGAATTCCTAATAGTTGGCTCTTTGAGTATGTGTTTCAAATGATACTCTGCAAGTAGGAGAAAGACTAAAGCTTTACAAGGAGGAAAACTATGCCATTAAGAGCAATGCGTACCTGGACTGATGTACCTTGATATTTCTGTGATAAAGACTCATATCTTAGCTGGTTAACTTTTATAAATGTAGCCTTTCCATACACGCAACCCACATATTTTCATCTTATAATGTCTCTGCACTTATTATCTTTCCCCGAGCATTCAAAACCTTATTTGAAGTCTTAGTACTTCTGAAGTGCTGAAACCGAGGTAACTCTTTCCCTTCAGATAAAGGAACTAGATGTATCACAGCAGGTAAAGCAATGAAATGCAGGATGAACAGAGCGCAAATAGACCCTTTCAATTCAATGATTCACTAAGTTTCTAAGATAAGAGCGCTTATTAAAGGATGTAACATATATAACTCGTCATAATAAATGAGGAAGGGCATTGTCGTGACATCCTTTTTGATTACACAGTCAGAGGCAAGTGTTTTCAATTTCAGTGTTTTCAATGGATCATGAAATGAGGCACCTTATCAACTTGTTTACTCTGTATAAATCTTCCATAGAGCATAATATAGAACTACTGGTTATCCCATCCTACCTATAGTCCACTTTCCTTCTTTTGAATGCAACAGCTAATGATATGGCTGTAAAAACTGTGAAATCATAGGTTTTACATTATTTTAAGACATGCTTCAATGTACTGACATCAAAAAACAACCTACTGCAAACATAATTGATGGCAATGTCCAACTTCATATTATTTCTCTTATACCAGATAACTTTCAATGTGTAACAGAAATTGTTTCAGACGGTCTGCCAAAACCATCAAGAGTCAACATTATAACTAAAGAAAACTTATAAAGTTCTTTGGGCGCAGCAAAATACTATTGATCTAAGACCTGAGGACTTAAGCACCAAAAGACTGGATAGGCTCCATGACAAATGATGCAAAAAAGCAGCCTATCAAATTTCTGTTTGACCAATGTCAGAAATCTTAAAGTATTCTTAGAGGTACACGGTAGAGACATAGATTTTGCAAAATCAGAGCAAAGTTATCACTTGACTAGCATGGATGCAGATGCAGCTGCAGTTAGATTGCTCTTGCCACATCACAGGAAGAGATATATACCAGAGTCATACTCCATAATATGCATATATGTGAAATGGCATTAAACCCATATTTAATCAGGTGTTTGATCCCATGACACTGACATGCTATTTCTGCTTTTGAAGAATGCTAAGGATTCAAGTTTGGCTGAGTCAAGTTATTTGACGCTGGCACTGGCCACATATACAAAGAAAATTAAGTCTTTTGATGGCAAAAGAGGAGGATCACATGAAAGTGATGTTTGTCACAATTACCAATTTTAAAAAGTAATCTTAATTAATGTAACACATATAACACCATAGGAAGCTGTATATTTGTTAAAAATTCTTTTCTTATGTATCAAAGGTATTCAGCATGCAAACTACATGAATAATTCAAATAAATAGATAGTTTTATGTCTTCTTTCTGTTTCTCAGACTTTCAATTCATCTATTCTTAAATTGATATGGTAACATACGTATCATACCATTACAGGCTAAACCCCTAGTTAATAGAGTGCAAACATCTCTTATTTGATGCAGCTTGAATTGTTCTTTAAGGTAGGATATGTCTGCACAATTCCCAAAGGGGTGGAGAGGAACAGGATTGTACTCAGTTAGCAGTCCTAATACAATGCCATGATTCTACTGGGTGTGATGAAATGGGTGATTATTTTGCCATAGAAGCAGACACAATGATAGATACTGTAAGGGTGACTTGAATAAAGATTGTTTATGAATAATTTTATTTAATAGGAATATTTATTAAATTGTGTCATTTAAATGAGAACTTTTATTTTCTATCTATATGTCTATATATTTTAATATTATAGGCATAAGGAAATATGTGATTAAAAAGGTTATATATAACATAGATAACACAATTTCATAGGCTTGTTATCAGCAATGACTGTAATTACTAAGACTAAGGCACCAGAGGCTAGAGATTAATAGGAAAAAATGTGAAAAACGGTATATTTCTGAAATATCATCTCTTACTTCCAAGAAAATTTCCTAGCTCATTCATTATGCCATGTAACATATGTTACATACTTTAATAAGTGCTCTGATCCTGATGTCAAACTTGCAAATGTATGATTCTTTATTGCATTAGCAAGACAGTGCAAAAAATGTAAGATATCCACAAGCGTTAAATATTTTCATATATTTTTCTTCAATGATAGATACCAAAATTGGATACTTAAAATTGGGGGTAGGGTTGTTTAATAGCTCATATAAAACAATGTATTTGAGATAGAAAAGCAAACTTTGTTTTTTCTATTAGTCAAATGAGTATTTTAGTAAACTAAGATTAAAAACACTTGTAAAAATGCACAAATTGTCTGTAAAATGAATGATGTTTGTCACGATTCCAACTTTCAAAGGGAAATTTAATCTATGTAACGCAAATAACACCATTGAAGGCTGAAATTTTGTTTAAAATGCTGCTTTCATGTAGCTTAGGCATCCAGCTTGCAAACTACATAAGAAATTTGAATAATAAGATGGTTTAATGTCTTCTATCTGTAGCTCAAACTTTCATTTTGATTTTTTCCTTAGTTTGTTACAGTAACATATGTAACAGGCTGTCAGAGACTAACGCCCCGGAGCACAGAGTGCAAACATCTCTTAAAAGATGCGACTTGAAATTTTCTTCAAGATAGGATATGTCTGCAAAATTCCCTAGGGGGGGGGGGTGGGGGGCAGGACCTTTTTTAGCCCTAAGCCAACTTGCAGTACAACAATTATAACAAAACTATTGGCAGTAGTGAATTGATGCCAGATTTGGTTCTCTGATTATGATAATCTTTAGTACAAACCTGAGGGACTGAACTAAATGAGCCGTGACATGTGATTTCCAACAATGTGGTAGTTTGACAAGTGTAGACTCAGACGAGCCTGTGCAGCCTCCTTTTAAGCTCAGAAACACCAAATGATGTTCAGTCCGTAGCTTAACACTCATAGAATATGCAAGCGACAAGCAAGGCTCTGATCAGACTGCGTGTATGCGCAGGCTTATCTGAGGCTTTGCTGGTCGCACATACCACATTGCTGAAAATTCCATGTCACAGCTCAAATGTATGCATTTATGACTGGAATGATGCTAGTTTTATGGGTGCATGAAAAAGAATAGTAGACCAAGAAAACAAAGTGGTCTCCATCATATTAATCATACTTGGGCTACCATTGCTCTTCTAGTGATTTTCTATAGCGCTGACTGTTCAGACACCGTTTTGGTAATCAGAATTTGCTTTGATTCCTTTAATGTATCATGAATGAGCTAGGGAGTCTCTATGCCAGCTAAATAATTTCTGTTGTAACAAAACAGAATCAAAAGAGGAAACTGTAAATTATTAGAGCAGCATTTGCTGGTTTTAGTCCATATGGGGTAAAATAATCCTCGAGATTGAAAAATGCCTATTCTGTGAAACTTTCTGTGTGTATAAGAACCATTTTACACGAGTACATTACAGTTTAATTAATACTTCTAGTCAATTTTATTCTAATCAGTGGCATGAACCTGATCTTAACATAAAATTATTATAAAATAGATTTAAAAATATGTGTTGAAATACTAGCCTAAGAGAAAACAACTCTTTCTGGCTTTGTAACATTTTATAAGATCAATTATGTTACATGTATTCTTCTACGGGAATTAAACCTTTTAAAAGGGAAGCTTACGTTGAGTGTTAAATGAAGAACTGCTTAACGATACAAAAGTAACATTATATACTGTGGCAAATCCTTAACGTCTAATCAGCACACATTTTCCTAACATTGTATTGTAGTAATTTTTACAGTTCTATCTTTCAATTGGTCAACAGTAGATGCATTTAAAATACTGTAGTGTAAATATTATTAAAAACTATATTCCACAGTTACTTAATGCGGCAAGCAAACGTAAGTTTATAGTATTAAGCAGTTGCACCCATAAAACTGTTCTGTAATTATTATGAAAGTTACATGATTTAATTGTCACTCAGTACATGCACTAACAAGGTGTAGTTATTGTAAATGTACCATCCTTTAACTACACACACACGCTCGCAATCATAAGGCAGTAGTGTAGATATTGTAAAAATGCCACCCATTGAAGACCAACAACAAATGAACCCAAAAATTTGCAGTGTACAAATGTAGTTATTGTAAAAGGGTGATCCATACCTTAACTACCTAATTACAATTGTACTGTTTTAAGCTGTAGTTCTTATCTTAAGCTGTAGTACTGGTTTTAAGCCTCGTTTCTTCCCCTAGCCAATCACACTTATAAAAATATATTCACTTCATGAACTTCCAAATTACACCTAAATATTTTAAGTTTTTGTATGTTCCTTTAGAGCGTTTTATTGCTTAACTCTCACTCTCACAAAAATGTAGTATAGTTAATGTAAAACTTCCATCATTGAACTAGTTAACCACACAACAGGAGCTTGAAGTTCGATCCTTCAATCACCCCTATAGCCTCAAAACCAAAAGCGCACAATGTCATTACGTAATGACATGTCATTAGGTACGTAATGACATTATGATATTTTCGGTTTTAGGGTTTAGAAGCGATATAAGGATAGAACTTCAAGCTCCTGTGACCACACATATATTTATATAATTAAGTATTATTGTTGTTCAGAATTTACCACTGAAAAATATGATCCAATATACAAAAATAAACACGTAGCATAGTTCATGTAAACACTCTAACACTGAATGACCTGATCTCACATTCAGTGAGCTTGAAGGAGCCCACCAGTCAGCTACGTCTCGAACCACTTTCGACCTATCAGCAAAACGCAATGTTAATTGCATTTCGCTGGCGGACCGATAGTGGCTCACTTTTATATGCTTTCTGTGTCATACTTAAGTGAATCAACTGAAAAAAGTTTCACTACAGACTTACCCCTCACACTCATCTACTCATTAAAATGCTGGTGGAGTCAGTATATTATACAGTTATTTCATGCCTGTTTGAAATATAGTCAAAACTATTACCCTGAGGTGCCATGGACGATCTGATGCACTATTGCACGAGGCCGAATGCCGAATGCAATAGTGCATCAGGTCGTCCATTGTACCGAGGGGTAATAATTTAACTATACTACAAACAGGCATGAAATAACTGTTTTATTACCCAACCCATTTGATGAAATACTTCGCAGCGTTTCTTGCATGGAGTTGCTGTAGACGAAGCGATTTTGTTGCAAAACAGAAAATTTCACCAAATCTGCTCATTTTTCTCAAAGTGTTCCGCTCGTTCTAGCTAAGAAAACGAGTACCCACACTTTATGTTTCTGACCATAAACAACGGAGTTATTGGAGTTTAAAGTTGCCAAACCACGCCTTATTTTTACCATTGTTGCATAACGTCTCCTTTCAAAAACGAACCGTACGCGCATCGTTGCCGCGCATGTCGATAAGCGCCTGTGTGTTTTAACAGGGAAGCGGGTAACCAGGCCATGGTATTGTGCCAGTCAATAGCCAAATTTATTAACCGGTGGAATAGTTCAGTGACTCATGACATAGCAAAAAATAGACAATTATTCCGTTTATAGACGTTTGGGTAATAAATAATTTTATCATATGACGTTGCGTCTGAGAGTGAAATAAAACCATGCATTAAAATCGATAAACCACTAGTCATGTAACGTTATGAAATGACACTTTTAACGTCACGCATATGGCAAAACCCGACGTTATCACGCCTGAAATGAGATCGCCAAATAGTTTTAACGTCATATGATAAATAGAAACTCAAATTAGTACGTCTGTTTGATTAAATTTATTTAACTCGTTGTGAAAAAGCAATAAAATGCTCGGCAAGCCTTGCATTTTACTGATTTTCCTCAACTCATTTAATAAATTAAAAAAAAAAGAGCACTCACATAATCTATTTAAAAGTATAGGACTTACGGTTGATGGTACCATATCTTCTGATGAGGACTGTAAGCCTCTTAGAGAATGTAAGTTTCTTGATCTGATCACCAGAGAGATCACTCACATTGATATTGTCAATCTACATAAACAAAGAATTATGAGTTGGAAATATTATGGGTATAACGTTAATGTTTTTCACAATAATTAAATTAATACATGTATGCTAATTTTTCAGTGCATATACACGTATATAGGTGTTTACTATCCCTTAACTACTATACCAAACTTAGTCAATTAATCACTAATACCATTATTAACACTTACCATGCTCATCCTGGATATATTGCACGATTAATGTAAGTCTGCATATTAATCACTATGTGACTGAGTTTGTCCGTCGGTACGTCCATCTATCCATCTGTCCGCCCATCCATCTATCCATTCATCCATCTGTCCATTTGGTACCAGTTAGTGAAATTGTTCAGAGCTCTTAAACCACATGGTATATTTTTATCACATTTTGCATACATTTGCATGTAAACATTCCCTAACTACTTGCATGCGAATCCACCAATTTTGATAGACATGGATTTGCTGAGCAATTGTCCAGTCTGTAGTGGCCAGTTAGTGAAAATCCTCATAACTCTTGAACCTTATAGGATGCTTGAATCAAATTTTGCATACTTTTTTTTTATTTTAATATTGTCCCTCCATCCTGTTATGCAAAACGGTGGCGAGGGTTTGCCCAGCATCATTTTGGCTAGCAAATGTCTTTTAGCCAAAATGTTCTTAACTCTTGAACCGCATGGTATATTTTAATCAAATTATGCATACTAATACACTATAACATTATCAAGACACAGGTATGAGAAACTGTGTTTCGGCTTAAGCCTAGTCACTGTTTTACATACCTGTGTCTCGATGTTTAAATGTATTAACCCACTTTCTTACGGAACCTATTTCAAAAAAAGCTATGCTCAAACACTCAGTTTGGCTACCTGAACATTGCCTACAATTTAAATACCTAGAGTCTCATTCCGAATCAGCTGGTTTCTTAGAAACCAGCTATGTTCTCCATACTTTTTGTAATACATGGTAATAACTGGAATCACACGAATTAACTGAAAAAAAAAACTAAATGTAAATGCGGAGGAGAGAAAATACTTAAAACAACCAGCATGATAACAGTTATTTTGCATGTTGTTATTTGGGCCTCGTTGCAAGAAAACCTGTCTTCGAGTTTCTGAAAAAACGAGACTCAAACCAGTCTTATGAGCTTCAGAGATAAGCTAGAAGATTGAAATTTTGCTTGAAGCAAGTTTCAATATGCTACTTTCCATTAAGCGAATAACAAAGGCGCTGATCAGACTGCGCGTATGTACAGGCTGGTCTGTGCCTGTGTTGTTCGCATACCTCCGAAGACAGGTTTTCTCTCATCGAGGTCCAAATTTTAAAAGGTTCCATCGCCTGCCTGGCAAAGTTACTGTCTATTTAACACAGTATCAATGTCTTTTGTTTCAAGTTAAGTCTTAGTTTTGTAATTTGCTACTTTGTGTCTTTTCTGCTCTGACAACCATCTTGACGAACACCTGAGTTCAGGTTACTTTGCGTATTGTATATCTGCTTGTATCGTGTTTCGTTGGTCAATCCGAATGTGTTCTTGTTTTCCTTATCTTTGTACCATGTGGTCTCGGATTTGCTGACCTGGATTTTACTAGGCATAGACACTTGTTTATATGGCCATAAGAACATGCCAGGTATTTTCATATGTAGTTGACTTACGTAGTTTTTTCACAAAATGATCCTGAGAACTTTACCCCCGAACCCATATTTCGTTTGTCAATGGTGCCTGCACGAACCTAGGAAATGTATCCAATAATATAGCTGGTTTGTACAGGGTGGATCAGGTTAGTAAAGCAGTTGTGTGCCAGATGCATTATTACAATAGCCTTATACAAAGATCTTTTTGAAAAACAAATTAAAGACGTTGTTTTATAATAGTATGAAATACTAAAGGTCAACATCGATAAAGGTTATGGAAACATATCGGCACTGAGACAATAACATAAGTCATTTAACAATATTTTTATGATAAATAAGATGCAATCTATTATGGTTTTTGTCCTTAAAAAAACAAGAGTAATGGCAAGGAATTTCTCAATCATAGATTAAAGATACAGCAGCAACAGAAACACAAAGGACTACAACACTTACCGATTGATAAGAATTATTTTCGGTTCCAATGGGTTTAAGACTAAGTGGTAATAGTGTTACCTTTATAATATGGTCGCCCACTCTAAAACCAGCAATGTTTGCAGGCGAATCTTCTGTCAATTTCATTACCCTCAATGTCATATCCCGCATTCTGAAAATACAGAAAGAAGCCAGTTATACACGCCCATACCTTTCAACAACCATGTACAGCTTTATAGTAGTGAAAGGGGCCCAATATTTGGTCTGAACCATCATCAATTTCCATACCTTGTGTATGCAGACAGTAAAGGGTCTGGCGAGACTGTGCTGATGCTGGTCGCATATGCGATGAATACCAAATTCTTAAGAACTGGTTAATACAGGCATCTTGATTTTGAAAGGAGGCATAAAACTTTGTTTGCTCGATTTGATTCTTTACGTCTCAGTCAACCGCTATGGTCATGTCGAGACAGTCAGTTCACCTAACCACACTTTTGCCTGGGCAAGCTTGACTAAGCGGTTAACGTGTACTTTGTGTACAAACTTTTGCATGTTACTGACAACAACCCTTCTTGAATCAGCGGAAGGAGGGGAATGACCGTAGAAATTATTTCATAATCAATCTAAATGAAAGTATGGGACCAGGCTGGAACCAAACTCGCGACCCCTGGATCTGCAGGCAGGCGCGTTACGGACTGTGCAAACGGGCATAAACCTTTGATAAATGGCAGAGCTATGTACTCATTTTCTGTGGCCTGTATCCATTTTGCCTCGCATGTAAAATGTTTATTGCAGTCACATGGATGTCGGTGTCAGCGTGGTTATTTTCTGTCTATTACATGATGATTAAATGTTTGAATGTGGTTTAAAACAGAAATGAGATCTTACCTCTCTATTACACATCCTATTTTACCGTTATATGTGGGAAACACAATCATTTCTACCAGGTGTACATTGGATACCTTGCCAAATTCCGAATCTGCAAAATGCAAAATAAATATCAAAAAAGTCCCAAAATGGCATGTTGTAACGAACGGTTTGCCTATAGAAGAAAATGCTTTCAGCTCCTTATGAGCGATACGTAAGTCTACTTCAGCGGGTCTTACATAAAAAGGTGATTATGTGTAGCTTACACATTCCCCCTAGTCCTGTCTCCACGTCTCGCCTTCTTTAAATCAGGAGGACAGTACACGTTTACAAGGTTCAAACAGAACAGATTGTTCATACAGTTTCTAGTCAATCATATATACATATTTTGTCGACTCATGACTCCTTTATTGGACCCACAGAGACACACTGGTAAATGTATACGTCAATTTGCTGGTATTTACGCATATTTCCGGTACTTCATAGACCGGAAGTGGTAGATATTGTTGTTAATACTATATGTATTTAGTAAGTGCATGGCGATTTATGTAAGCATTTAAGAATAGATTCGAGTACAGATCGGTACTCGAATCTATTCCTACATGCTTACATAAATCGCCATGTGCATGCCTAATACTTAAAAATGGTCTAATTCTATAGTCCTTTAGGCATATGGCATGTTTTTCTATATAGTATTAACACCAATATCTACCACTTCCGGTCTATGAAGTACCGGCAATATGCGTAAATACCAGCAAATCGACATATACATTTACCAGTGTGAGAGATGACGTAGTCAGCCAGCACCACTCACTCGGAGTAATATATTGTTCTAACATATATGTTTTCAATTTTATTTGACCTTTATCATAATGAAGATGATAGAGGAGAGAAGCAATTTTATGAAAAATTATGTTTCAACAGAGTCTCGAAATGGCATGTTCTAACAAACAGTTTGCCTATAGAAGGAAACGCTATCAGCTCCTTATATCGGATACGTTAGTCTACTTCCGCGGTTCTTATATCAATAAGGTGCTAATGATTGTGTAAATTACACATCCCCCCCCCCCCACACACACAATTCTATCCCCAAGTCACGCCTTCTTCCAATCAGGAGGACAATACACTTTTAATTGGAGCAATTTAAAGGTTAAAACAAAAGGGTTGTTTTTCAGTATATAAATGTTTAAATGTTTGGCACCTATATATGTATCGACTCAAATCTAGAAAAATGACGACTCTCGTTATATACTGACCCACACTTCCAACGCAAAATGTTTCAGGAATGTAACTTTAATTTATATACGAGGTCTTGCCGAAATCATTGTACCGGCCAGGGGTTATGGCAGACATTCACCCAATCAGGTTATGATTAAAAGGAATGATTGACCGATGAAGTTATACTTTCATTTTCATTGATAAGTGTTTTAATTTTTGATAAAATTGCGTTACAATGGATGAAACAATGTATGTAATATAAAAGGTTCTGTTTGATTATGCGTTAGAAGTGTGGTTCAGTAATGCGAAATGCACAAGTTACGTACATTTGTATTTACACCGTGAATTTTCCCACTATGTACTGACTTTTCAAGCAGTAAAAGTAAATTTTCGTCTTTAAAAAGAAGAAGACTAAGAAACGTAGAACTTAATTGACCTCGTAATAAGTTTACTCCCATTCACCTTACAATCAAACAAGAGTCGTGCAGACCCTTGAGCAAATCATATGCACCAAAATAAATTTACAAAGCATGTAGAAATGACCATATGACAGTGCAATCAACACATTGTTTATCTCGAAGAAACAGTTAGATATTGTGATGCAGGACCTTTGATCGGTTCATGACCCTAATGATTTGCATTATTTTTTCGTTATGATGACAATGATGCAAACTATTAAATTTCAATATGGGTCTTTGTTTAAATTTATGTAGCATAGCTAGATTGGACATCACGCATCTTCAATGCGTCATTAACTCCAAGTGGTGTATCAAACAAATGTTATCCCGTTCCTTTAAAGCCATGAATGATATGCTGATTCTAATTATAGACCGGTGTCACTAACAAGCATCAGTTGCAAGAGCCTGGAGAAAACATTGTTAGCAGCATTGATGACTGGAAAATAAGCCTTTTGGCAGCATACTTGGTGACTGCCAGCATGGTTTCCGGATTCAGGGGTCTTGCGAAGTTCAGCTGGTGTAGTTTTTGCTCGACATAATCAGTAACCTGGATGGGGTTGAGAATAACAGATTGTATCATCTTCGATTCACAAAGTCCTCTGACAATATTACACACAGGAGGTTGTTACTATGCAGAATTGATTACGATGAGAGAAGAGGGCCCACCCATACGCTTTGCTTCATAAACGGACCTTATAATGGTTGCCTACAATCTATCGTTGGTGCAATAATAAGGGAAATTGTGTAGATTCCTTTAACCCCAGTTTTTAAAATTCGAGATCAAAATAACTTATTAAGAATATGGTGATGCAGGGGTTCAATACCACTGTCTTTCTTTTAAAGTATTATGTTTTCCTTAACATTCAAGAACAGCTATTGTATGTCGAACAGTTTGGATCCAGTTCAGAGGGCCTGATCTTTGTCCAAACTGTTTGCAAAGGTTATCCATAGGCGACAAAAGTAGATACTATACTAGCAGGTAAAAAGTGAATTAGATGGATAGTAAAGGTGTCCAGCAACAGTACCTGTTCGTCTTCTATGTTTCCAGGAGTCTTGAAATGAGTCCACATACATGATGATATTGCTGGCATGTCTGAGAATGCTGACCGCCGCCCAGTGGGTGAGACCCAGGAATGATTGGTTATTTACCTTTACGATCCTGTCCCCAACTCGCAGACCCTGGAAATGGGAGTAGTTGTTATGCATGTTACTTAAACAACAACAACAATGCAACGCTAGAAAAGTGCTTAACCCATAAAGCGCCACCTACAAATTGCAGCAGACAACAATTTCAAATGTTGCTGCTTTTTCAAAAATAACAAATAAGGCATGCTATTTAATGAGAATTGTCTGCTGGCAGACAATTCTCATGAAATATCATACCTTATTTTTTACGAAAATTAGGAATGATGTCGCAAAATTTGTCGTCTGCTGCAGTCGTGATTGGCGCTTAAAGGGTTAATCCTTATGGCGTTGTCATAAGGCCCCTTTGGGGCAATAACTCTTTGTACTCTGATGGCCTTTCTCATACATATTGATACAATAAGTATGTGATTGCCCATTTTGTATTTCGAGGGATCACAGGTAGAATTTTCTAAATTATGATGTATTTCTGTCAGTGAAGGTTGTTTAAATGTTAGCAAACAGTGCAGACCTTAATGAAATGCAGCATTATGCTCCATTTTATCTTGTCTTCGCTGTTTGCCAGAGTACCTATTTTTGTTCTTGCACACCGGATAAGAATATTTGAGATTTAACCCTGGGATAACAAATCTTATCTTACCCAGGACGGCAAGTGTACGTCATTATGTGAAATTGCATCTTAGCGTATTCAGGGGCTTCTGGAAGCTCATTTTAGAATGAATAAATAAATAAATAAGTAAATGAAAAAAAAACAGTGGTGAGCGAGAAAAAAGAATCCATCATTCGTGTGAGGGTAGGATAGAAAAATCCGTCCCTCGGGATCACTGTTTCTCATCACTCAGCAAGCCTTGTGATGCCAAACGGTGATCCTCCAGACTGATTTTTCTATCCAACCCTCACACTCATGATAGATTCTTATAGTGTTCTTGCTTATTTGCTGTTTGTAGTAAACTTATTTCGATTTGTTTTGTCGTAGAAATTGTACCAGTTGAGGGTTACAACACAAAGACTCTCGTGTGACATTCCTCATCGCTAATCCACATTCAAGTTGCTATCTAAAGTAATACCTAGCTACCAAAACTGAATCCATGTAAGAGAGATAATGAGTCTTTGCTACCCGTATCATCAAAACATTCCATTCAGCTACAACTAGTAACATTACATTCTAATTGATTTTTGAAGCCATCTTGGATACCATTTTTGAATTCTGTTGTGTACGAATTACAATGTGGTTGAAGCGTTTGAAGACTGAATTCGTTAATGAGTATTTAGTTGCATTGCCTTCGGTAGGCAAGACAATATATGAACGGGTATATGAGAGTCCTTCAGTTTTGTATTTAGCAAGATTGAATGAGCTTTACTTTTCCCAACTAGGCTTGTTTCCGTGTTAAACGATTGTATATGAGCCAGTACATGTGATTTTGGGCTAGCAGTGAAGGCTCCAGACCAGCCTGCGCAAACGCAAAGTCTCGCCTGAGTCTTCGTTGCTCGCATACATAAAATATGAACTCGAGCCAAAATTTATAAATCTATCCCCGGGCATTTAATGGAGGATTTTGCAAATATGCGACATGTACCCAAATCTAATGTATTGGTTGTGTGCGTTATGAGGACCGCATCAGTTAGACGTTCATATACAGTAAAACCTGTCTTAAGCGGTCACTTAAAAAGAAGACCAAAAATTGTTTTTTAAACCAGATTATCGCTTAATACAGGTCCAAAATATTGCAGAATACCCCAATGGGAGCATTCTGCAATACTTTCGACCTTCATTAAGCTATCATTTGCCATTAATATCTTTGATTTGTCTATTTTAGAGTGGCCGCTTAAGACAGGTTTTGACTGTACTGTACCTTTGATGCAGCTATACTCCCTTCCTGGACCACGCTGATAAATATATCAGAACCATATTCTCTTCCTCCTGTAATTCCTATTCCTAGATGCCTGTTGCTAAGGCGACCAAATCGTATACACCGTACAGTTTGTCTTTCGTTCAAAGAAGTGTCTATTTCTGGCTTTAGAAGTGTAGAATTGGAAATCTGATCAACTTGTTTAGGAGTCCGTTCATTCCCCTCAGTTTCAACTTCAGTGTCGATGTCTTCGGAATCGGTGCAAATTCCACTAGTGACGTCACTGGCTCCAACTGTCGAGACCAACTCATTCAGACGGTCCTGACTTCTGAGCCTCGCTTTCACCTTTCTGTAGCTTCCTCTTGAAATGCTTGTTTTACCAGGGTACTCATCAGGATATATTCTTGAGAAAACCTCAGAGTCACGTCTCTTATCAAGCAAATGTAGATAGATATCATAGTTCGGGAAAGTTTGATAGCACAAGAGACGGAATGATTTCTGTAGTCTAGCTGGTAATCTCTTGTGAATTTCTATTAGAAGTACAAATTTCTGAGTAGTGTTGATCAGAGGTTTAAGATTTTCACATAAAGTCACTAATGAGTTTGAAAGACGAAATTGTTGAAGCGTTTCTAGAAACAATTGAGATTCTGAAGCGGTGAGAAGTGCCTGTGCCAATATTCTTAAGAAAGCGCCATCTCTTTTTAGCCTGTCAGTGAGCGCTGGGGAGTTATTCTGAAAAGGTGTGATACTGGGGCGTCTCTGTACTGGCTTCCATCTCCAACTGCCGCCATGGGGGTAAACTACAAACTAAGAATAAAAAAACAAGCAAAAATAAGCTTAGTTTAACAAAACTGAACAGATTTCTAGGATGATCTTGTATGATTTCATTTTTGCTTGGTTCAATACCCAGCGAAATTCAGTTCAACCAGGCCCTGAGGTTAATATACTTTTTTTCACGCTCATCTCAATTGCGCTTTACCCTATAAATAAATGTCAAAATGCCAACAACTGTTAGCATTTTAAATTTATTAGCAGGATAATGAAAAAATCTTAGCGTTTTGAAAGCAAGAAAATATTTATTGTTCAGTATTTTAGCTTTATAAACATTTGAAATTCAATACTTAGTTATGCTGAGCATGACATGAAATTTTAGTTTAGCCTGGGTAGACTACTAAGCAACATCTTATAGGTATAGAAACCTGCAAAATCTGACCAGATTATGGTGCGCTTTCAAAGTAGGTTTGTGCCCTGAAATTCCTTCATGCATACAACGTGGACTGACCATACAAGATAGCGAGACAATATATCCTTTTTATAAACATGTTTGTCTTGTATGGTAGCATGCCATCACAAATTTAAAAAAATGTAGAAAACCTTCATTGAATATTATTCTTAAATTCTGCAGAAGTTGTTAAACAAATGATTTTTTCTTATCATTTGAAAGGAAATACTTGTAATCGTGCAAGAGCTTTTAAACGGAAGCGAAGAATAATGTTTGTACTAGAACATTGGTAAGAATCCTTTTACACCACTAGGAACCTGAATTTATTGCTGAATTGGTATTGCACTTCTAAAGTTCAAATACTTCAGATATGTTACGTCGGAGTTTGATGGAACTTTAAATCCTTGTAGCTCTGCTTTATAATCAAAAATAGGCCTTTGGTGAAGATTCTGCTTAATCTGGATCCAAACTGTACATGCCACAACATTAGTAATATTATATAGGTATCAAAATATACTGATACTGTGCTGCATTTTTGATTCTGTCACGATTAATAATTTTTACAGCCGATTTGCTTATGGACATGTACGGGTGACTACGAGCGGTTACAACCTCTGAACTGATCAGTAAACGAAAATCGAAAGCCAAATGGCATTTGTCAATACATAGTCAGCCTAACTACTTTTGAGAATTTGGATAAATCACCCTACCTATTATTATCTTCCAAATTCAGTAGTTACATGCGCTTCCGTTCACCATAAACGTCAGGGAGCGCAGTGGCTCAGTGGTAGAGTACTTGACTCAAGACCGAGGGGCCTCGTGTTCGAGCCTCACCGGCGACATTGCGTTGTGGTCCTTGAGCAAAAATAGTAAGTGAGTATGATCAAGAAATACCACAATCACAAACCGCAGACAACCCCGTGGTACCGCGAGGAAGAGCCGCTCAACAATCAAGAGACACCAGGAAGACAAACTAAGCAAAGCAACCACACATTTATCCTAGCGTTTATCCTAGCTAAGTATACTGGTTCAATCCAGGGAGACTCTCTCTTTTTAACTGAAAGATTGTTGATGGGACGTAAAGAATCAAATCAAACAAATCATCATAAATGTTTTCTTTCCTTAATATCTTGAGAGCCATTGATGAAATTTCATTAAACCTTGCAAACATATTCATACTTTCAAGACAAATGCACATAATCAAAAAATAATTAAAGGCTAGTGGGCTAATTATATGAATATTTCCCTTTAAATGTTTAATGCATAGATAGTGGTTTTATTGGCCGTTCAGCTCCTACCACAACTTTTGATGAGTTAATTCATTTACTTTACATACGTGTACAATGTTGACATATTAAACATATGTATGAAGGAGTTTGGTGCAATTTACAAAATGCTAGTTTTAAGAATTGATGCATTTTCCTTTTAATATGGCTTTTGTATTATGTATAGATATTGCCTTTGTCATGTTTATTGGCCTTTCAGACTACATGGGCTAGCGAAAGGGGCGACTCTGAAGGGCTCCACGTTAGCTTTGCATGAGACCCAAAGTATTCATGATTCCACGAACCTTCCAAAAATTGAATTTATTTTTTATGTTTACATTTTATTATAAATATCTAAAATATAAAAATTATTTTTTACTTTAGGAATCAAAATAGTTTTGTATTTAAAATATAATCGTTTTAACAGCTTTGTCGGAGTGTAAAACGGAAAAACGGAACAGCCAGCTTGAACACAGACAGCCAATGGAGCAAACAAGAGGCTAGTTTTGCACGTGCAACTCGGATATGGCTCGCTGTCAATCACAACTACAGTGTCACTTCTTGCAAATGAGTTCGATGTTCGAGGTGTATTGCTAGGACAAGTGAGCTTGGCAGCTGTCAATCAAGCTCGTGTAATGCATGAGGCTATGAACGGTTGCAAAACTCTAAAGATTAATTATTCAGGATTGCTTCGGAAATGTAAATATTATCATATAAACTTTCACTCATGAGTAATGGACTATAATCTTACCTTTCTTCTCATTGACATTTTAAATCGAAAGTTAACCCACCGTCATAATTTAGTTGACTCCCGTAGTATAGGTGGCACAATTGTGCGTACGCCACAATATACTAAACGTCCACAGAAGGCCCTGATCAGTCAGAGCATTTACGCTGGTGGTGAGGATCGTTTTCGTTAGTCAGTACTGTGTACCTGTCAGTACGAAATGGAAGTCTTTTCAGTCTATTCTGATTCACCAGTTGGCTACGGACATCAGTGTTTTGTGTAGTCGTTTGGTTGTGTTGTCTGCTGAAATGTTATTGAAGCCACTTGGTCAAACAGTTTAGGCTCAGACCAGACTCCTCTATAGAAGTCTGATCTGGGTCCAAGCTGTTTGCCTATATGAACACAGATCAGGCTACTCTTAAGGGAGCAGTCTGATCTGGATTGTTTGCAATAAATGCTACCAAAGTAAATCAGTAGATGAGAACACAGAAAACATGGCGGGAAAAGGATTTAAAAATAGAGGCGCCTTCAAGAATTGGCTGTAGGCGCAATTTAAAATTATGTCCATCCTTTGAAAAGGGTGACGATACTTGCTTACAGACAATTTGCGTGAAATGGCAAGCTTTTACCCCACGAGTGTTTACCTGAGTGTTTATTACATGGATTTCAATATTTGTTAATGTGATAATTGTTTTCAAACCAATAAATCGCGTTAGTTATCCTGAAATTCCATTAGTTTTCACAAAATTTACAACGAGTCAAAGTAAACAGGACTCACACAAAAGACAAATATATGAAGCATAAGTTAAGCTGATAGAAAGTTCAAACTACTATGAGCATAAATATCTATCAATCATTATGGTTCAATGATTATTTTTATTTTTGATTGTTAGTGATTGTTACTGATGTGTAAACTTTTGGTATGTAGCATCGTACTGCATGGAAAACTATTCGCCCATCCACTTTAACCAAAGCAATAATAATAATAATAATAATAATAATAATAATAATAATAATAATAATAATAATAATAATAATAATGAGTTTAATTTGACTCAAACATAGCATTGTTTAGTAATTGTATGTTTACACTAAAAATGGGCTGCAGCTCAGCTGCCACCGCTTTTGGTGTTAATTTACACAAATTTCTTTTACAGTGATATAATTGAGAAATAGATCAGCTCTACCAGTGAATTGTTGTATAATAATTCACTGTTTGGAGGTCAGGTGTAAAGAAGATCCAATCACGAGCGCGCAGCTCGTGATTTATCTTCGTACAACTGGCCGACAAACAGTGAATTATTACTCAATTCACGCACTAGAGCTGATCTTTTTCCATTCTAACACACAATAAACGACAAAAACACATTTAAAGTCTTCAGCTTCTGCCAACGTTCCGCCATTGCACTAAAGAAGTCCTGCCAATAGTTGGACTGGTCGCATACTTTTACATGAATATGTAGCGTATTTCAAGCATAAAAACGACGCTACACCGTCTAAAGACACGACTGACGCCTTTTGTAGTATCAATTGACGTCAGCTAGTGCGCGCTTTCCGCGCGCTTTACACGTTTTTTAGCATTGGCTCTATAGGCCAGTTGTGTTTAAATATTTTGCAATGCATCATACGTTTACGTGGCTTCCAACAAAGTGTGGAAAATACAGTCGACTCAGTGTGTCACTTGTACCATTGTATATGCCGTAAATTAGAAAACAATCTTTATTTTAATAGAGGCAACGCCCTTCAAGCCCATTATCCCACGTATGTTTTAAACGGCTCTAGGTAAAAAATCTTAACATCTTCTGTGTGCTGCATCATTGGATCGGAAAATAGACCAGCCAGTTAAAATGGTATCTTATAGCTTATGAGAACAGCGAGGGTCTGGTGAGACTGCACGGGATCCGTGCAGTCTCACCAGAGCCTTCACTGCTCTAATAAACCCTATATATGGTCACAGATGAGAAATTAGACGTAAACAAAGCTTGACTTCATGGCTTGTAGTTGGAATTAACACAGAGCCGGTATCCAAAATAAGCTAAATGTTGGCATGTGCGTTCAGTGAAGATTCTAATCAGTCTGCACATTCGTGCAAGCTGATCAGAGTCTTAGTTTTCCGTCTGAAAAAGCCTTGGATTCTTGGCTACCCAATGAATTCCCGTTGAAGACTCTGACCAGGTTGCGCTTATGCGCAGCCTGGTCTGAGTCTTCGATTGCCACACATGTCAACGTGTACTCTTTTCTTGACGCCGGCTCTTACGAGTATAAGTATTTTTATCAAATGAGCTGGTTCAATCGCTGATAGATCTTTAGTCATCTTTGAACTCTTGTTTCCCAGCCCGCATCCCATCACGGACAACTATCGGCCCGCCAGCGAAACGCCACTCGAATGGCGTTTCGCTGGCGGACCGATAGTTGCCCGATTTAGGTGCTTACTGGGTAGTAGGTTTTTGACTTGCCTAGGTAGTCAACTTATGCCAAGGTGCACGACCCGCTTTATCTACGACGGTATTGTTTGAATACTTGAGCTGCCAAATTCTACGTCAAACCAAATGGACCTCCTTACTCAGGTCAAGGTCAACAAATGTTCATCATTTCGCCAAATGTGGCTCAAGTAACAGATGTATTATATCAATTTTCAAGGTCATCAGCCCTGTGGCTCTTGCTTAAGTTTTAAAAAGTATAAAACCTCAAAAAATGTGTTCTTTTAAAATAAATAAATAAAAAAAAATTAGATGAGTATGGATTGTGCGGATTAACACCTGCATGACAATACCACAGCCCATACGGCATCATTTGTTCCTGGACAAAAAAAAGGAGTAAATGTGCTTCCAATTCCATCATATTCACCGCGACAACTGAAGAAAATAGCATACATTGTCCTTTCTGTAACTTTATTCCCATTGCTCAACTTTTGCTAATGCACTTTTAGTGGGTTGGTATACAAACTAGAAAAAAAGCCCTTGGTGTGAATTTGGGATATTTTTACAGTAGTGTATGGACAAATTCAACGCGTGTCCTCTTTTGATCATCTGTAAGCAAATGAAAATCATATCTGCCTTCAATGCGAACCCTTTTTAACCAATAAGTTTGATATGGTCCATTGTATATATTGAGGGGATCACATGTTATCGTTTTGCAAAGTTCAATGAACGCTTATCGTATGCTGTGGGTATTAGAGATCGTCAAGTAGCATGGGCCTCACTATAGCGCAAAAGACGTCACGTAATCCAAGAAGGCCGATATCCAAATAAGGGCATGAAATCCAAGATGAATCAGGCGGACTCTATCAGACAAACTGTCAAACTAAGAAGACTTATTTATTGACATATGGCCAAATCATAAAATAGAATAAAACAATGAAGAGGATAAAACCTCTGGAGAGGAATGAACAATGTAATAATGGTACCGGGCAGGAATAATGGGGTCAATCTACTTATACGATGCTAAACTTGGGGAGTGGATTCCCTATGTCTCAAGACTCTGACAAATGGTACCAGACATTGTTGGATTTACGAGATGGCAACGTTCAGCGTCACAATCAGGGTCGCTATATCGCGGGTAGTGGGAGGAAATACAGACAGTTCAAAGAAATGGAAGCACTAGAAAAGGAAATAGAAATGCGTGAACAGCAAAGACCCATTTTCAAACAAATCACACCAGTGGCTCGAGCCTTAGAAATGGCCAAATCAGAGATTAAGTGTAAACGAAAGGAGAACGATAGTGAGAGTACGACAGGTGGAAAGCGGCAGTGTAAGATATGTGGACTGGAATTCATTCAGATATTTGAAAGATGAACAGCAAACAACTGCATGATATGATGTTTGGTTATACGGTGGGGATCAAGTTAAAATGCAATGAGGAAGATTTGTCATTCCCAATACAGATAGGTGCCAAGTTCCCGGAATATTGGGTTCTGACAGAAAGCAGAATACCGCTTAAGTCGGTGCTAGGGGGCGTGAGAATTGTTGCACTTTCCATTGGTTCTCATGAACAGACTCAATAAAAACGAGTCTGCTGTTTTCCTATAAAGTAGGTTCTCTCTATTTCTGAAGGATCTGTTTTTCCAGATTATTTCCAGGTGAACACTGGCACTAAACCAGGTCCTTTGGATTTTTTGACTCCTTGGGACACATGCCGGAATTATGGAGTTGGATTTAAAAATACCCTAAACAAGAAATACCTAAAAAAAATGTTGAACAGCTACAATACCCGACATCAAACGTGTGCAGACTATATTGTGCATACTACGTGATGAAGTGACATGCGGGAAAACCCATGAAAGACATTGTGAAAGCCTTAAATCTCACCAGAAGAAGTGAAATGATGGCTTGATAGTGACAAAAATGATGACATTGTAAAGGCGCACCCATAAAATGTGTACAAAAGAGAAGAACGACAACATGCTATAGAATGTGACGTTACCTTACAGTAGTCTAGGGCGGTGACTTTACTGTAAAGTCTTAAGATTTTTTACATTCTGACACCGTGTTTGCAAAGAATATCAAGACTTTGTCGATCTGTGGCTCTATCTAAAACGTTAATTTGAGACAGGTTGCTTTTATTATGACTAGGTAGAGAACATGTTATTTCGGGAATAAACATGAAAAATTTGATAAAAGATTGCCCTTGTACTAAGTGCTAAACATTTTGCTTGTCAAAAATATGTAGTTTTCTAGAAAACAGATTCAAAGACTGATCGGTTAGAACTTTTGATTCGTGTAAACGAGGCTTGTTAGAGACATAAGCTTGAATGTTTACTGTTATTATTAGGGTAACATACGTAACATGGCCCTTGAAATAGTGTAAACGACCTTAATAAGGAGCTTCAATTCATTTAAGTAGTAGCCTTGCAGATTTGCTGTATTCTGTGACAGATGTAATACACGTATAGTCAATAACTACCATACTCATACTCGGAAATAACGCAAGAAACACAAAGTAACGTATACAACAGTAATAACTCAAGACATTAATAAAATTAATTCTAAAAATATGTAGCTGTGTTATAAGAAGTTCATAAACCTGTGCTAGCATGCAAATATGTACGAACATGTCATGGTTGAGACACTATCAGGGACGTTTAATGCTATTTCTGGGGGTAACGTATATAACGTGATGTTACACGTTTACGCTGCCACTCTCAGAGGGCTAACATCTTTTATTTTGCGTCTTATATAATGTAATTTCAGAAAATTATAGTGTACAAATTCCCCCTGGGGGGAGGGGGTCTATAGCCAGCTCAAGGACTAAGGATACAGACATTTGGGTACAACATGTACATAGAAAAACGAAATTAGATGAGCGAAATCACAATGACAGTGAAGTTTTATAACAAATAATCTAATTGCATGGTGTATCTTCATGCTTTGTGGATTTGGTATTCTTGCACAACGGATAAGAATATCTGAGATTTTAGCCTATGTCAGAATGTTTTATCTTACCCATGTTATCTTACCAAGGCTATCATGAGAGGACTGGTGTCTGAAAGCTTATATTAACACAAAACCATTGGTGAGCAAGAACAAGATTCCACTATTTGTGTGAGTGTGGTATATAAAAATCTGTCCATTTGGATCACCGTTTGTCATGACTCAGGATGTCAAATGGTGGTCTTTGGGACAAAGTTTTCTATCACACTTGTTTATTCTTATAGAACATCACCCCATACATTCATATAGCATTGATATATTTCATATTATGGTCCTTCTGGAACATCGACTTCAAAGATAAAGCAGAATAGAGCACAAGCAGGTGCATGGGGGAGGGATGTGGAAATTGTTGCTTATTCCATCAACTCTCATGAACAGACTCAACTGACCAGAGTATGTGGTTTCGAAATTCCGCAGGCTCTCTCTAAACCACGACCTTCTGGTAGGACCATCTTTGGTCCCAGGCAAATAATTCTAATAAATTAGGTAGATCACCTATAGGTGATGCTACATGCCTAATATCAAGGCTATATGTCTTTGGATTTTCAACTAGACATTTTTTATGTTTCTCTATATTTGCCTATGCATGAATGTGACCTCTGAAGAGGAGCCACATGTGGCCCCAGTGTAATAATTTAAACAAATTTGAAAAAATGCCATAAAATGATGCAACATACATAATAGCAAGGCACTAAATCTTGTGGTTTCAAATTAAAGTGTGTTTTTTTTTACTTTCCCTTTGTATACCTATGTAAAACATGTGAGCCATTTTTGCCCCAGGGTCATTCTTTGAACAAACCTGCTAGAGGCTCAATGCCAAGTGGTTTTAGAAGAAAAGATTTTATGGTTTTCCTATACCTATATAGGCCTATGCAAAAACAGGTCAAACCTGGGTGGGACACCATTATTTGAACAAATTGGTAGCGTTCCACAAATTAATGGTACATACCAAATAGCAATGCTATTTACCTTGTGGTTTTAAACGGGATTTAATCCGACAGTCTATTTGAGCTTATTTGGCCTAGTTATGCAACAGACTAACACCATATGGACAATTAATAAAGAAGGCCACATGAGGATCATTTCCGCCAAGTTTGGGAAAAATCTAGCCAATTGTTTAGATGTCTTTAAAGCAACTGTATACAAAGAAAGATGGAAATTCAACAATCACAACAGCTCTCCTATTGGCTCAGGTGAGCTAAACAAGAGGGTCAATGAGATCCTTAATCGCTCACATGAGATTTCACATGTAGACTTTAGCAATATTTAAAATAATGATAGTAATGATAGAGAACAACTCACATGCATAATGGTGTGTGATTTATGGAAAAATGTGAAATCTGTATTGAGCTGAGCACCCTGGTGGCCATGTTTTTACATCAAATATACTTAGCTATTTTTGTCACCTATTTTTCCGCCATTTCATAATCATTTCAGACTACTGGTTTCAGAGAAGAAGACGTTTAGAGTTTCTTATATAGGTATATATGGGAAACTGGCCACACCCTGGTGGTCATGTTTTTGATGGATCAAATTTGTTTTTGCTACTTTCAATTCTTATGTGTGGTTTCAGAGGAGATTTTATAGTTTTTCTGGGTCAAAATAAGCCAAGCCACCAGGCGGCTATGTTTTTGACAAGTCAAATTCATTCTTATTATTTTTGAAGAGGATAACCTAGTAACCGTTTCAAATTCTGACCACTGATTTAAAGCAGATGCTCAAGGTTTCTTACATAGGTCCATAAGAGAAACAGGCCACACCCCCTGGTGACCATGTTTTTGACAAATCAAATTTGATTTAACTATGTTGTAGAAGGTCATCGAGTGATCATTTCTACCAAATTGTTTTGAATTCTCACCACCGGTTTCAGATAAGATTTTTTTAAAAAATGTTATCACAATAAGCCACGACTCCTGGTGGCAATGTTTTGACGGATCCAAATCGTTTTAGCTATTTTTGTAGAGGGTCACCCTGTGACCATTTCTGTCAAATCATTTTAAATTCTGACCACTGGTTTCAAAGGAGATGTTTAAGTTTCTTAGATAGATACATAGTGGAACTGACCACGCCCCCTGGCTGCCATGATTTTAACAGATCAAATTCGTTTTAGCTTATTTTGTATATGTGACCTTGTGACCATATCTGCCAAATTCTTTTTAATTCTGACCACTAATTTTAAAGGAAAAGTTTTATAAGGTTTTTGGTATCAAGATAAGCAACGCCTCCTGGTGGCCATGTTTTTGATGGATCAAATTTCTTTCAGCTATTTTTGTAGATGGTCACCTAAAACAGTTTGGTTAAAATTGGCCCTGTGGTATAGGAGGAGTTGTCAATTAAAGCAAATTGTTGATGAAGGATGACCACGCATGACCATGACTGACGACGAATTGATCACAATAGCTCACTTTGAGCATTTCCTGCTAACGTGAGCTAAAAAGAGACATATTAACATATTTCAAAGGCAAAAACTCTGGCTTAAATATTTAAACAAAATGCCAAAGTGGCCCTGGATGATAGCTCAAATGAGTTTTGCTAAAGGTTTCTTATTGGTATTGAAAGATCAAATTAGTTGAGGCTCTTTTTGTAGATCATCTATTTACTTTTCTAACAAAACATACTAAGACCACTCCTGGCAGCCATGCTTTTGATGGATCAAATTGTTTTCAACTCACATAGTAACCATTTCCACAACATTGTTTCCAATTCTGGTCATTGGTTTCAGAGGTGAAGATAATAAAGTTTCTAATAAAATAACATAACTGACAAAAGTGGAACTGGCCTCATCCCCTGGGATGTAGGGTCCACGACAATCAAATTTGTTTTTGTTTTTAATGTAGGTCACTAGTGACCATTTTTGCCAAATTATTTGTAATTCTAATAAGCAATTCAGAGAAGATATTTCAAGTTTCCTCAGCTGAATTAAGTCATGTCCCCTGGCTGCCATGATGCTTGACAATCACTTTCAAATTGGCTTTAGCTTCTTTGCAGAGGATCACCAAGTGAACATTTCTGCCAAATTGTTGTCAATTCTGATCATTGGTTTTACAGATGTGTAAAAAGCTTAAACTGGTAAAAAGAAAGAAACCAGCCACGCCCACTGGTACCCATGTTTTTAACTTCTGATTTCTAATCAGCCGTTTCAGAGGTTTTTAAAGTTCCCACTGCTGAAATAATCCACACCATCTAGAGGCCATGTTTTTGATGGATCAAATTTGTTGTAGCTACTTTCGTAGAGTAAGCTTATTACCGTTTCGTCAAAATTGTTGGATCAAATTCATTGTAGCTACTTTTTTAATGTAAGCTAATGACCATTTCGTCCAAAATGTTGGATCAAATATGTTATAGCTACTTTTGTAGAGTTAGCTAATTACCATTTCGTCCAAATTGCTGGATCAAATTTGCTGTAGCTTCTTTTGTAGCGTTACCTAATTACCATTTCGTCCAAATTGTTGGATCAAATTTGTTATAGCTACTTTTGTAGAGTTAGCTAATTACCATTTCGTCCAAATTATTGGATCAAATTTGTTGTAGCTTCTTTTGTAGAGTTAGCTAATTACCATTTCGTCCAAGTTGTTGGATCAAATTTGTTGTAGCTACTTTTGTAGAGCTAGCTAATTACCATTTCGTCCGAATTGTTGGATCAAATTTGTTGTAGCTACTTTTGTAGAGTTAGCTAATTACCATTTCGTCCTAATTGTTGGATCAAATTTGTTGTAGCTACTTTTGTAGAGTTAGCTAATTACCATTTCGTCCTAATTGTTGGATCAAATTTGTTGTAGCTACTATTGTAGTTAGCTAATTACCATTTCGTCCAAATTGTTGGATCAAACTTGTTGTAGCTACTTTTGTAGCTAGCCAATTACCATTTCGTCCAAATTGTTCGATCAAATTTGTTGTAGCTACATTTGTAGAGTAAGCTAATTACCATTTCGTCCAAGGTGTTGGATCAAATTTGTAGTAGCTACTTTTGTAGAGTTAGCTAATTACCATTTCGTCCAAATTGTTGGATCAAATTTGTTGTAGCTACTTTTGTAGAGCTAGCTAATTACCATTTCGTCCAAATTGTTGGATCAAATTTGTTGTAGCTACTTTTGTAGAGTTAGCTAATTACCATTTCGTCCAAATTGTTGGATCAAATTTGTTGTAGCTACTTTTGTAGATAGCTAATTACCATTTTGTCGAAATGGTCGGATCAAATTTGTTGTAGCTACTTTTGTAGCTAACCAATTACCATTTCGTCCAAATTTCATAAATTCTGACAACTGGTTTTTGAGATTTGTTTGTTCATTTGTTTTGTTGCTTTACGTCCCAAACTGACAGCTCTGGTCATGGTGTGACGGTCAGTTCACCTAAACACACGTTTTCCTGGGCAAGCTTGAACAAGCAGTTAACCTGTACTTGGAGCACATACGTTCACTTGTAACTGACAACAACCCTTCTTGAATGATTAAGCTGAAGGATGGATAATGAGCGTAGAAATTATTTCATGATCAATCTCCACGAAAGTATGGGACCGGGCCGGGATCAAACTTGTGACCCCAGGATCTGCAGTCAGACTCACATCTGTTGCCAGACACAGCCTGGTAATGGTTTTTGAGATGTTTAGAATTTCTTATATGAGTACATAAGGGAAAGTGGCCATGCCCACTGGCAGCCATGTTCTTTGTATGATTAAATTTGTTTAATATTTTTTTTTGTAGAAGGTCACATAGTGACCATTTTAGCCAAATTATTTTGAATTCTAATCTGTAGCTTCAGAGAATTTTTAAAATTACTTTGGTTGAATAAGCTATGAATATTAAATTCAGATACCAAATTAAGCTCAAAAAGTCTCTTTGATTTAGTTAACAGTGCATACCATTTTTTTCTCAATCCAAACATATGTTGTGGGTACTCAAAAGAACAGTCTCAATGAGACAGTTGTTTTGAGCACCCAAAACATATATTAAAACAGATGGATTAGAAAATATTTACAATTATACGCTCAAAATTTTGGTTTATGATCTTAACCTACGAGGGATGTTTTTTATGTTCGTAGAATGGTAGATTTAATGAAAACAGCGAAAGTAAATGCATACCTCATGCATATATTTGGAAAGATTGAGCTTTTATCTATACATGCCACCTAAAATTATTTCAAAATGCATTACTTTAATGACTTCTAAGAGGAAAAGACATACCTATATATCGGACACTGGAAATATGGTAGAAATATGACATTTTATGGACTTAGTCTCTGACAAAATGTTAGTAACAACTGCATGAAAATGAGTCCATAGCCATACAAAGCCTCTGAAAATCTGACTGCATATAAAGAACACTAAGTGTTACAATATTATATAACCATTAATAGCATATACGCAACAATTATCAGATATGGAAGATTAGTTTGGAACTTCAGCAAATTGTACAGTTGTAAAAAATTGACACAAGTGGAAGTTGGATACTGGCTTTTGAATGTGGCTCAAAATGTTAGTTGTAAAGTAGTATCATATTTTTTCTTGTTTACATGGTAGCTGGAAGTGTAACGGTAACTTTCATCCCAAAACAAGGTTAATACTTTTGTTTCATTAGAAATGAACTGCAAAATAAATAGCCTAGGGGGTGCTAAAATCCCTTATTTTGTACATAAATGACGTCATGGAGCGTTATTATATTTTTTAAATTCATTTAAACTGTGTTTGTGCCTCTTAACAGGTGTTGTTACTACTGCAATAAGAAAATTATGCAGATCCGATTGTTATTGTATTTTCTACGCAGAGTTGATTTACCCCACCCACTTTTTATAATATGGGGGTATGACAGTACTGGAAGTTGTCAGGTACACGCTTCAATTAATACAGCATTATAACTGATGACGAATGATGG
The DNA here is from genome assembly GCA_964019695.1 of Loripinus fragilis. Classification (NCBI taxonomy): domain Eukaryota; kingdom Metazoa; phylum Mollusca; class Bivalvia; order Lucinida; family Lucinidae; genus Loripinus; species Loripinus fragilis. Next base: position 92,311,704 of record OZ026526.1, on the reverse strand, counting down.
AGTGTATCATGTGCTATGCAAAACCAGAAGAAATTTTAAAATTTGTTCATAATCGTATTTTTAACAGATATAATAACTAGCACTTGACTGTGATTATTTTGGTATACTGATGGGTGTTTTAAAATTGTTACAGAAGATCAAACAACATGCTTAAAGTTTTGATGCACTTGTCTACGCTTAGCATTTGAATAATTAAGTTTGATGGTGCAAAAGAAAAATCTGCTTGACAAATGCTTATATCACCATAGCGAATTGAACTGAACAGCGTCTTATACCCTGCTTGCTGCGTGGTTAAAATGACATGGATTTCGACCAGTGTCCTTTACCATGCCTTTTCAAATTTATATATCTTGACCGAACTAAGCGCAAATGATGTAAAATTTATATCAGTTGATAGACATAAGCTAGACCTTTCAAAATATATATACTTATGGTACCGTAAATTCTATATTTGTAGAGATACAGCCCGATTCTACGAACATAAAAAATGACCCTCGTATGTGGGTCCAAACTGTTTGCAAAGGTTATCAGCGGATAACAAAAATAGCCACTAGGGAAGAAGGAATGAAATCTATAGAGAAAAGTTTAATCATTTTTATTCTTTTCTTTCTGTGACAATTTCCTCTTCTTATATGCCTTGAGTTCATTCCCACCGTCATATAATGTCCTTATTTTTCTATACATGAATGTAAAGAAGAAGAGCAGATTGTCATATTCGCCGACATATTCTGTCTTCAAGAAGTTCTCGTGGAAGTCTCTCATGAAATAGTAGATAGCTTCAATTGTTGATAGATAGGTGTCTGGAACTTCTTCTTGGTGACGCCAGAATTTTGTCTTCCTGATTTTCAGTTCTACTCGCTCCAGGCCTACAAGAAGGAAAACTATTAATGATATTACATGTATCGCGTTTAAGTAAAAACTTCACAACAGCATAGCCAGAACGCTGATAAAGTTACGCATGATCAAAGGGAGACTACATGATCTAGCAATGATTCTCTTCAATTGTGTCCCTTTTCAAATGGGAACTTCTCTTAAAGGAAAGAATTTGCTCCCAGAGGGAGCAAATTCTTTCCTTTATGAGCAGTTCCTTATAGTATGGAAAATCACATTTATCACATTAAGTGACCTCCCAAGGTTGAATGTTACTATTTTTATTATGCATGTGCAGAACCTGCGTAATGGGTGCTAGGCCACTGTTACATGCAGTAAAACATCTATATATATAGTGATATTAAACTTCTTAAGCCAGTTGACAAGTGCGGATCAAGAGGGGGGGACAGGGGGTCCGGACCCCCCCCTGGAAAATCCCAAGTTATATGGGTTTCTATAGGGAATAAGCAATTGGACCCCCCCCCCCCACCCCCTGGAAAAAGTTGGACCCCCCCTGGAAAATGTTGGACCCCCTCTGGAACCTTAAAAAATGATAGATTTCTTTGAAATTGAAATGAAATTGACCATTTGACTGCAAAATAAGCTGAGGACAAAAAAAAACAAAAAAAAACGTAAGAGCTTTTTTTGTCAGACTGACCTGGACCCCCCCTCACAAAAATTCCTGGATCCGCGTATGGTTGATCAGGAGCCACACTGTTTTCCACTCTGCTTGTATAAACATGCTAATAACTAGACATGGGCAAGTTTATTGGATAAAAGTTAAGCACCCAGGTGAACCGCATGTCTAGATCTCTGAGGGTGTTGGCTATCGGAGGTAAACATTGAGATCATGGATGGATAGGGTCTGTATTTATCCATTTTTATTTCATATGGAAAGTTTCTCGGGGGCGAGAGCAGCAAACATGTGGCTTCTATATTGAGTGATAAGGACTCTGAATCTGTTAAATACTTTTGATCCATGTCCGTAGGATTCAGGGCGACTTTTCAAACGGCGAATGTGAATTTTTCAATGAAAAAAGGCTAGTGGTTTGATCATAGCTGGACTTATATCAACCTTAGACACTAATTGCTTGTGCCGCTACCATTCTATATTATTCTCCTGCATGGCTTGTAAGTGGCATGTCCAAAACTGCTATTAAAACTTCAAATTTTGAAAATCGTTTACATTGCTATCATGTTGATGGTTAGCAAAATGTTCAGAGGACTTACCTCCGAATGGAACGCTATCCATAAACATGACACCATCGTCATAAAATTGCGAATAAATAAGTGTTGTACACGTCTGTTTGAATTATATTGGACTGATACATTCCAAAGAGAGGTTAGACATTGCAGCGGTAGTTATGAATCAAGAAAAAGTAAAATAATACATCTAAATATTAACTGATGAATTCGAAATATTCGTTCAAATCACCACATTTCCGAATTCAAATGCGATTTAAACTCAAACAGATTCAGTTCAAAAACATGCACTGCCTTCAGAACTCTTGTCATTCTATTTACTATCGGCTTATATGTTGACTTTATTCCTTAATGAGGTTCATTATGATATAAAACCATCTCAAAGCAGACCATGTGCAGCCCAAAACTTTTTTGTTTACCTCCGATAGCCAACACCCTCCGAGATTTGGACATGCAGTTTACCTGGGTGTTAAGGAGAATAGTAGTACATAAAAATATTCAGCATGATAAGGGTTAAAGTATAGTAGAATTCCTGATAAATTATAGGTACCTGCTTAAAAGAATACTGTATTGGCACTTTTCACCCCAATCAACAATGTCTCAGTCATGTTGGGATGTTTCTTATCTTCCTGGGTTGAACCGATACTAAGCAGAGGATAAAGTGTCTTGCTCAAGGACAAAACCCAGTGCCTTTGGTCAGTCTTGAACTACTGACCCTTTGATTCCAAGTCTAACAAACAAATTATGTAACAGTTGCTTTTGGTATGCACAAGATTTGGGCTTAAAAATCTTAGAAGAACTGTACCAAACCTATGATATGAGTACAAGATTTATTTAAGTCAAAAGTAAAAAGACTATTCTCTCTAAAACCACAACATATCTTCTGATTGAAAATCAACAAAATAATTTAGAAAATCTGAATTCAACCAATCCCATCACTTAAAGGGTCAGATGCTAGAGTGCATGGCAAAGGTAACCATTTCTAAAAATTTTATAAGGCCCAGAGGCTATAAAACTTTTTTCATGCTCAACTCAACTGAGCACGAAATTTACAACTGCTAAGAAAAACTAAAATACCGGAAAATAAATAGAGAATACTAGGTGAGTGTCTGTTGATATCAAGTTTACCAGGTAAGGCAGGGGTCCCGTTAGGCGGGCGTAGGCCGTATATTAGGTCCCAAAATTGGCTGCGTACGCCGAAATTACACATCAAAGACGTACCGCGGACTTCTGAAAATTCCTTAGTACAGCCGAAAATGGTTATTGAGATGTCCTGTCTGCAGAAAAAACCCGACCACATTTACCAGAACAGAACAGAAATTTTGTTTGGACTTAAGCATTACAAGCTCATCGTCACAACATTACATTATATACAAAACATATCTTTACGCATGCATTTAAGTGTTATTAATTTGACAAGTGTAGTTCGAGAGTGAAGCAAATTTAGGCATTTTTGTCCCTATTTTGCTGCAAACTCATGTCAGTACATCCAATTGGAGACTGTCTACAAAACAATACCACAACAGTCGTCGCATCATCGCCATTTGTATATTTCTGTGACCAGATTACATGATTTTTGTCCCGCCTACTTATTGGAAACTCATCTCTTTTGTTTATTGACCACGCTAGGACGTCCCACTTGACTGATTTCGAGAGTTTTATTGACAGCCAGTGTCATGTGTAGGCTTCAGACCGACTCGTAATTATTAATGTGTGGCATCCAACAGGAGTGAAAACATCAACACATCTTGACAACCGCCTTAGAAACCATTCCCGCAAGACGGACATCCAATCCCTGAGCAATAACTGAGAACAATAAAGCGAAACCCCAAATCAGTATCCGTTTTGTTTGACAGTTGAGAAATCTTTGAAATACAGATGTGACACTTTGCATGCTTGTGAAATAAAATTTATGAACTAGATCTACACGTCTGCGTCATAATTAACTGTTTTGTTGAGCATGCGCATGCGTAAATTTAGTACTTGAACTCTCCCTCTTCACAGGCACTACACCAAGGAACATACAATATATTAAAAACGAATGGCATGTTGTTTTTTTGTTGTTGCAATTTTTTAGCTGTACAAGTACAAGCTTTTAAAAAAATAATTGTTACACAATCAAGTACAAGCTTTTAAAATGATAATTGCTACACAACACTCCCAAACAAATATCTATCTATATATCTATCTTTCTATCTTTCTATCTATCTATCTACCTATCTATCTATCTATCTATCTATCTATCTATCTATCTATCTATCTATCTATCTATCTATCTATCTATCTATCACATGAATATGAATTCAGTTACATTCAGGCTTAGCATGGTGCGGGTTATAGCTATACTGATGAAAGTCCTACGCTCAGCTGACCATACTGCAGTCCAAGACCAGACAACACGGGCATCAAAAATAGTGAGTATGATCAGGAAATACCACAATAACAAACTGCAGACAACCCCGTGGCATCGTGAGGAAGAGCAATGCAACAATCACAAGACACCAGGAAGACAAGCAAAGCAAACAGCTCTCTCTCTTCCACATCTAGGCTGATTACATGACAATTCAGGAGATACCAGACATCCCCTCTATAGCATTATAAGCAATTAAAAGTAAAAATGCATTGTAAGGAACAAAGAAGAATTATCTCTGAAATATATATGTTTATTTTTCAAAGCAAGTTTAACAATCCGCCATACCGCGACCGTATCACAGAAAAATCAATGGGACTTCCAAATTTCAAAGGTAGGAAGTTTGGACTTCCTGGATTTGAAAGTTAATGGAAGCCCTGCAATAAGGCTTTGAGAACGCTTGTTGACATCGCGAGGCTTGCTGAGTGATTCAACATGCGTTATCCAAGCCGAACCTGGTAAACTTGATATCAAAAGACGCGGACCTGGTATTCTATTTATCAGTTTACCCATTTATGAGCAGGATAAATTTCAGCTGAGTTGAGCATGGAAAAAGTTTTATAGGCCTCCAGATAAGAGTGCACCTTTGAAACTGAATTTAGTTACTTCTCAACCAGAATATATGTTGTGGGTACTCGAAAGAACGGTCTCAATGAGAGACAGTACTTTTGAGCACTCAAACATATGTTTAACAAATGAGAAAATAATTGCAATTTTACACATAAAAAGTTCACTTCATTGACCTATGTTTACCTTTAAGGCGTTCATCCTGACATATAGATCTGGTCTGGTTCCATGTGCTGTCTATAAACACAACTCTATCGATAGGTAAACTTGCTCCTCCATTGTCGGTAGCTGTACTCTTTACACTCATTTCACTCTTATTAGAATCTAAAACTTCCAATTGATGTTCAACTTCATTCACATCTGTACCTTCTAATCTACAGTTACTGTCACGATGACAATTTTGCCCACTAATAGAAGGCTGTCTTGAGTCACTATCCTGGTGACAGTTATCAATAGGTCCCGAGACATGCTGAGATTGGCTATCTGTTGATACACCAAGTTTTTCATGAAGCTCTTCAAGTGTAACAGATCCTTCACCTGGGAAAACTAGGACAGTCTGAAACAACAAAAATAGCAATACTACTATAGATAAGAGTATGTAATTGAAATTTTAATACACTTGGTTTTTTAATGCAACTTCTGATTGGATAACATCAAAAATTTGCGACAGTATATCCTGTGATATACTGTAGGAATCAGTTTGACGTCATGAATTACGTCACATTGCATTGGATGAGGTGTGTCATTATGCGGCTTGCGACAAAACTGCAGAAGTGCATTAGAATAGGGATAACTATATTCAAAATTTTCATTTGGGGTGGTATATCTTCAGATATACATTCAGAAATCACGTCGCGCGTCACCATAAAAATTTCATTTCCGACCGTATATCTGACGACATACCTCCCCTAATGAAAACTTTGAATACAGTTATCACCTTATTATTTTTTTATTTTGCAATCAAAACATATGTTTTGGGTTTTCAAAAGAACCGTCTCATTGAGACGGTTCTTTTGAAAATCCAAAACATGTTTAAATTGATGAGCAAGAAAATGAATGACAACTTTATGCTTAACTGTGCTTTCCAGGATAGTGAATGACGGGCACCTTCTACTTTGCTTAACTTGACCTACGTGTTCAGAGACTTGATATATCTCAATGTTTGTCTGAAACATGCAAAAGGCTCTGCGATAAATTTCATTAACCATTGGGCAAAATGGCCTTAATAGGTATGGAAGGAATAGAACAGCAGAAAATGTTCATCCAACGAAATGTAATCCAATGATATGTGACATAATAAATGATGTCAAATTATTTCCAACAGTATATTGTGAATATACTGTCGCAAATTTCTAACATTATCCAATCAGACATCAGGTTACAATTGCATGAGCATTAGAATGCTGACTGGTTTACCTAACATTAGACTTACGTCCCAGGCCTCCAGATAGGAGGCCTAATCGAAAACTAATTTTCTTAGTTCTCCTTTGGGTACTCAAAAGAACCCTTTCATTGAGAAAGTTCTTTGACCACCTAAAACTTATGTTTTAATTCAATGATAATACTTTGTTTGTTTGAGTTGTTGTTATGCATTACTTTGTGTCCATTCTAGTTTTGCAATCATCTTGAAGAGGAAGAGATAGCTGGTTGCTTTGCTATTATTGTCTTGCGGATGTATTGTTGCAGTAAATGTTCTGTGACAGAACATATACTGCAACAATACATCCGCAAGACAATAATAGCAAAGCTCTTCCTCATGCTGCTGTGGTTTGGTCATCAGTGTGTGATTGTGGTATTTCCTGATCATACTCACTTACTTTTTTCAGATTCTCTATACAAATTATTGTAAGAACAACCATGACAGACAAAGTTATGAGATGTACTCAGTTTTCTGAAACACACAAATACAGAGTGGTGACATTTTTCACAGCTTGTTTTCTATGAGCATAAAACTACATTAGTCTACCTTATCTTGTCTGTAATCAGGGATGCATGGATAGGTGTGAATAGTAACATCATCAGGGCAGATAACTCCTGCATGGACAGCTGTACTTTTTCCATCACATTCACTCGGGTGCTTGATTATATCAACCTTGATTGGTAACTGAAATCAAATAAAGCTAATTGCACTATCTTTTTGAGTCCAATAATGTATGTGAGCCATGACATGTGATTTCCAACAATGTGGTATTTTGACAGGTATAGACTCAGACCATTATACCATACCTGTAGGATCAAATTACTGTAACATTTTTAGCATGAAACTGTAAAGAATTTCTTCTCCATTAGTTTAAACATTTGGTGCTCAAAAGAACCATCTCATTGAGAAGGTTCTTTTGAGCGTCAACAGCATATGTTTCACTTGAGAAATAAGATAAACATTTCCAAATTGTGCCCTCTTATCTAGAGGCCTGTATACTTGTCCCAGAACAATTGAAATAGAACAAGGCTGGACAAGACTAGCATTGTGTTTCCAGCTGCATAGTCTGTAACTTTTGATTTTCATGTTTCTAATTTTCAAGAACACAGAAGAATAGCTAAAAGTCTGGTATACATTATACACGCTTTGTAAAACTTAACAAATTATCACTATTAAAACACCAGCAAATTGACTGTCAAGAATTTTTGGAGGGACGCAAATAATTACAAAGTTATCCCAACAAGAGGAAAACACCTGTTTTCATAAGATAATTCACTTTTCCATGCAGTTTTCAGCTGTAGTGAACTGATCTATTGTGAAAGCATAGCTTAATTCTATCTTTACAAATAATTTAAGGGGGAAAAATGCAGACCTACAGTAGTCACTTTAAAGCAACTACAAAATGTATTCAAGATAACATCTGTCACGCCAACCAATTCATCTCCTTCATTGCATAAAACTATTGGGGTATTACTTTCTGTTTCCTGTTTTTGAGAGTAAAATTTAGAAACTAGGCCAGAGATTATAAAGCTTTTTTGTGCTCAACTCAACCGAGCACGGACAGAGTGGCTCAGTGGTAGAGTGCTTGACTCGAGACCGAGAGGCAGCAGGTTAGAGCCTCACCGGCGTCACTGCATTGTGGTCCTTGAGCAAGACCCATTTATCCTAGCTTAGAACTGGTTCAACCCAGGAAGACCCGTCCCTGTTTAACTGAAAGATTACTGGTAGGACGTAAAGAATCAAATCAAACGAAATCTCAACTGCTCATAAAAACTTAAATATCGACAAATGAAGAAGTTTCTTGCTCTAGATGCCTGCTAATAAATGTTAAAATGCCAACAATTGTTGGCATTTTAACATTAATGAGCAGGATAAATTTCGTGCTCAGCTGAGTTGAGCATGGAAAAGTTTTATAACCTTGGGCCTGGCAATGCTATTTGATGCCAAAGACACTCATTGAGATGGTTCTTTTGATAACCAACAACATGGTGTTTGGGGTTTAGAAATAAGAAAAAAGTCTTTAGCCCTTTCTATATGGGAAACCCTTAAATGGGTACTTTTATAAAAAAAATAAAGAACCAGATGAAATGCCACACAATGCAGCATTTCACCAGGATCTACACTGTTTATTAAGATCTTCAGACCAAAAATGCAATTTTTTAAAAAATTTACCCGACACCCCTAGATATACAATGGACCATCCCAAGTTCATAGAATCAAACCAGATGGAAGAATCCATTAGTATACAAAGGGTTAAGGAATTTGAATCATGCACTCTTATTTGGATATCTTAACCTGGAAGAATTGATACAGGGATCAAATTTAGCACTTGCTTACTTGCTAAATGCTAGTAGTTTTCTCCAAAAAGCAAGTAGAAATGGCCATCACTTGCTATTTTAGCAAGTGAATACAAGTCACTCTCATATCAACCAAATTATGCAACATAGCATAAGTTGTATGGCAAACAGTGTGGATCCTGATCAGCCAGCTTCTGAAGAAGCTGGTTGATCTGGATTCACACGGTTTGCATGGAAACCTAAACATAGGTCCAGAAACCTGAAAATGTTAATTTGGTTTTGTCTATCAATTAATGATGTGTATGTATGTTATTTAAATTTGTTCAATTTTCAATGTTACTTACAAAAATTGTTCTAACATTTTCAATGAAAAAACAAGTTGATCAGCATCTTTTGCAAGTGATAAAAAAAAGCCATTTGCCATTTTTAGCAAGTGGTAAAAAATCTAAAATTTCATCCTTGCGATAAAAATTATGCTTGACCTTTACTCTAGGAACTCTATCTTCAATCTGCTTCAGTGGTTTATAACAGGTGTAGCAGTAGAACTTCCTTGATTTCTGACATACTCGACATTTACTACGACCAGCTATTGTGTCAAGAAAATCAGCTGATTGAATCTTCAGGTCTGGAAAAGGGATTTCTTCCATTCTGTAAATAAAACACAGCCCAGTTTCTTTATATCACACCTCAATATAACACGGATTTGGATATACAGTAAACCTGTCTTAAGTGGTCACTCAAAAAATAGACAAAACAATGGTCTTAAAGACAAATTGTAGCTTAATGAAGTTAGAAAGTATTGCAGAATGCTCTCGCTACATTAAGCCATAATCGGTCTTGAAAAACAATTTTGGTCTTATGTTTGAAAGGCCACTTAGGACAGGCTTTATAAATTACTGTAACAGGGTCATGTTGTGGCTCCCAAATGTTTTTACCATGAAATTTTACAAAGGAACTACAGGTAAATATTCCTAAAATTAATTTTAAAATTGTCCCTTCATAGCACGGTTAACTTATAGCACTGTTCATTCATATGGACCACAAAATGGGCCTCGTCACGACAAAACCTGTCTTCGGGGGCTTGCGAACAACAAAGGCGCAGACCAGCATGTGCATTCGCCTTTGTTATCGCTTATTGAAAGTATCATATCAAGACTTGCTACAAGCAATATTTCAATCCTCTAGTTGGTCTCTGTAGCTGAGCAGGCTGGTTTGAATCTTATTATTTCGGAAATCCTAAAGACAGGTTTTCTCGCGATGAGGCCAAATAGTGTTACAAATGGACTACACTGTAAGTGGTTGGTAGACTATCTACTCTTCTCTTGTGCTGCATAATATTGCATGCTTATTTGTCGCTGTCATTTCTTTTTTTAAGTGATTTATTTTTTCAAAATATTCTTTCCAGATTACCATTAGAACGTAAAAAAGTAGCCTGACTTTTGGTCTCGCCTGATCTTGGTCCTAACCCTTTGCAAAGCTTAACAGTAGATTAACCTAGCAGGCAAAGAGTTATTTTATTTTAAAAGTATGTCAAGGCACAAATATTCAAAAACAAAGGAGAAAATTACAAACCGTTTAACTGGTAATATATTTAACCGTCCTGAATGGCCAACTTTTCACAATTTATTAGGCCGCGCTTAAAAAAAGCTGTATTTTAATTAAATAAAGGTTACAGAGACTGTAATTATATGCATTCTTACCTTATATACAGCATTTGTTGACCTCTCAAAGTGATAGTAAGAAGAGATCATAAAATTATGATGAATTTCTAAAAATAAAAGCAAAAAAAAAACTTGCCTACCTACCCAAAGTAGGAGCACGGCAAACAAATATATTTTTACGGATGACCTTATAGAAAATAAGCTTGTTTTAAACTTTTTCCGGCTGGAGCCATGTTTATGCCTTTTTGAAAACACTGTATATCCAGTTCAGCTGGCTTCTGATGTAGCAATCAGAACAGGATCCATACTGTTTTCCACTTTGCATGTAAAATTATGATTATGATTAGCATATCTGCTCCGACCTTTCACTCCAAACATTTCTTTACACTCCAGGGCCGTAGGAATAGGGGGGGGGGGGGGGGGGGCGGCCGTGCCCCCCCCCCCCCAATTATTTGCACAAATATGCCCCCCCCCCCCCAAAAAAAAAATATTTTAAAAAAAATTTAATTTTTTTTTTTTTTAAATTTATGTGTGCCCCCCCAATCTTATGTGTGCCCCCCCAAATCTGTAATTGCTTCCTACGGGCCTGCGACTCTGAACCAGTATCTATACATAGCGCAGAGAAAGTGGTTTAACCACCCACATTGACATGTAGGGAGAGTCATTGTGCAATTAATTTGATATTTAACAAATCAAACTCATCAACATCCAATGCAAATATTACAATTTGCTCAACTATAAGGGAAGTGGGTGGGGTCTGTTAAGATGTGTAAATCCATATAGCCAATTGTCCTTATATGAGTCACGACATGTGATTTCCAACAATGTGGCATTTTGACAAGTGTAGACGCTGACGAGCCTGTGCAGCCTTCTTTTAATCTTACAAACTCCAAATGATGTTCGGACAGTAGCTTAACAATCATAGAATAGTCAAGCAACTAGCAAAGGCTCTGATCAGACTGTGCTTACGCACAGGCTGGTCTGAGCCTTTGCTGGGCGCACATACCAAATTGTTGGAAATCTCATGCCGCAGCTCATATGTGGTTAGTTTTTAGCTTCTTCCTCTGTAACACAAACGAGGCAAAAGCAAGCTACCATTTCATTAGCTAGTCCACAGCTTATGTAATTTAAATATTTTTACTTTGTGACAACATGCTGCTCGTTGACCTTTTTTACTTTAAAACAAGTTTTTGACTACAGTTGATTCTCATTAACTTGACTATTCATAACATACCTCAAACTGACAGTCTGGTCCAAATTTTTTTCCACTCTATATTATTGCAATTTGATAGATGCTTATCTCTACCACCTATAAGTTCTTTAATCTGATAACTCAATAAGAATTTTCTGTCCCACTTACTAACCAACTATAATGTTATTTCTACCACTTAACTGGACTCTATTTCAAAAGAAAACATCAGGCATGGTTAACTGATTGAACAATGAGCCATTTAACCAACGTAGGCAACGTAATTATCCCAATTAATACCATCAATTGTTTGATCAGCTTGTAAACATACATTACACTGCCAGCCTTGAGCCAAGTGTCCCTTCTCTCAAAAATCCATGTAAAATTGTTTTTCCATGGAATACCACGCAGGATGATTTGGAATTACATGGAAGTACATGTATTTCAGCTTTTTTTCCACAGTACGTGGAAAACCTAAACAATTTCAACTAGCATGACAAATTCTATGTGGATATCTATCAATATCAACCTAAGCTTTGGACTCTTGAAAAATAATGAATTGAAAATCACTACTGCAGAAACAACAATGAATCTCCCAAGAATAAACCATGGTAATCACCAACTAATCATGGCCATTAAAGGTGACATTATTAAAGGGCATAAACTGTCAGCTGGGCATTGATTATGTCATTAACTTACCAATTAATTTCATAAGTGCAAATTAATACCCCTTATAATTATGAATTCCCAAACCACTTTATATTGCCTTTGTCGACCTAAAAAAGGAGTGTAGGTGTTGAGGAGTGGGCTATAAGGATCATACTGGGCATGTACACGAATGCCAGTAGTCGTGTTAGAGTAAATGGACAGTACAGCGAGGAGTTTGGAGTTGGGGTTGGCGTACATCAGAGTTCAGTTCTGAGTCCCCTGCTTTTTATACTAGTATTTGAAGCTCTTCCATGGGAGTTTCGCACTAATGTACCCTGGGAGCTACTTACATTGATGCCCTCGCGGTGATTGATTGCAGAAACACTTGAGGAATGCCTCACTAAGCTGAAGGCATGGAAGGATGGTTGGGAGAACAGAGGGCTGAGAGTCAACATGAAGAAAACAAAATTCATTATCTCAGGAGCTAGACTTGATAATTATGTTACGTGACTCCGGTGCTTTCCAATGTGCTGTCTGTCTAAGTGGAGTGGGAGCAAACTCTATTAGCTGTTCCCAGTGCAAATTGTGGGTCCATAAGAAGTGCAGTGGTATTAAGGGCAGACTAAATGTAACTCCTGACTATGTGTGCCCAAGATGTCTTGACTAGTCTGTTCCTATTGATGGTAGACCTATCACCCAAGTGGAAGTTGATGGTACGCTGCTTGACGTGGAAGCCAGCTTCTGCTATCTTGGAGACATGTTTTAAAAGCACTGGTGGAGGATGTGCCCTTGCTATCGCTACAAGATGTACTACTACCTGGGGAAAGTTCAGGAAACTACTTCCAATACTGACTTCCAAGCATGTGTCACCTTTAAATCATGGAAAAGTGTTTAGTGCTTGCATTCGCTCAGCCCTACTACATGGAAGTGAACTTGGGCCCCAACAGCCCCGGATTTACGGAGGCCTCGTAGAAATGATAGAGCCATGATCCGCTGGATCTGCGGTGTCAAACCACATGATAAAGTCCCCATAGAAACCCTATACACAAAGTTCGGGATTCAGGAGGTAGCTGTTGCACTAAGAACTAAACTTCTGAGATGGTATGGTCATGTCCGACAGTCGCGCGTGCATCTTCCTGGACAAATTCAATTACCAGTTTCGCCATCCCTGGCCCTAGAGGACTTGGGAGACCAAGGAAGTCTTGGAGTGAGTGAGTTAATGGGGATGTTGATGTGTGCAACCTAGAAGGCATCAATCCCCAGAACAGAGAAGCCTGGAGATCTGGTGTGAGAAGGACAAGCCAACTGCAGCTTACCCCAGGAACTGGGAAACTATCTGCAGTTTAAATATCAAACCAGGATTAAGTACATGTAAGTAAGTAGATTAGTTTTTTTTTTTTTAAATGGGCATTAATTTTTCAAGTATTTTTATAAATTATATATTGACAGGCATTAAAAAACAAAGTTGAATTAATGGCCATAATTCAAGAAAAATGGCCATTACAGATGACATTATTAATGGGCCATTAAATTTTGTGTTGATTTCCTGGAAAAATAATGGTCCTTCTTTTCTTCTCTTTAAGTTAATGGGCCAAAAGTACTTGCCATTTATAAAATTAATGCCAATTAAAGCAAACATTTTACAGGGGCCATTAATATTCTCAATTTCTATTCATTGGATAAGCACGGCCATACATTTCTCATTTGATGGCCAAATAATTATTAAAAGCCAATAATTAAAAAAAAAATGCCAATTATATGGTGTTTTTTCCCATTTATAATGCCCATAATTTTCAGACTTATCAATATGCATTAAAACCTTATATCCTTTTCAATGACCATGACTTTTGCTTTTAAGGGTGTGTTTTTATGACCATGAGATATGACAAATACACTTAAATGGCCCTGACTTATGTTATGGTTTAATTGTGGTTTTATGGTACAAACTTTGGACAACAATGAATTGGAAATCACTACTGCAGAAACAGCCATGAATCAGTGATGAATAAACCATGGATATCACCAATCAATCATGGCCTTTAAAGGCACCATTACTAAAGGGCATGAAATAGTCAGCTGGTCATAATTATGCCATTAACTTACCAACTGATTCCATAAACATCTTATTAATGCCCATTATCATTATCAATTCCAACTAGATATTTTTTTTAAAAAATGGGCATTATTATTTCAGGTATTTTTCATCAATTATATATTGACAGAATGACAGGTATCAAAAACAAAGTTGATTTTTTTTATTATTAATGGCCATAACTCAAGAATAATGGCCATTAAAGGCAACATTATTAATGGGCCATTGAATTTTGTGTTGCTTTTCACGGGAAAATATTAGCCCATCTTTACTTCTCTTTTAGGTAATGGACCAAAACTACTGGTCATAAAGAAAATTAATACCAACAAGAAATGGGCTGCAAGCAAGGCTCAGTATATATATATATATATTTTAATTGTGCATTCGATTTAAAAGTGGACATTACTGAATAAAAATCTAAAAAGTCTATTTCATAATTACAAATAAACATATTTTAGTAAACACTTGGAATACGAGAGACATACAATAAGTTTGAAATAAAAATGTAGAGTCAACTATTCACATGCTGGTATGTCCACCTTTATTGATCACGCTCATTGATTTGGTGGTTAGTTCTTGGTGTTAACAAGGGTCCTTTAATTAGGCTGGTTGATTCCCCCCTTATAAGTTATTGACACGTTGATTTGGATTATTAGTTCCCAGTAGGGGTTAACAAGGGTCCTTTAATTAGGCCTTAATCCAATTTATCACTTCTTTGAATAAACAAAATTGGAGGTCAAATATTTAAAACGATAAAATTATATTGGCAATGATTTTTGCCCTAAACAGGTTCATACATCACTAGTCATAAACTTAGTGGATATACTTTAATTCCCTATCATAATTTGGTCTTTCTGGTATTTCGGTGGTCTTTCCGGTAATTCGAGTCTTTCCGGTAAATCTAGGCACCCCTCTCTGGTGTACAGCTCCACCTGTGTAAGCCCACATTCATCAGCCACTGAAGGTTTAACCATGATTGCTGAAGGATCTAAGACAAGTCTTGTGAAAGTGTCAGGATCTTGCTGATCTATGCATAATGCTGTATAGTTGGCAATCCTCTGTTTGAATACATTTCTTTCAATTTCAAACACTGAGCATTCAGCGACAAAGTTCTGTCTAGTCTCTGGCGCCCCAGAACTAAGTTTACACGTTGGGTCCACCTGATATTGGTTAAATACAGCTCTATTTGCTTGCAAAATATGTGCAGGTTAACAGTTTGCATTTCAGTTGAGCTCTCCTACTGTCATTTACACTGTTTATACTGTTGACCAAATAGGGAGACACTTTCTGACCTTAATTACTTCCGGATTAACGTATTTCAATACCATTCACCATATCTACATCAATTGCTGGTTACTGGTTTACAGGTGGTCAGTAATGGATAAACAGGTAACCAGTACCCCCCAATACCTGAAAATGGGAGGGTTTCTGGTTACCTGTATTTACATTACTGACCAACTGTAGACTGGGAACCAGCAATTAATGTAGATATGGTGAATGTTTCCCAAACAGTTAGTTACACAAAGTTGCAAACATCTTCTATCTATCTATCTTTTCATCCTGCAGCACCCTCTCTCGAGTGTTATGTGCAGTTGCGCTGTCAGTGCAAGGATAAAAGCTAGATTCTAGCAAGTGTTAAAGTAAAAATAGTAAGGAACGAATAAAAGATCATAGTGTTAGTGCAGGTTGAGGTTTAAGAACAGATTAAAAACAGTGTTTAAAAATTTAAGGGGACTGATGGTTGATCTTGCTGACTCCTTCTTTTGTAACATGTATAGTGTTTATCTGTTTACTTAGTTTCTGATTGACCCAGATATTGGAGACATTGATGGTAAATAAGTTGTTGTAAACAAGGTATTTATTTGGTTATGAGATTTTTCTAGAAGGATGACTAATCATCTAGATGGTTCTTGAACCTTGGAGAAAAGTCCAGATCTTTCTGGAATTTTCTTTTCCATGCCAATAGAAGCTTTGAGTAGGTTCTTGAATTCGGTAGAAGTTTGTGGAATTTTCCAGAATAAGTAAATATAGCATATGATATAATAGTCTTTCTTGACCGTTCTGGAACTTTCTTAAAGGGTATATATAAGAGTAAATTTTTCATAAGGGCATCTTTGAAATAATTTCACCTTTTAAAAGTCTAAACCTCTTGTGCTGGAATTCTATATTGGAATACATTGTGCTTAACTTATTCATTCTGGATTACTTTGGATTATTCAGTTTTGGATTCAGACTTCATGTTCATTTGGATTTAACTTCAAAATCTGGGGATCAGAAACTGCAGAAAGACTTGTGGTGATAAATATTCTGAGGGACAGTTTGGACATACCAGGTATTGTAAATTAGACTTTCTTTGATTGTATAACTATTTTCCATTGCTTATTGTAAATGATAATTTTGTTTTTAATAAATTTTGTTAAATTTTAAAAGTGCTTTTTGCTGACTTTCCAATTAGCAAATTTTGGTTTCCTGAATTTGTTTCTAGTTACGCCTGGCACGTAACAGAAATTGGGGGCTTAGAGTCCGGGATTGAAATTTGTTATTCACCAAATTAGTTTGAAATTTAAAAGAATCTATACTGTTTGCTGTTTAGCTAGTTGAAGCCATCAGAAAGCAAATATGTCATTCAAACTTAGTGATTTTACTGCGTCACCTTCTCAGGAGCTGTTAGACTTAGCAAAAAAGTCTGATCTTTTAGACATTGCTGATTATTATGGCCTACCCAATATCAAAAAGACCATGTTAAAACATGAAATTAAGAATATTCTCATTCAGTTCTTTGTGGACGAAGAAATATTTGATTCCTCAGCCACATCTCAGATTCTGGTTACCCAGACTGATTTGCAGCTGAGAGAATTAGAAATTAAAAGGCAAGTTGAGATAGAAAAAATAAGGTTAGAACATGAAGAGAGACTGAGGCGTGAGAAAGAAGAGCGAGAGGAAAGAATAAGGGCAGAAAATGCAGAGCGTGAAGAGAGATTGAGACGTGAGAAAGAAGAGCGGGAGGACAGAATAAGGCTCGAAACATTAGAACGAGAAGATAGGTTGTTGAGACAAAAAATTGAAATGGAAGAACGAGAGAGGGAAAAACAAAGAGAAATGGAAAGAGAAAAATTAGAACAGCAAGAACGCATTGAAATTGAAAAAGAAAAATTACAATTTGAGTTAAAAATGAAAGAACTTGAGTTAGAGGGAAAATCTAAATCAAAACCTTTGCCTTTAGACTCTGGCAAATTTTTTGATGTAACAAAACACATCAGACTCGTTCCTCCATTTCAAGAAAAAGAAGTTGACAAATATTTTTTAC
The DNA here is from genome assembly GCA_964019695.1 of Loripinus fragilis. NCBI lineage: Eukaryota > Metazoa > Mollusca > Bivalvia > Lucinida > Lucinidae > Loripinus > Loripinus fragilis. The sequence continues at coordinate 92,294,040 of OZ026526.1, read as the reverse complement.
ATTTTGAAAAGGTAGCAGAAAACCTGAAATGGCCAAGAGAGCACTGGACCTTACTTTTGCAGAGCGTTGTAATAGGCAAAGCTCGAGAAATTTACACTCAGCTTTCACTAGAACAAAGCTCAGATTATGACAAAGTAAAAGAACTTATTCTTAAGGCTTATGAGTTGGTCCCTGAAGCTTACAGGCAGAAATTTAGAGATTGTAGAAAAGAACCTAACCAGACTCATGTGGAATTTGCTAGAACAAAAGAACAATTATTTGATAGGTGGTGCTCTTCAAAGAAAGTGGGCTCTGATCATGAAAAACTAAGACAGCTCATGCTTGTTGAAGAATTCAAATGGTGCATAAATTCTGACGTCAGGGCTTTCTTAAATGAAAAAGAAGTTGAAAATTTGGATGTAGCAGCTAGACTAGCTGATGATTATTCTTTGACTCATAAAACTTCTTTTGTTAACAAGCCATTTCCTAGGAAACCATTCAACCCACAATTAAAATTTACACCTCAATCAAGACCATTTTCCCCTCAGTCAAAACCATATTCCCCTCAGTCAGGTCCAAAACCCAACCCCAGTAGTCCATCTGATAATTCCAGTCATTCATTTACTCCAAAACCTAGATTCTCTGGTGAAAACAAAGGTCAAAGTCCTTTATCCCAGCCAATATGCAATTATTGTAAACAATCTGGTCATATCATATCTGAATGTATAGCTTTGAAAAGAAAGAGAGAAAAAGAAAGACAGGAGAGTCCTAAGCCCACAGGTCTCACCTCTTTAAGGCTAAAACCACAGTCTTCTATTCAGGATGAGAATCCTATTTTGGCCAAAACATCTGAGACTGATGCCGTTATGGAGATTTATGAACCATTCTTATCAGATGGTTCCGTGTCACTAAATAGTGACTTTGCCCAGTCTACCCCTATTAAAATCTTACGAGATACTGGTGCTTCTCAATCTCTTATCTTGGCAGATACCCTGCCTTTTTCTGAGAAGACTTCTTCTGGGACAAGTGTCCTTATCCAGGGTGTAGAGTGCGGATTTATCAATGTACCGCTCCATAACATTTATTTGTCCTCAGACTTAGTTACTGGTCTTGTGGCTGTAGGTATTAGACCTTCTTTACCTTTTAAAGGTATTCACTTGCTTTTAGGCAATGATTTGGCTGGAGATAAGGTTGTGGTAGACCCACTTTTGACCAGCACACCTTGTGTTGATCAACCGCCTGATCCTATTGAGCAGGAAATTCCTGACCTTTACCCTTCTTGTGCCGTCACTAGGGCAATGGCAAAGAAAGCCAAACAGAATAATGGGATGCAAGATATTAGTTTAGCTGACACTTTGATAGGTCAGTCCTTTAATGATGAGATTTTAAATTCTCTTTCTCCAAGCCAGTCTGACATTCAGACTGACTTTGACACTTCAAGGTCAAACCTTGACCTTTCACCTTCAATTTCAAATGACCAGCTGTCAAGGTCACAGCTTTGTAAGGAACAACACAGTGATCCTGAGATATCACCTTTATTTGATGGAGCTTTAGATGAAAATGAAATGTCACAAGTCCCTGTTTGCTATTATGTAAAAAATGACATTTTGATGAGAAAATGGCGTCCTCCTGAAGTCTCAGCAGATGATGAGTGGACTGTTAACCACCAGATTGTGGTTCCTAGGGCTTACCGTCCTGAAATTTTGAATTTAGCTCATGAAACTCCTATGTCAGGCCATTTAGGTATAAATAAGACCTATCACAAGATTCTTAATCATTTCTTTTGGCCAGGATTAAAATCTGATGTTTCTCAGCACTGCAAATCCTGTCACACTTGTCAAATGGTAGGAAAACCCAATCAGACCATTCCAAAAGCTTCTTTACAGCCCATTCCTGCCTTTGATGAACCTTTAAGCAGAATTATTATTGACTGTGTAGGTCCCCTACCCAAAACAAAGTCAGGTTGTCAATATCTTTTGACTATTATGTGTGCTTCAACACGCTTCCCTGAAGCCATTCCACTTAGAAATATTAAGACTAAGACAATTGTTAAGGCACTTGTGAAGTTTTTCACTTTTGTGGGACTTCCAAGGTCTGTACAATCTGATCAAGGTTCAAATTTTATGTCAGGAATTTTTCAACAAGTCATGCATGAACTTGGTATCAAACAATACAAGTCATCGGCTTATCATCCTGAAAGCCAGGGTGCCTTAGAAAGATTTCATCAAACTTTGAAAAACATGATCAGATCTTACTGCTTTGACACAGAAAAAGATTGGGATGAAGGCATACATTTGCTATTATTAGCTGTAAGGGAATCTGTACAAGAGTCTCTTGGGTTCAGTCCATTTGAACTGGTATTTGGGCATACTGTGCGCGGACCCTTGAAACTTCTGAAAGAAAAATTTCTCTCAGATGATGACAGTTCTTTGAACTTACTTCAGTATGTGTCTGATTTCAAAAATAGACTATCAAAAGCCTGTGAAGCTGCTCGATCCAATCTCAAATCAGCTCAAAGCAAAATGAAACTACGTTATGATGAAAGTGCTCAGGATAGACATTTTGAACCTGGAGACAAGGTACTTGCTCTTTTGCCCTTTCCTGGTAAGCCATTGCAAGCTAGATATTATGGTCCGTATACTGTTGACAAAAAGTTAAGTGATGTTAATTACATTGTCAACACTCCTGGGAGGCGTAAGCAAAAACAGTTATGTCATATCAACATGCTTAAAAAGTACATTGATAGGGATAGTTCTGTTATTTCATCAGTAAATCTAGTTAATTCTGTCCCTCTTGAACAAAATGAAATGGACTCTGAAGATATGAACTTTGTGAAATCTGATCCTGCGTCGTCAAAACTCAAGAACTCTGATATCTTAAAGGATCTTGACCAGAAATTGTCACATCTTAGCTCAGACAAGAGACTTGAACTGAAGCAGTTAATTCTTGAATATGAGCACTTATTTCCGGACATTCCATCCAAAACTGACAAAATCTATCATGATGTTGAACTTGTTGATGGTTCAAAACCTGTGAAACAACATCCATACAGAATGAACCCTGTAAAACAACAAATTCTCAGAGATGAAGTTCAATATTTGCTGGATAATGACTTTATAGAACCTAGTCAAAGTGAATGGAGTTCTCCTTGTATTCTTGTACCAAAACCTGATGGGACATTTCGCATGTGTACAGACTACCGTAAAGTAAATTCTGTCACCAAAACGGACACATTTCCAATTCCTCGAATCGATGACTGCATCGATAACATTGGACAAGCCAAATATGTCACAAAATTCGATCTGCTTAAAGGATTTTGGCAAATACCTCTGACAGACAGAGCAAAGGAGATCTCAGCATTTGTTACTCCAGACGGATTGTATCAGTATAAAGTTATGCCATTTGGAATTAAGAACTCTCCAGCAACATTTCAACGCTTGGTTAACAGCTTGATATTTAATCTGGTTGGCTGTAAAGCCTATATCGACGACGCTATCATCTTCAGCGAAGAATGGGAACGACACTTACAAACTATCAGAGATTTCTTTGACAGACTTAGTGAAGCTAAACTAACAGTTAACTTAACAAAGAGTGAATTTTGCCATGCAAATTTGACATTTTTAGGTCATATTGTGGGACAAGGTCTGGTAAAACCTGTAGAGGCTAAAGTTGAGGCTATCTCAGATTTTCCCGTACCTTCTGGCAAAAGACAACTGATGCGCTTTCTCGGTATGGCTGGATATTACAGGAAATTCTGTAATAACTTCTCTGTCATTGCAGAGCCTTTGACAAACTTACTTGGCAAAAGGGTCAAGTTTATTTGGACTGATAATTGTCAGAAGTCTTTTGAAAAGCTTAAAGCCATACTTAAAAGTGCTCCAGTTCTCTTAGCACCAAACTTTGACAAAGAATTTAAGTTGGCTGTAGATGCCAGTGATGTTGGTGCAGGCAGTGTATTGTTACAAGAAGATGACAATGGTGTTGATCATCCTGTTTGTTACTATTCTAAAAAGTTTAACAAACATCAGAGAAATTACTCTACCATAGAGAAAGAATGCTTATCTCTCATCCTTGCTCTTCAGCACTTCGAAGTTTACCTAGCTTCTTCAGTTGCACCTATTGTCATTTTCACTGATCACAATCCACTGACTTTCATTCATAAAATGAAAAACAAGAACCAGCGTTTACTCAGATGGAGTCTCATGTTGCAAGAGCACAATCTAGATATCAGGCATATTAAAGGAAAAGATAATATCATCCCAGATGCACTCTCTAGGGCTTAGATGCCTCATAAGTTTTGATATTGAGTTTGTGCTATTGCTCCTTATTGATCTGATGTGATTTCACATTATTTTTTTTTTTATATATATATCATTGTTCATTATTGCAAAAGAAAGCTTTACTTCATAAAACTTTCTTTTCTTTGAGGAGGGGAAGTGTAACATGTATAGTGTTTATCTGTTTACTTAGTTTCTGATTGACCCAGATATTGGAGACATTGATGGTAAATAAGTTGTTGTAAACAAGGTATTTATTTGGTTATGAGATTTTTCTAGAAGATTGACTAATCATCTAGATGGTTCTTGAACCTTGGAGAAAAGTCCAGATCTTTCTGGAATTTTCTTTTCCATGCCAATAGAAGCTTTGAGTAGGTTCTTGAATTCGGTAGAAGTTTGTGGAATTTTCCAGAATAAGTAAATATAGCATATGATATAATAGTCTTTCTTGACCGTTCTGGAACTTTCTTAAAGGGTATATATAAGAGTAAATTTTTCATAAGGGCATCTTTGAAATAATTTCACCTTTTAAAAGTCTAAACCTCTTGTGCTGGAATTCTATATTGGAAAACATTGTGCTTAACTTATTCATTCTGGATTACTTTGGATTATTCAGTTTTGGATTCAGACTTCATGTTCATTTGGATTTAACTTCAAAATCTGGGGATCAGAAACTGCAGAAAGACTTGTGGTGATAAATATTCTGAGGGACAGTTTGGACATACCAGGTATTGTAAATTAGACTTTCTTTGATTGTATAACTATTTTCCATTGCTTATTGTAAATGATAATTTTGTTTTTAATAAATTTTGTTAAATTTTAAAAGTGCTTTTTGCTGACTTTCCAATTAGCAAATTTTGGTTTCCTGAATTTGTTTCTAGTTACGCCTGGCACGTAACACTTTGAAGGAGTCAAGATCATCCATGAGAACAATCTCTGAGGGGAGTTTATTCCATAGAACAATTGTTGCTGGGTAAAACGACTGCTGATAGTAAACTGCATGGGTGTGGATCTGTCTATAGGAGAGAGGGTGCATGTGACGGGTAAATCGCTGGGGTTTCTCAAAATATGTTGGTATTTGTATGGCTACATAACCATAAATAATTTTATGGAACATGAACATCTTTTGTTACCCAGTGTCTCGGGGTCTGGTACCGGACCCCTAGACTACGAGTCTCGGTGTCCGGTACCGGACCCCTAGACTAAAAGTCTAGGAGTCCGGTACCGGACACCAAGCCTCGTCTATAAGGAATGGCTTGGGGTCCGGTAGTGACTTTTCAGCAATGCCCGTCTTTTTTCTCTTTGGCGTTTGTCTCAGTGTTCCTATTATAATTGCTATCTGTAATTGTTTATTAATGGCCGTGAGGAAGTAAATGGCAACTTGCACTTTCACTGAAGTAAGCAAACGGCAATTGCAGGCACATTGCCCTAATTGGTCGCCAACAAGGATAATCATAAAGTCTTCCATTAATCCAAGCGAACGGTACAATTATACACAATTAACAATTTGAAACAAATCATCCTTGAAACTGTGCAACTCGCGCCTCGCGGTCTATGAAAGTTGTAAAGGGCTGAGTTTCTAACAAGACTTTTAATGAAGCTCTGCGATATCATGATTCTTTTGGGATAAGCGATTATTGACGGCATAACAGCATGATAACGGTAATGCTTCAATTTCTTCATACCTAAATATTCGTACTTTAATTATATGTTCCGCCCGTTAATGAGACGGTTCTTTTGAGCACCCAAAAGCTAATGTCAAAGCTAAGCAAGAAGACATAAAAGCGGGCCACTGACAACCTCAATGGAATGCATTCTAAATGGAGTTCCATTGGTCGGATGCGCTGATTTTTTGACAATGCTTGTCTATATGCCGAAATTAGCTATTGACGTATGCTATTACATGCAGCCGCTCAGGGACGTCATTTTAGATACATTTTATCGGCCCTATAATAGTCTGCTAGTCCATTTAAGACGTCTTTGTAGCAAACAGTGTGACCTAGATTAGACTGCTATCCTAGGAGCAGTCTGATCTGGGTCCACAATGTTTCTGTATACCGAAATTAGCCATTGACGTAAGCTATTTAAACTATGCAGCAGATGACTACAGCAGACGCATTTTAGATGTATTTACGTGGCCGAGTCTAGCAATCAATATAGATTCAGTTTTAACGTCTCTGTACACAGCACACATTGTGGATCCAATTCAGAGCAGTCTGATCTTGGTAAAGACACATTGTATGTATTTCAAGTAAGTCATTTCTGTTTCAGTCATATAAGTTGTAAATGAAAGGAAAATATTTAAAAAGGCTGGAAAATGCTTGTAAACAAACTGTGTGTGTGTGTGGGGGGGGGGGGGGGGGGGAATCTGTCTTTTTACAACATACAACATAGATCATAAATTTAGGGTCTGTGCATGGATACAGTGGTAGGACTCGCCGAGTGAATTCACCGTACATGCTTGTTGGGTTTATTTGGATTGAGTATTTAATGGATGATGGATGCGCTATCAATACTGGGCCGCGCCGTTTTCTATCTATCTATCTCTTCATAATTCCAAACCCTCGTATTGAGTATTATGGGAATGTGACTTGCACATGGTGTGTTAGTAAGAAAGATCAAAAAACAGTGAAGTGAAGGTAAAATAATGATAGTGATATGAAAATAAAGGTGATAGTGTTGGGCAGACCTGGGGTAATCGTAATCAGTAATTGTAATTATCTGTAATTAAATACAATTTTCAAATTAATCAAATGTAATTGTAATCATGTTTTTTTTTCAAATACATGTAATGTAATTGTAATGATTACTGAAAATATTTTAGCTGTAATTATAATTACTTTCAAATACTTTTCAAATACATTTGGTTATTTACTTAGAAAATTTTCCCAACACAAGAAACAAATAGGTGACTTATGGTTATATTTTAATTCAGATCTATGAATGAGAAAAAAAACACAGGATAAATAAAACATATTGACTTTTGTCGACCATTAAAGTAGCACACTTAAAAATATTTAGTCAATTTCAGACTTAACATGGTGTTTAAGATTAAGGGTCATTTTGTATAAAATTAAAAACCAAACTTTTTTTTCAAAATTAAAAACCAAGCTTTTTTTCAAAATTAAAAATTAAAAAATATGGCAATAGACAACTTAACATGGTATAAGGTACATTTTCTCCAAAAATTCTCTCTTGACAGCATTTTCTGTTTCTCCTATTTGCTGAAGGCCTTTAAAGAAATGTTGAGAAACAAAACTAGTTCTGTTCATTTTGACATGCTTAGCTGATTTCACATGTAAATTCACCAAACCCAGACTATAAAAAGAAGACTTCTCAAAGGTGTTAAATCTTTTGTTATTGAATATAGCTAGCTCATGTGAAAAGGTACTTATGACCTTCTTAATAGCTACCTGTATATGTGTGCAAAGTGGACAAAGGTTATTGCATAAAAGCATATTTTCTTGTGGAATGGCTTAATAACTTTTTCATCCTGCTCCTGTAGAATGCTTATTCAGCATAGCAGGCAAAGTTTTTGGGCCTGAAAGGTGTTCCCTCAAAGATGACACTTTTGAAAAACTTAATATGATGATTAAATGTAAACATCAAATAAAATCTGAGTGATAACAATTTAAAAGTAAATTTTTTGCTAATCTAGAAAAGAAAAGAGCAACAGCAAAAACAATCACAAGACTAAATAAAGATGGTAAAGAAATTATAAATTCTAAAAACATATTAAAAGAACTTGAATCTTACTAAAAGCAATTATATAAATACCAAAAAATAGATACTAAAAATATTGAACAGTTCAACAAAAATATAAATAAAAAACTAACAGATGATGAAAAAAATAGTATAGAAGGTCCCGTATCAGAATATGAGTGTGCATCAGCCCTTAAAGCAATGCAAAACAACAAAAGTCCTGGTACTGATGGAATAACCACAGAATTCTACAAAATATTTTGGAGCGACATAAAAAGTTATTATGTAAAGTCACTCAATTATTCATTTGAAAATGGAGACATGACTGTTATGCAAAAACAAGGATTAATTTCATTGCTTCCAAAAAAGAATAATGACCTAGGCAACTTAAATAATTGGCGACCACTAACTTTATTAAACACTGATTATAAAATAGTAACAAAACAATTTCTAATAGAATTAAAAAATACATATCTCATATCATAGAAAATTCACAAACTGGTTTCATTAAGGGAAGATATATTGGAGAGAATATTAGACTCATACAGGAAACAATTGAAGCACTGGAAGAAGAAAATCATCCACGGTTAATACTCTTCGCAGACTTCGAAAAGGCTTTCGACAGTATTAGTCATGATTTTATGTTTAACTGTTTGAAGTGTTTTAATTTTGGGACTGATATTATTAGATGGATAAAATGTTTTTACAATGATGTAAAAAGTTCGGTTACCAATTCAGGATATATGACCGAGTTTTTTCATATAAAAAGGGGTTTGAGACAAGGATGTCCACTATCAGCTTACTTATTTATAATCTGTATTGAATTACTTGCTGCAGCTGTGAGAGAAAACAAAAATATTGGAGGTATTTCATTATTTGGAAATGACTTTAAAAGTTCAATGTTTGCAGATGATGCAACCTTTGCATTGGATGGGACTTTCAATTCATTCCGAGAGCTCATTGATATTTTGGAAGCTTTTAAATCAGTTTCTGGATTAAAACTAAACAATAAAAAAACCACTGTCCTTCGAATAGGGTCTTTAAGAAACACTACTGTTGAATATTTGAAACACTTAAACTTTTTATGGACATCAGAATCAGCAAAAACTTTAGGAATATTATTTTTTGCAGAAAGTAAAAAAATGCAAGAACAAAATCTGTATTCAAAACTAAATGATTTTACAAATTGTTTAAAACGATGGCAGCACAGAAAATTGACTTTGATGGGTAAAGTTACGGTTATCAAAACTTTTGCTTTACCAAAACTAATATATCCTTTCACAGTATTGTTAGACCCCCCGAGAGAAGTTATACAAAAATTAAATTCAGAAATATTTTCCTTTATATGGGACTCAAAACCCGATAAAATTAAAAGAACTACACTATGTAGAGATTATAAAAATGGAGGTCTAAGAATGATAAATCTTGAATACTTTTTAAATGCATTAAAAGCAAGTTGGTTGAAACGAATTTTTGATGAGGAGTCTACGTTTACTTTATGGAAAAGCTTTTACAAGCAAAAACTTACCAGTTTTGGAGATAATCTTGTACTAGAAAGTAATCTTAAAGAAAATGACTGTGCACAAATAAGTAAAAATAATCATTTTTTAAAAAATATTTTAACAGCATGGAGTAAAATTAATCACAAAGATACCCGTACACGCATATCGAAACAAATCATTTGGAATAATTCTTATATCAAATGTGATAACAATATAATTTATTATAAAGAGTGGAATGACAAAGGAATAAAATACATAGAGCATATTTATGATTATAGATCAAACACGTTTTATGATTTTAATACTTTACAGAATTTATATGGTATAAACACTAATGATTTTCTAAAATACCATCAAATTATTACCAATATACCTGAACGTTGGAAGCTTTTACTCAAAGGCGAAAATGCTGTGGAACAGGGAATAGATCAAAGACAAACAAATATAGACATCATTTTGTTGAAACACAACATAAATAAAACCCTATACAGCACACAATTAAAAGAAACATCACAAGAAAGATTAAAATCAGAAGTAAAATGGACAAAAGATTTCCAAAATTATGATATTGATTGGGAATTGGCATATCAGATGTCACACAGATGCACAATTGATATAAAATTGAGAAATTTTCAATACAAATATTTAATGCGGATTATACCAAACAACAAATACTTATTTAAATGTAAACTAGCACCAACTGTTTTATGTGATTTTATGCAATGCAGGAAGAAACCAATGCACACTTATTCTGAGACTGTCATTTTGTGCAAGGGTATTGGTCAAAAATCCAAAAGTTTTTACAAGATAACAATTTTGAAATAGACTTAACGTATTATAGAATAAGTTTTGGTATTTTAGATAAAAACAGTGTAAAAACACCAATGATGAACTTCATCATTTTAATAGCCAAATATTGTATATTTGCATCAAAGTATAAAATGCAGAGACCAACTTTTGAGAGCTTTCTTAAGACATTACACCAAAGAAAGGAAGCAGAACACTATATTGCTTTAGCCAAGGACAAAATCGAACAACATAATCAGAAATGGGGATTTTTGGGAAACTTCGAATAGGTTCTGTTCTTGCATTTTGCTTTTTTTGTCTGATTGCTTTATAATAATAATTATAATAAGAACCATAAACAGCATCAAAAGTTTCTTCAAATATACTAAAAAAAAATAGACCCAAACCCTCTCGATTGCTAGCGTGTTAGAAAAGACAAACATTTTACACAAACAGACAAGGACGTTGGGAGGCAGGCGTAGAGACTTTTTTTCTATCTATTTATTTATTTATTTATTCATTTATTTATTTATTTATTCAATTATTTATTTAATCATATATAGTTAAATAATTAAAATACTGCAGTATTTGGAGTTACATTTGGACATTACTATGTAATACATACTTAAGTCTAAATTTTTTTGACAAACCATTTTAGCATATGTTTTAACGAGAATCAACATGGTTGACGCTACGGAGAAAACAAGCATTACTATAGTATAGCTAACTAATTAAAAAACAAAAACAGCGGATATATAAAGGTGTATATTTGGTTAAAAATTACACCAATCCATATATACAATCGCATTTATATTGCCTCTGCCATGTTGGTTCTCGCTTTGATGAAATATTGTGTCATTGTCAAATATATTGTATGTTTATTTCATGTTACATATACTGTACAGATGTATTTCTGAATAAAGAGTAAATAACAAAAAAAAAACAATTTAAAAGTAGCTGACTGAGCAAAAGGTTGTGAAATAGATCTATAAAGTATGTAGGCAGATATAATGTATGATGTATCTAACTTTAAAACCACATTGGTATGAACTGTGCATATAGTGTATATATATTTTTGTTTAAATTTGATAAGAACATGAATAAAATTTTATAGCTAATTTAAGAAATAACAGTATAGGACATGGCTTTATATATAACTTCAAAGACCCTATCACTCTTTATAATTTTAAAAGTGAGTACTAAAAAGCATTACAATTTTACATAAAAACTTCAAAAGTAATTAGTAATGTATTTGATTACATTTCTAAAGTAATTGTAATCATTACATTTTTACAGGTCCTGTAATTGTAATGTAATTGTAATCATTGATAAGTCAAAGGTAACTGTAATGTATTTGAATACTTTTCAAAGTATTTGGCCCCAGGTCTGGTGTTAGGTGTTAAGAAGATGGAGTTAAAAGCAGATTAAAAATTTCCGGGGTTTCCATCAAATAGATATTCAAACCTGCCTGCTCAGATACTAGCTAGAAAATTGAAAATTTTATCATATTAGATATGGTCCTTTCCAATATACAAATAACAAATGCGCTGATCAGACTGCGCAGACTGGTCTGCACCTTTGTTGTTCGCAAACCGCTTGAGGTAGGTTTTCTCGCGTCGGGCCCATTATTAATGTAAATGTGTGAAAATGTGTGGTAAACTAATACAATAAGTTGCTTTCCAACTGAAGACGAGAAATAAGTGGACGATAAAACAATATATATAAAATTGATTTTCACAGTTTATGATTTATCCATAGGAGACACCCGACAATTATTTAAAGAAACTGCAGCACAAGTTTTTGTTGGATAATAGTTCTATATCTATAGCCGTAAAATACATTTAATATTACTTAGTTTGCATCTCGTTATAACATTCCCGAGAGCATGTTCCCAGAAGATGGTGTCTGTATCATGCACTTATTTCAACCTGAGTTTTTTAATGCTATGTAGTGCCAACAGGTTTCCCACACCCTTAATCATTAATGTGTTGTATGCAAAATAGTCAGGTGACTCCACTTGTAGTTAATCAGCCAATCGGTTCGCTCAGACCCATGCTAGAGCAAGATATGTAAATGAGCAGGTCACGGTGTCTATGCATGCTTTGCTGTGGCTGGAAGAGAGAAAGCGCGCCACATGGCATTCAACAGCTAGAGCTCAAGTAGAGAACACCTATTACAGACAATACACAGTATACCGATAGTGAAGACTTGGTTGGGACTGGTGAGACGAAGTGGCTAACGACCCTACTGATCCTGAATACAGCCTTATACAAGTCAACAAGACACTCTCGGAAATTATAGTGAGTATCTGTAATTGTGGCATTTCACCCAAGCCCTGGCCAGTTTGCACAATAATGGCGACGAAGATAAATAACGGCTTGTAAAACCACTTGGACCCCGTTTTTTGGTAGAAATAAGCAATATTGGACAGTTAAATACATGTGAAATGCAGTCCCTCTGTGCCTGAACGCAAATTTGCCATTTTCAAAGAAAATAGGTCGCGTGCACATGGCTCGAGCGCATGCAAAAGGCGCCATTTTGTTTAACCAATAGTGATTCATTTGGTCACGCCCACAAAAGCTTTGCGGACATCGCACTCGCAGACGAGTGTATTTTTCATATTTTTTTGTTTTGTTTCCACTTAGAAATGCATTGCTGGATTAGCGCATTTGTCCATTTATTTGCTCACGAAGTGCAGCCGGTCTCAGTCTGAGGAATAATTTAGCATTTTTTCGGAAAAAGATAAATTTTACCGACTCAGCAGGCAAAGAGTCAATTTTGTGTGTATTCCAATCAGGCACGCGCTATATTTGGTAGCCAATCAAAAAGCTGCATTATCGACTTCCGCCTCGTGACGAATTGTAAATAACACTCGCAATCGAGTGTGTGGTTTCAAGAAATATTTAGCATACAACGGCGGAATTTTTTGAGATTTTAAACCGCAGTCGGTTTATTTGTCGTTTGTTTTGATTGACCCTTTGTCAGGCTACCTGTACCAGTAATTTTACGGCCGCAATCGGCTATTTTGTTTATAAATTTCCTGGTAAAAACGATCACTAAAATTTTTGCGAATTGCATCACTCATTTTTTTTCTCGTATTTCTGCAAAGCAAAGAAACGAAGTGCAAGCAATATATTTTTTTTTCTCCTTGCACTATACAATAAAGAATAAAGTTATCTTGTATACTTGTGTTTAGTTGTTAGCCTTTGTGTTCTATTGACTGTAATCTGCTTGACATTTCACGCAGCTGTGAATTGTCTGCTGTAAACATTCTAAAAATCCAAAAATCAGCTGATTCTTCACGCAACTGTGATTTTTCTGCTAAAGTTTCAAAAAATTCACTACTAGAAACATTTTGTTGGAAAGTTAATAGACTGATACTTCACGCAGCTGTGAATAGTCAGCTTTAAACCTTCTGAACAGCTTGTAATCCTCAACATTGTATGTATAACGCAGCAGTTATATTTGTAAATATCCAGAGTATCATTACAAGCTACATGAACCAATATTAAAGGGGTACTACGTCCATTACCAAAATGTCAATTCAAATCAATTTTGCGGAGGAGGAAGAGCTACGAGAATTGCCAGGTGTAGGGTCGAGAGTGGCAAAGAACATACTAAGATTTAGGCAGGATAATTTCCCTATAACTCCTTCAAATATCTATGATATTCCGAGATTGAAGACGTCAAAGAAATTTCTGCAGCTTATTGACTTCACGGCAGTTCACAAAGGTTCAGGCGAGCCTATACATGTTGATGTCCGCAGCCGGACTAACTATCATCCACAGGAATCTTTTGTACAGACCCTTTCCCAATTTATTGATGATAATCAGCCAAATAAAAAGTATAGTAGCAATCCACAACCAATGTCCTGGCCTGTTTTGTCACCTGTACGAGTACATACACAGCCTCCACCGCAGCCGGTGGAATTTTCATCACCTCATCATGTCGGTTATCAAATGACAGCCCAACAGCAACCAACGGTAAAATATCAACCGACAGCTCAACCAACAATGTATCAACCGACAGCTCAACCAACAATGTATCAACCGACAGCGCAACCAACAATGTATCAACCGACAGCGCAACCGGCAGCTCAGTATCAATTGTCAGCATATCAACCAGCAGCTCAATACCAACCAACAGCTCAATATCAACAGACAGCTCAACCGACAGCATCATACCCACCAACAGCTCAACCAACAACTCAATATCAGCAAAGACAGAAATCTGCTAGTAGGAACTCAGCTGATAGTAAGCCACCAGTATTGCCCAAGAATTTAGAATTTGATGGAAAGACTAACTGGACATTGTTTAAGCAAAAATTTGAAAGCTATGCATCGGCGGCAGGTTGGAATGATGAGAAGAAGACGGACATGTTGATATGGGGACTCAAGGGAAAAGCAGCTGATTTTTATGTTCTGCTTAATAACATGAATGAGGACTTGACCTACAAACATCTGATGTCTGAGTTTGGAAAGAGATTTAAGAGGGAAGAACTTCCAGAAACCCTTCAAGCCCGTTTCCAAAATGAGTGTCAAGAAGAAGGTGAAGCTTTACGTGACTGGGCTGACAGGATTTTGACTTTGGCAGCTAAAGCATATAAGGATTTACCAGAAACCTGGATTAGAAGACATGCCATAATACGGTTTTGCATGGGATGTTTGGATCGGGAAGCTGGACAGCATGCCTGCATACAGCAGCCAAAAACATTTGATGAAGCCATGGATAAAATAGAATGGTTTAGATGTATTACCAAGACAACAAAATCTAAGAGTGTGCCCTCTAAATCTAGTAAATCTGATTCTTCGATTAATGCATACCAGTGTAAAACATACGGCTACTATGGAACAAATTCCAGTGAGGATGAAGATGATGAGGAGGAAGATTATGTACCACTTAGGAAGGTTAACACCAGATGGAAGAATAGCCCCCCTTCAATTCTGAAGAAAGATACAGGAGCTTTTGCCAAGAGTCAGCCTTCGCCAACTGAGAACCCGCAATCGGGTGCACAAGAAACTGCAATAGCAGAAATGGCAAAACAGATGTCTAAAATGTCAACAGAAATATCGTCTCTGGGCAGTAAATTTTCCGACCTCAATTCAGGATTAACGAAGATGCTTCAGGAAATTTCTCATTCTAGAAGTTTGTCACCAAGAAGGTATAATTGCTTCACTTGTGGTAGTCATCTTCATTTTGCAAAAGATTGTCCCTCAAAATTATCAAGAAGTCCAGAAGAGAAGACTTTGAGATTTCAAGATGTGCAGCCAAAAGGCAACGGGACGAAGAGCAAGGCCGGGTCCTCGCCCCAGTAGAGAATGGCCAGGAGCCTAGACAGTCTCCGCAGCTGGAGACCAAGAACAATCATATAAAACAGCAAACTGTTAAGCCGTCTCCGCAGCTGGAGGCCAAGGTCAATCAAAGAAAACAGCAGAATGTTAAAAAGTCTCCGCAGCCGGGGTCTGTGCAGACAGAGACCAAGATCCATCAGATTAAGGAAATGCCCAAACAAGATTTGCAGTTTGCACAGTCTAGGAACGTACAGAACGGACATCGGTCGGATAACAACATGAATCAACCGCAACTGGTTGATAGTTCATGCCAAGACAACTCTGTAGCTACTTCACAAGATTTGCAGTTTGCACAGTCTGGGAACGTACAGAACGGACATCGGTCGGATAACAACATGAATCAACCGCAACTGGTTGATAGTTCATGCCAAGACAACTCTGTAACTACTTCACAAGATTTGCAGCTTGCACAGCCTGGGAACGTACACAACGGACATCGGTCGGATAACAACATGAATCAACCGCAACTGGTTGATAGTTCATGCCAAGACAACTCTGTAACTACTTCACAAGATTTGCATCTTGCACAGCCTGGGAAAGTACAGAACGGACATCGGTCGGTTAATAACATGAATCAACCGCAACTGGTTGAAAGTTTGTGCCAAGACAACTCTGTTGCTACTTCACAAGATTTGCAGTTTGCACAGTATGGGAAAGTACAGAATGAATATAGGCCAGATAATAATAAAAATCAACCGCAACTGGTTGATAGTTCATGCAAAGACAGCTCTATTGCTACTTCTCCAGATTTGCAGTTTCCACAGTCTGGGAACGTACTGAATCAACATCGGTCAGATAACAGCAAATATCAACCGCAGCGGGTCGATACTTCATGCCTGGAAAATTCTGGGGATGTCACTTCAGAGCAAGAAACTATCATTACCATAAACAATGTGAAATCCTGTGCAGTATACCATGTGCCGGTTCAGGTACAAGATCAGCAGTTGGAAGCAGTGATAGATACAGCGGCAGAATCTACAATACTTTCAGATAAAATCTACAATAAGTTGGACCCCAAACCAAGAGTGTTGTCAAAAATGAAATTTCATATGGCCGGAAGAAATCTCACTGTCAATGGATTCAAGATAGGTCCAGTGAATTTGAGAATTGGCTCTACCATGTACAGAGAAATAATTCATGTGGCTCCAATAGAAGATGACATGTTACTTGGCATTGATTTTCTTATACAACAGAAAATGAAGATAGATATGGAGACAAATCTAATGACTTTAGGAAAAGACACCATATCCATTCACTTCGGAAGAGAACATGGAGAACCAAGGGTCTCACGGGTGAAAATTGCAAAAAGGAAGGTTATTCCCCCGAATTCTGTAGCCATGGTGACTTGCAAAATGAATGAGAATATGCCAGACTTTACTATTGAGCCAGAGTCAGATTCAAAATTTGTGGTTCCAAGATCAGCACACCGTAGCACAACCAAACCGTCCCTGGATGTAGCTAATGTGACAGATAACTTCATGGTATTAAAGAAAGGACAAATCATAGGCCAAGCAATTGAGGCGGAGGTGGTACCTGAAACAGAAAACTGCGATACAGAATCTTCTGCTGAGCCCATCCAGAGAGAATCACATGTAAGAAAAACTGAGACTAGAAGACCTGATGAGCAGTCTAAACAAGATGAGGACCCGTATGCAGACGTACCGGAGCACCTCATAGACATGTTAAAGCCGTCAGAAAATGAGCTAACAAAAGAAGAGTTCAGACAACTTAAAGAGGTGATTTGTCATTTTTCTGATGTGTTTGCTTCACATATATATGACCTAGGAAACTTCCAGGAAATTGAACATACAATAAATACAGGAGATGCAAAACCAATAAAACAGAGAATGAGAAGAACACCAGTTCAATTTGCCGGGGAGGAGGAAAAGGAACTCAGTAAAATGTTGGAGGCAGGTGTAGTTCAACCCTCTATATCAGAATGGGCGTCCGCACCAGTTCTAGTGAGAAAAAGAGATGGGACTGTGAGATTTTGCATAGACTATTGTGCATTAAATAATGCAACTGTTAAGGATGTTTATCCACTCCCATTGGTTGAAGATTGTGTGGACACCTTATCGGACAATATCTGGTTCTCAAAGCTAGATGCAATATGGGGTTATTGGCAAGTGAATCTTCGGGAAGAGGACAGGAGGAAAACGGCCTTCATAACCAAGTACGGATTGTACGAATTTGTGAAAATGCCATTTGGTCTTTGCAACAGTCCTTCGACGTTTTCCAGGGTGATAAATCTGGTATTGAGAGGTCTAAATTGGAAAACTGCATTAGCTTTCCTTGACGACATAGTCATTTTAGGAAAAAACTTCCAGGATCATTTGGAAAATCTGGTGGAAGCACTAAACCGTTTTAGACAGCATGGCCTCAAGTTAAAGCCGAAAAAATGTACATTCTGTTTAAAGAAAGTGGAATTTCTAGGCAGAATAGTGGGGGAGAACTCTATAGAAATTTCTGAGAAGGACATTGAAGCAGTTAAGGAATGGCCGACCCCCAAAAACACCAAAGATGTGGAAAGATTTTTAGGCCTGGCAAACTATCATAGGTCATTTATCCAGAACTTTGCAGAGTTGGCAGTACCTTTATATGGAATTACAGGAAAAAAGGCTTTCCACTGGGGTACAGAACAAGAAGAGGCTTTTAGAATTTTGAAGTATAAATTGGTCACACCACCTGTGTTGACAATTCCCAATGCTCGGGATGAATTCACACTGGATACTGATGCTTCAAACACCGCAGTCGGTGGAGAGCTTTTGCAGATTCAGGATGGGGAAGAAAGGGTTATCGCTTATGCCAGTTACGCCTTAACTCCTGAGCAGAGACGCTACTGCACTACTCGTCTGGAGCTCCTAGCAATTGTGAGATTGACACGTCAATTCCGACATCATCTGTTGGGGAAACCGTTCACGATCAGAACCGATCACAATAGCTTGACCTGGTTGTTGAGATTTAAGGAGCCCCAAGGACAATTGGCTCGGTGGATTGAAGAGCTAAGTCAGTACAACATGGTGCTGAAGCACAGAAAAGGGAGCCTTCATGCAAATGCAGATGGATTATCGAGAACTGGTGAGGTATGGGGCAGCCATTATGTTCATGGAATTGACCTCAAGGATCTTCCCTGTGGAGGGTGCTCTTACTGCACCAGAGCCCATACTCAGTGGTCCAGTTTTATTGAGGATATAGATGACGTCATTCCAATTGCAAATTGTCAGAAAGCTTCTTTAGCCGCAGCAGGTGAGGGAAGTGACTCTGAGGCATCCCGCATCTGGGATCCAGGAGGGGTGACAGAAGACGGTGAGACGCCAACATTGGAGACAGTGATTCAGCAGAGCCAAGTTGGGTGTCTCATTTTACAAGTAAATACTATAAGTGGTAGTGGAACTATTAATAGGGTGGTAGACCTCAGTGATAAGACAGGAAGTTGCTGGGGATTATCAATGGATGAAATTAGACAAGAGCAGAATAAGGATAGAGATCTAAAACCGATTTTAAATTGGCTCAACAGTCAGACGCAGCCGTCTGAAGGAGAATTATTCTTACAGAGCCCTGCAGTGAAATTCTACTGGATTAATCAGGAACGCTTGGTTGTACGCAATGATATCTTGTTCTTCAAAGCAAAGGACAGTGACCAGGACAGACTTATTCTTCCTGAAGGTTTAAAGGAGGCAGCTTTGCGACTGCATCATGATATTCCGTCGGCTGGTCATCAGGGAATCAAAAGAACTAAGTTCAGAATTAAGGAGAGATTCTTTTGGTATAGTATGGGGAAAGATATAGAAATGTATGTTGCTTCCTGTGAGATGTGCAATCAGCGCAAGAAACCAACACGCCACAATAGATACCAGTTAGTTCCCTATCATGCAGGTATAATAATGGAGAGGGTACATATGGACTTTGTTGGACCATTACCAAGAACTAAACAGGGGAATGAGCATATATTGATGATGGTTGACCAGTTCACAAAATGGGTGGAGATTATACCACTACCATCACAAAAGGCCGAAGTGACAGCCCAAGCAGCTGTGAACTCATTCTTTTCTAGATTTGGAGTCCCTCTGAATATATTCACAGATCAAGGAAGGAACTTTGAAAGTGGACTATTTTCAGCTCTTTGCAGCATACTTCAAATCCACAAGACCCGGACTACAGCATATAGGCCCTCGTCAAACGGTCAAAGTGAGCGTTATAATAGAACGCTAATGGATGCAGTACGCTGTTTTGTGGGAAAAAGACAGAATGACTGGGATGTATATATTCCACAGTTGGCAGGAGCCATCAGAGCAACAGTAAATAGGAGCACAGGTCAAACTCCCAACTTTATGATGTTTGGAAGGGAGATTAACATTCCAGCAGATCTGATGTTTGCGTCTGTGATGACAGAAGAAAGTATGTTGGTGAATGAATATATTCAAAAATTAGTCGTATCATTAAAGGAAAGTCACCAAATTGCTCGGAAAAAACTTAAGGAGACCCAAAAACGCATGAAAAAGAACTATGACTTGAGAATACTGGAGAAAACCTATGAAACAGGTGATAAGGTGTACGTACAAGGAGAAGCAGTATCTCAAGGGACATGCAAGAAAATAGCACCGCCTTGGAAAGGTCCAGGGATTATCATCGAAAAAATTACCCCGTACTTGTTTAGAATACAGATTAGGAATAAAGTGATGTTAGTCAACCATGACAAAATGAAATTGTGTAGGGATAGACAACTTCCTGCTTGGTTGCTTAATTTCCAAATTCCAGATAGCTCAGCTAGCATGGGAGATGTACAGGACACGGACAAGCACTGCATTTGTAAACAACCTTGGGGGGGCCAGTTTATGATACAGTGTGACTATTGCGATATCTGGTTTCACGGTTCATGTGTTAATGTAGCTCCATCCGATGCTCTGGATATCGACAAATATAAGTGCCCGGGCTGTACAGGGCCTACTGGACTGACACTGTGATTGGTTGTATTTTTCAGGTCATGGCTACAGCATACGACAGAATGGTCAAATTGGACAAGTATAGGAAGGAGATAGATGAGGCCACCGCAGCTGGTGACCTCCTGGATCCCAAAGAACTGATGATGGGGCTTTATGCACATGGCATTTGTGGCCAAGATCTTAAGAATGTCATCAAGATGCAGGCTGACATTGCCAAACGCCGTGATAACAGGAAGTGGCTCAGTACTGCAGCAAGAGAGGCAGCAATGTTTGTGGAGGAAACCTTCTTGGACTCCAGCTGGGTGGATGAAAATCTGTATATGGTGAGGAGGGTGCCCAAGAAGACCAAGAGGTGGACAGGAGCCACAAAATGCACAACTGACATACGGAAAAGAGAGGACTCATCAGTTGAGACCATTTCAGAAGATGCCGCAGCCGGATCTTCAGCCGGGTTTTCAGGTACCGCAGCTGGTACAGAGCCTGTGGTGGACGCTTCCTCGATAACCGTGACAGTAGATAATCTTCCTGTTATTAGATCTGTGGAGATGTCGGTCTCATCGTCGGAGCAAAGTGAGGAGGATGTACCGAAGAGACAGTGGTCCTTTGAAAGAAGCATTTCAATGACCGAGTCACAGCCAGGACCTATTCAGGAGTGTGTTGAAATTCCCTCCCGCAGTCGGGAGACGAGGTCTACGCCAAATAAAGTGGAGGGACACGGAGACTCTGTTTTGAAACCCCCCCCCCGCAGTCGGGAGGTAAGATATCACTCTGCTAGGTCACCGGAACGTTCTACTCACAGGAGACAGCGACACGAGCAAGCCTCAGGATCTTCCCGCAATCGGGAAAGATCACTGCATCAGGGTACAGAGCAGGAACGACCTAGCCGCCGTGGGAATAGACAGGAAAAGTCTTCGTCACCCTTCCGCAGTCGGAGGGGAGAGATTAAAGAATCTTCAAGACGCCCTGCCCAAGTTGGAAGTCGTTCAAAGAAGAGGTCAAGGTCACCAGTTCCAGAAGAGGAGCCAGAAAGAGGAGTTAAGACGATGGTGTTTTGGTCCTCAAGGCCTGAATCAGCCCCAGCTAGTCTGCGGCAAGGTAAGAGGAAGCTGGTACCATGCAGTATACCTGGATGCGGAGAGGAGGTCTTCAACATGAAGAAGCACATTGAACAAGATCATGCGCCAGCAGTGTTTGATTACTATCAACACCCCAGTATGGAACTAACCCGCAGTCGGGTTCAGTGTCTGGTGCAGATGGTTCAGGCAATCTTTGGGGAGTCTGCAATCCTTCAGGACATGGTGGACTATATTAACAACCAGAGATCCATTGCTCCTGGTTGGTTTGTGACCCCGGAACAGCAAGCTGCTATGGTGGATATGTGCCAGGCATCTGGATGGGAAAAACCAGACGAATTTTCCCTGGATCCTGTGAACAGTGCAGCTGCTCTCATGCACTGGAGATGTTTGGGTGTTTTCGCAGCCGAGATATCCAGACAACAAATGGAGCAGCTGAGGCTGAGTTATCCTGCCTGTGAGCCACGGAGAGGTCAGACGAGCACAGTGGCTACAGATTATGCCCTGCAGTCAGGACAAATCCAATTCAGGGAGAAACTTCAGCTGAATGTCTACCAGGAGGAAGTGGAGTATGCCCCGCGGCCGGGTCCTTCCTATAGAGATGCTTCAGGTGGTAGTTTCCTGCAGCCGGGAAATTCAAGTGATGCTTTGACTGGTACTTTCCCGCAGCCGGGAAATTCATCGCGTGACGAGAGCCCATATCAACAGACTGCTTCTTCGGTACCTACTGTCGTGATACCTATGTATGACAGCCACTTTCATCTAGATAGGTTATCTACTACAGTAGGGGAACAACTGTGTAGTTTAAATGACATCTGTCGGGTATGCCCTCTCCCAGAATTTGAAAATCATACCTTGAAGCTGACGGGCGCCACAGCATCCTTCTGTGACAGAGAGACTTTGCCGAGGCCTGAAGACATTGCCTCCCTCGTTAGATCAGGATTCAAAGTAATGGTGGGAGCTCACCCGAAGGTCATTTTGTCTCCGGAAGAGAGGTGGAGAGTGAAGAGTTTGGTTCAACTCCCAGATGTGAGCGGTCTTGGTGAAGTGGGGCTGGACCATACCACCTCACCCGATTTATGGCACAGACAGGAAAGGCAGTTGAAGGACTTGGTGACAGGTTTAGAACCATCCAAAGTTCTAACCTTCACGTTAGAGGGATGAACAGCGATGCGACAGGTGTTGAAGCCTTCATGAGGTGCCTGGATATCCTTAGCCCAATCTCCCCTGGAAGTAGAAGAGTCCAGTTGCATTGTTTCACTGGTTCGAAGGAAGTTGTTGAGGAGTGGCTGGAGAGCTTTCCATATACGTATTTTAGTTTCACTAATATGGTTAGCCGGTTTACCACCAGACAGAGGCGGGCCCTTCGCGCAATTCCCAGGGATAGACTTCTTTTGGAGACAGATGCTCCATACTTTGCACCTAGAGGTAGGAACTTGGGGTCTCCATCATGGCTCTATCCTGCCGCAGAGGCAATAGCTCGAGTGTTGGAGGATGTGTCCCCAGAGGAAGTATTGGAACTGACTGAGACGAACGCCCAAAGACTCCACTGAATGGCTAACGGTCAATCCAGGATAGACCGCAGCTGGTCTTGAGGACCGCAGCTGGTCCAGAATAGACCGCAACTGGTCTAGTGAAAATTGAAACTAGTCACTCAAAAGGACCGCAGTTCTGGTCTATGTTCCAGAAGGCATACAAGAGCAAGAAGGGATTGTGGAAATGTCAGAGATTGATAGACAGCTCCGAATAGACCGCAGCTGGTCTAGAGAGGACCGCAGTTGGTCTAGGAAGAAAAACCACATTTGTTTTTATTATTAATGGATTAATCAATCTGTAACGGACCACATCTGCTCCACAAGGGACCACATCAGGATCTGCTCCACAAGGGACCACATCTGCTCCACAAAGGACCTGCTCCATAAAGGACCGCATTGGCTCTACAAAGGACCACATCAGCTCTCCGAAGAACAACATCTGGTCTGCAAAGGACCGCATCTGGTCTACAAAGGACCGCATCTGGTCTACAAAGAACCGCAACTGGTCTACAAAGGACCGCAACTGGTCCACAGAGAACTGCAACTGGTCTTCAAAGGATTGCAGCTGACTCATAGAAGATTAAACAACTGCCACCAGGTTGGCTGTGAGTTCCAACTCCTATGTTCCATACATACAGCAACATTCAAACAATAAAAGTGGAAGGAGTGTAGTGCCAACAGGTTTCCCACACCCTTAATCATTAATGTGTTGTATGCAAAATAGTCAGGTGACTCCACTAGTAGTTAATCAGCCAATCGGTTCGCTCAGACCCATGCTAGAGCAAGATATGTAAATGAGCAGGTCACGGGGTCTATGCATGCTTTGCTGTGGCTGGAAGAGAGAAAGCGCGCCACATGGCATTCAACAGCTAGAGCTCGAGTAGAGAACACCTATTACAGACAATACACAGTATACCGATAGTGAAGACTTGGTTGGGACTGGTGAGACGAAGTGGCTAACGACCCTACTGATCCTGAATACAGCCTTATACAAGTCAACAAGACACTCTCGGAAATTATAGTGAGTATCTGTAATTGTGGCATTTCACCCAAGCCCTGGCCAGTTTGCACAATAGCTAATTCTTATTATTTCAGGTAACAACCACTGCTTAACATACAACCGGACCCTGAGCCATTCCTCAGAGGAGTGTCTCGGAGTCCGGTACAGGAGCCTCTGAGTCTAGGAGTCCGGTACCGGACTCCGAGACACTGCGCTTTTGTTAAGCCTCACTATCAATGTTTTATTCTACACAATCATTGATTTTTAACACCTTCTCATACATACTCACCATGGGCACATAATGATAATACTCGCAAGATGGTTTAAGATTATGGATAGATATAATTTTGGAAAAGCTAAACTTGTAGAGAATTCCGAAATTTTAAAGTCCGATTACTAGTGACATTCCACTGTATGTAGCGGAATATTTTCAAAACGGTTGGCGTGTCCGATTTAATTCCTAGGTCTTATACGTTTAA